>JAINUG010000042.1:2421585-2916585 GCA_029706075.1 Aldrovandia affinis
CCTGACCCAGAGAGGCCGGGGGACGCAGGGACGGGAGATCGTTGGCAGGCCATTGAGCGGGCCCGGGACCGGGACCGGGGAGGAGGGCGGGCAGGCGGGCAGGCTGGAGACATGGGGAACATGTAGAAATCATCCCTGCCTCTGTCCGCTCAGTGGGCCCTGCACACCGGATTCATGTACCCTTTGTTTACTATCGCTTTTCCTGAATAGACAATTATCCCCTCTCTGTGATGTTTTAACAGTTATTGCCTTGGCTGCACTATACGCGAACACATGGCGATCAGCACTTTGAGTTTCCTGCTGTTCTCGTGTATTACATTAACATCCGTGGTGCAGGAGGGACACCCACAGCATCTTCGGAATTATTTTATTTTATTATTATTTATTTTTTTATCCCCAAAAACGCGTCGAGTGAGACATTTTACTGACACAACCTTTTCCGCCGTAAACGCAGATCTCTGCGTGAGAGGCCAGAAAAATACGAAAGGTTTTTTTTTTTTTTTTTTTTTTTTTTTTTTTCTCTCTCTCTCCTTTTTCCACAGCCGCATCGCAATCTCGTAATTTTTTTCCCCTCTTGTGGGGATTTATTTGTTTCCAGCTTCAGGGAGATAAAGCGAGCATTAGTCTGAGACGAGGAACTGGAACCTGGCCATTTATTCCAGTATCATCTGTAAGAAATAAAATACAGCTTTGTCTTTTTTTCTTTTCTTTTTTTTCGGAAAGCTATGCTGTCCCTAATTACTGTGTTGTCCAACATGGACCGTAGCCAAAGAGCCTGCTTTCCTTTCACCGTCTGTGTACAGACCAGTGGGCCTCTGGCTCTTACCTTTATTAGTGCAGAGCAGCTTTTGAAATAATTTTTCTAAAAAAGTGGTCTGGTGATCTTTAAGATGGATTTTCTTGTTTTTCCTTGGGCATGCTCAGAATCTTAGCCGGGAGGTGGCTGATGCAATCCCAATCGAGCCCATCAAGGTTCTGCATTTTATCTGCTTTGTTGAGGAGACAGTCACCAGCAGGTGGCGCCAGAAACGAATGTCTGATTCGGGTTTTTGTACAGCCCTGAGCAAAAAACATTTTTTTGTTTGTTTGTTTGCTGTTTGTTATGATATTTGGTTTTTATAACCTGTTTCACTAGGCTATATACTGTGGCTGCTCTAATTTGAATTTTGGTCCACGACAGCGAAAAGACTAAATTAACCACTTTTGGTTGTTGTTATATATAAAGGCTCTTTTGCTTTTTCAAGTTAATTGGATAGAAAATGGGTCACACACATTGGGGTCAATGAGATGGAAACACTTACTGGTCATTGAAGTTCATGACCTTTAAAATATTCTTGCCCCAGAGGCATTTGTTTCCTGCACATTCTCCTTCTCCTGTATAGAGGGTGTACACGTTGAAATTGTGCTGATGGAAGTTCTGTTGCAGGAAGAGACCCTTCAGGGAGCCGAAATGAATCCATCTTCACAGCGATATCACTCATCGGGGTTAAAGTCCTGCTCGTACCCTCGTCCTGACGAGCACAAAAAAACGCTTGCCCATGTACACGGGAGATTCATACTAGGCTGTGTGCAGTTCTCTGCGTGGAGGTGAATTATTCACTTAGAAACATTCTTAATCATCCGGGTCCTGTCCTCCGCTCCTGAGACCAGGGGAGGGCCGCCTTATTAATGTTCCGATTTGTAGTGCAAGTCCCTCAGAGAATGAGAACACCCTCGTCTTACCCCGGCTTTAAACCAACGCGCCTTACAAAACCAATCAATCCTTCTGCCACTACAGGCATACAGCATTTGCCCTTGGTTTTGCATATTGATGTATTATACACCCGTAACCTTAAGGTGTACTTTAATGCCTATAACGCCCCATATAAGGTACTTAGAAATGAGGGTGTTGGCTAGATAAGATAATGGCATATAGGCCTATATATATATATATGTATATACAGTAGCTATATATAGGTAAGATCTGAATCTGTTATTTATTGTTACTTTAAATAAATCTCTGGGAGAACACGCATTGCGGTTGTGCGTTTTTGAAAACTGGTCTGGGGAAAAAACAATATCCAGAAAACGGGCGCAGAAAGACTTTGCGACACATTACGGTTTGTGAAATGCGGGCGGCGGAGAGATGTTTTCGCTGTGGTTCTGAGCGCTCGAGTCTGCAGTCTGCGCGAGCGGAGGATGCAGCTGTGAGACACATGACCCGTATGACGGAACGCTGCCCCTCGGCTTGTGTGGGTCAGTGGCCGGCGTCTGCACATGCACTTCATTCTTATTGTTGTTTTCTTTGGAACGGGCGTCACTGCATGTCCGCACACGTTCTGACGGTTAGCTACTGCGCAGAGGCCTCTGTTCCGTGGGTGATTTTGCGTGCTCGCAGTTAAAGAAGAATTGGCGTCCGCAGTAATGCTGGTGTGAAGGCGAGGCATCTAATAGAGGTTAAAATGTTGAGTTAAATGATGCGTGCGGATATGGTAAAGTGTCACTACAATATTAGTCAATGATCAGACCGTAATGTGTTTAATATAGAAATAGCTTGACAGAACCTGCCGTTACGTTTTTGTGACATAACACGTCATTATAAACCAAATCAAAATAAATGAGATTTAGAAATTGTGAAGCATTTGAAAAATGTCCTGCTTACTTTTTACTGGAAAATGTGTCATTAAACGTACATAAAACGTTCAGGTAAGTGAGATGCAAGACGATGGGTACAGTGTGGATGATAGAATGACTAGACTACACGGCGCTGTGTGTGAAATGATTTCTGGTGCTGCACTGAGGTACGTTGGAAGTGTTGAATGGGAAGGTGGACACTTTGAAAAACATTCTTGACAGTAAACTGATCCATTTATAAAGGAATTATTGACTTTTTCTTGAAATAAGAAAAGATAACACATTCAACCTTGAGCAGCGCGGCAGCAGCCTTGAGAAGAGAATAATTAATGGCGCTGTCTTCTGTTGAGACAAGTTTCACTGTGAAATGGGGTATCGATTTTAAACAGATAAACTGTGTTCTCTCTGTGAAGGATTTGCCAAACAATTTAATTAGGGAAATAACAACAACATTTATCGCCCACCCTCCCTCCTTTAAAAAAAATGTAACTAAATCTGTGGTTTTCCATATAGACCATGGAAACAATTATTGTAGATCAATCCCTTCTACACAGCCAGACTGTTCAATTAGACTGACCGATCTCATTGATCACAGGGTCTAATAATTCCAGTATACGTTTGGGATACCACTTGCCAAACGACTCTGTAGAAGCTAGGATTAGCCCACCGCTGTCAACTCTCTGCCATCTCTCGTCTGACTGGGTCCCACGCGCCCGTAATCCCGCGTTTAGGCGCATCGCGAACGGCTCCGGAACCCTCTCGCGAAGGCTGAAGGGGTATTCCTTTCTACTCTTCCCCTGGTGGAAAACCAAGCAGGAAGCGCCCAATTTGATACATGTTATTTGCAATCCCCGATTAGCAGCACCCTGTTTGATCGTGTTTTCTCGCCCCTGTCCTTGCGATTTGTAAATCGTTTAACGAGAGCAAAGTAATTTAAAATACTAGACCTGCCGGGAGGCGCTGTGATGGTCATTAGCGCTGAAATACCTTTGGTACCTCTCCGGGCGCGCGCGTGCGCGTGTGAAGGCTCTGCCCAGAGGAAACAGATCCAATCTCGCCATTGATTAACAGAGGCTTGTCCTTCCGGTCAAATCGCTTGACGGGGATTTTAGAGCGTTCTTCTGCGCTAATAGGACTGGCCGACATCAAAGGGGACGAAGAGCGTTTGTTTAAATGGGCTCACCTTGCTTTGCTCGCAAAATTCTTACAGGAGTCAGTCTTGACTTATTACGTCCATAAATAAATGGGAAAAGCCTACTTCTGAGACTCCCAAATGAACAGGACACACTTACGGGCCCTTTTCAGACACTCTGCTTTAAACTTGAAGATGGAAATGTTTGAAAGCGCTCGTGTGTAATGGCGTACATTGCAAAACCATTGTAGAGGTTGACGTCGCTTGATTTACACCATAGCGTTGATGACTGAAGTCTCCGACTGGAGTGATTAACGTCAGATTACTGACTAGACCGTCTGACTAGACTGGCCAAAGTTCTGTGGGTTTACCAACTTATTTTAAGTGACTGACAATGTTGGGGGGCGGTGGTTCAATTGGATCAATTAAGGCAGTGATTAGTTTAATCAAGTGGTTAAATGCTTGTGTAGAGAAGAATCTCCCCAGACTGCACCTTTCTGGGAACAAGACTGGACAGCTTTGAGCTAGATCCACATCAGCAGCAACGTCTTCAAGTTTTAGCCAGCAATTGATGACAAAACTGTCAACTACAGTTTACAAAGGACCGCACATTTTAAGTGAATTATCCCTGTTTCACTTGTCTCATTTCAACAGGCCTGTCTTGAATTTATTCCCCTCTGTTTATCCGTAGACCAAGCCGAGAATGGCACACGGTGCCTGCAAATGTTTGAAGTGGTTGTTTTTATTCCAAAGGGAAATGCAATGGATGTTTTGAATGTAATGTAAAGTGTAACCAGATGCGTTACCCTCTCAATTTACTTTATTACTTTATTAATATCTAAAGTACAGTGGTGTCTAGCTGCATTGCGTTCGATGAGAGATTTAGAACCTGACATGTAGCTTTTAATGTGCGTGCCCTTTCCCTAAATGGTTAAAAAGGCGGTTGACTGTGTTGGCATCATGTGATCACATGGGGCTCGGGAAAAGGTCTTGAGGCAGCTGCTCCTTTTGGACAGGATTTTTAAGCCTCGGAGAACAGGGCCCCTTGCTGTCTGCACTGAAAGGTGGAGCAAATAGTTTGTCTAGGGGGTGGGAGAAAAAAAATCTTCAGAAGCTCTGTGTCTGGTTCAAATGGTTCCCTTGGCTGCCTTCATGATATAAACACCCACAGTCCTCAAATTCTTTCTCTGTAAATGAGTCATAACAGGTGTTTTAGCAAGGGTGTTTTTTTGGTATTTAAAAAAAAAAAAGGGGTATATGTTAATTTGAATGGGAAGTTTTTGGAAATGACATGCTCCTGCAGGTAGACCTCATGCTTGAAGGCAAAATATTCAGCCTTTCTGGGAGGCAACTCAACTACCTCAATGTTCTTCGAAAGCCAGACTCGCCCAGTACAACCACGTCATGTGACTCGCTGCATTCCCACGAGTCACAATGAAAGTGTTCATTAGATTTCAGTCAGATGTAATATGCTTCTCTTTTTCCTCAAACATTCTTCTACCTAAACTGGATGAATAACAGATGAGGTAATATATCTTGTGTTCAGATTTTATTGATAGTTTTCTTTAGTTTCTAGAATGGTTTACACCTTTAACATTTTCACAAAATGTAGCTACGTTACACCCAAATCCTGTCACAACATTCGGTAAACTCAGGCTAACTTTTTCCAATCACACTTAACTTGATTTGTGTTTTTGTTTCGTAACAAATAAAATAGGGTTAAAGCACACAAGCTAATGACTGCTTGTAAGCACTCAAAACATCAAAACAAACACAGAGACTGGATTGTGCACCTGTGTGCAGGTGTAGGCCTATGTACAGTCATATGACAGTTCGATGTTTTCCAAGGTTTTCTAAGAAATTGTTCCCATTTGCACCTGATAAAAATCAATCATCTTTCACTCAGTGCAGCGAAAAGGCTGCTCCTTCCTTTTTTTCCATTATTAACTTTTGAGCACCTTTTTGCACTCGCTGTGATTCTCTGATGTTGCTAAAAGCCTTTTGTAGATAGCAGCTTAGTTGAGAAGCAGCTCTTGTTGAGAAGTATTATGGCAGAAAATCTCAATTTGCATTCCTGCATTAGCCTGCCTGTCAATCATGACCTGTTTTGATTATGCTGTCAGTCTAAAAATGGCATGGATGTGTATTCATAACGGAGCAGTCCAACTTGATATAAATCCATCGTGAATCATTTACGTGTAGTAAAATGTGTTTAGGCTGTTTATATTGATGTAGGACATTGTGTTCCATTGTAAAATTGTGGTGATGGGAGATTTATTTTTTTTTTTAGCTTCATTAGAAAGGAACCAATTTGCATGCATCTGGGTTAAAGACGTGGATTATTACTCACACGTCACCTGTGCACGGCCTCTTTTGGAAACTGAAACACTTTCCTTGGGTTAGCGTTTAGGATCACACCTAGAGAAGAAGAGGAAGTGCTAATGGAAACATTAGTCAGATGACTGTGAACTATTTTTAGCAGCTGGCATTTAAAGTTGGAACACTTGGTTCTGCCTGTCTGTTAATGAGTCATCGGGAGAGATGAAGGCCCCCTTTCTCGAACTCACAGGAGCTGATTGCAGTCTAAACTGACGGGGACTGAACGGGGGTTGGCGGTCGGGTTTTCTCAAACCACACGTGCTCATCTCTCGGATGTACACGTACTGTCCCCTTTTTCAGAGATTCTTCACTTCCGTTTGGGGCTTGCACACTTTCACCGTGCGAGGGTTTGCTGATTATCAATGGTGGCTCAGTCGGCTCATCTCATCTCCACCGGAGGGCTCGACACCGTGCGGAGTGGGTCTCAGTGTAGTTTGGTTGCGTCAGTTTTGGGGAGATTTCAAGAAAAGCCAGTTGCTTATGAGCTATATTTACAGAGAGTTGTTTGTTTAAACGATGATTACACCCATATAAATATATTTAAAAATTGTTCAATAGATTAAAAAAAACCTTTTTTAATTTTTTTACCCTCAAGATATATCAAATCTGTAACCTACAACTTAAAAGACAGCATTTTCATGGTCACCAATTTTCCTCAAGTAAGATATGATCTCGGATACCTTTTAGTTCAAACCCTGGTACAGTAAGTAAGTGCTAAATCAGTAGTATAGTCTGAAATAGTTTTTAACGACACACAAACAGTAGTTTGTGCAGGCTAGTAGTAAAGTGAATGCTCTATTGCCAGATAAACCCTACATCATCATCGACTAGGGGCAACTGTGGTCGAAAGCGCATATTCCTTGTCCGTGCATTGGTTTGAAATGCAAGGCAAAACAGACAAGCAACCTCTGAATCAGTTGACTGCAAATATCAATCTCGGGCCAGTTTCATCAAGAACAGTCTGTTGAGATCTTCACAGAGAGGGATACTATGGTCGGGTTGCATTGCATAAGTCCCCTATTACACCTAAAAATCTGCATTTGCAAGTGAAATGGTGCAAAGAACACAGACAGTGGTCCACTGAGCAGTCATATGAAAAAAGGAATGTGATCAGATGAGTCATCCCTCACTGTTCTTAGCAAGTGGACGAGTGCATGTGTGGTGCACACCAAAGGAAACCTACAGGCTCGAGTGCTTGTTTCCCACGGTGAAGGGTTCTGGCAGCTCTGTTATGGTGAGTAGTGCATTTCCCTGGCATGTTTTAGGTCCACTCAACCCCATAGAGGGCAAGGCAAACACCAATAAATACAATCACCTTCATCCAATGCTGAAGCATTTCTATCCTGATGGGAGTGGTCTCTTCCAGGATGACAATGCCCTCATCCACAGGGCACGAGTGGTCACTGAATGGTTTAATGAGCATGAAAACAATGTAAATCATATGCCATGGCCTTCCATCAAATTATGGAATTTCTCGTGGAAGATTGGTGTTGCATCCCTCCAATAGAGTCCCAGACACTTATAATTTGGGCAGGGCACATTGAAGCTGTTCTGGCAGCTCATGGTGGCTCAACACCCTATTAAGTCACTTTTATGTAGGTGTTTCCTTTATTTTAGCAGTTGTATATAGTAACTCTGTTCCTGCGAGCACATTTATTCTCTACAAATTTGTCTTGTTAGCATTGAGGTTTTTTTCTTTTTTTCTTCAATTATCACAATGTTAATTTCCAGACAGTTGCACTTATCAGCTGTCTGTGCAGGAGAAGAGAGAACTCATTGGCTTTTTAGTGTTTTTAACTGTTTAGCCATTGCCATTAAATGGGTCAGGGACACAAACTTGATGCGGTCCAATAAAAGATTCAATTGCCAAGTCCCCTCTGAAATGAAAACTGCTGTGTTTTTACGACCCGGTGGAAGTAGTTAAGCAGCCCAATGCTACTTCTGATGGCGATCCTCTTAAATGGTTCTTAAATGGGTTTCATATTTAAACAAGTGTATCCTTTGCTGCTCTTAATGAAAAGCAAGGTTCTGTTCAAAGCTATGATTATTGTAAACAGACCCGGCGGGCCCGTTTAAAGGATGCGATTGTGGTTGGCATGTGCTAGCGCAGATCAAGACGTCTGTCCCTGAATCAATGTCAGTCATTTTAAAGGTGTGTACTAGTTTGGTGGGGTGTTGATCTGTATCTGAACTGTGTACATGCACTGTATATGTGTATGTATACATCTATGTGTACCATGCTCATATATGCACACGGCTAACAACATACATTTATATTGACCGAGATAATATCCAGTATAATCGGGCTGTTGTTTCATACCAGAGCAAGTAAGGAAATAGTTTGCCTACTTGTTTGCCTGGTGTAGGTTATACAGAGTTGCCAGTCAGGCTATTGTTTGTCAGAAATAAATTGTCTAACCTTTCTTTGGGGACTTTCCCCTCTTCTGAAAATCCATTAGCACATTGAAGGTTTTTAGGTTGCAAGCATTCTACCCAGGCATCAGTCATCCATTAGCCTGACTGAATTTAGGTTGGTCTGTTTTATTTTATCTTTGCGGTCCTTTGAGAGTTCATCACGGTGAAAATCGACTTCAAGTCGAAGTTCCTCATTTATTCCCAAGGAACCAGGGACTGGTCTTGTGAATTTATTTGTGTATTTTGCAGTATGCTAGATGTGAGCTTCATATGGTTATTTATGAATTGACATTTTAATGGTCATTGACTGGTACTTGTAACAAAACACTTTCTGAGTTCATTTTCGACTACTTACTGCCTTTTTCCTGAAAATGTAAGATTCATTTCATGCTTCCATTAGATATTTGTGGTTAATTATAATTATAAGGTAAAGTGCTGGTAATTTTTCAGTGAACAGCCCTAGGTGATGTTTAAGTGGAACAAAGTGAAATACAGTGTGCATAATTTTTCTCTCATACATAATTTCATGTTTTTACTCTGACCATAATTCTTTGTTATTTGTTAGTGCCTATTGTCAAATATGCTAGTTGTTCTAATTCAAATTTAAATTCTCCAGAAGTACTCTGGATTTAATTAAGTCAGATTGCTGAGCTTCAAAGCTTTGTCTGAATGAATACACAAGACATGGCCTCTTGAGTTACCAGTACACACAAACACAATCTCTCTCTTTCCCTCTACCCCTCTCTCCCCCTCTCTGCCCCTCCCTCTCTCCTTCTCTACCTCTCGTTCCCCCTCTCCCTCTCTCCCTCTCCCCCTCCCCCTTCCCCATTTGAGGGTAGGGGTTTTCATTAAAGTTGCACAGTAAACAACAGCATTGATTAGTCAATGTTAATAAATAACATCCTAAAAGGTGGACAGCCTTAATTCTTGGTCTGAAAACTGCTGATGTTTCAACTTTTGATTTAAATTACTTTCTTTTCTCATCTTGATTTAATACACCAAACTGCAAACATATGTGGGAAAATGTTCTTTTGGCTTTTATCAAACTGACATTTAAGTGCATTTTTTCTACTGCAGTAACATTTGTGGTAAATTATTTCGAAGACAAAGAATCTAACAGATTTTTGACTGCTATTTTCTTCCATCACAGGTTTACATTTGGTGTTAATACATTTAATCTAGAGCATATGCTTTTAAGAGGCATACCCTCTCTGCTCTAGATAGTGGACTGTTTTCATATACGATTGTGAGGGTATGAAAATGCTCACTGAAAATGAATTCATATTGGTTTTGTTTTATTTCCAGTTAATGAATGAAATGTATACAAACCTGCTAAGAAATTCTAGACCCTGTCCAGCATAACAATATGTCCTAGTTATTTAAATGCCTCTGTGCTTACGTTCTTGTTTGAAGTGGTTGACAAAATCATTTGTAGGCCTACTGTACGTAAAGTATCTACCACACAATTACTTTTATGACCAATAAAGTGGAAAAAACTGTTGACAGATTTGTGAATTTCTTCTCTATTCATAGTTGTAGAGGGTTTTTTTAACAGTTATTATGTGTAGCCTAATGTTTGAGATATTATGTATAGGCATATTCAATAAATATTTTGGACATTTCAGGGAATATGTCCAATGGAAATATTGTTTACATTGTTTGGGAAACCGATGTGACAACCAAAATCATGAATAGGCTATGCTACTTAGGCTATATATTATATTAGTACAACAATCGGTCAGGACTGCGGAATCACTTCCAATCTTCCGCAAGAGACTCAAAACCCACCTCTTCAGACTCCACTACCACTGAACACTGTCCATCTAGTCAATCTGTTTACTTGTTTAAAAAAAACAAAAAAAAAAACAAAACAAAAAAAAACACCCACTAACCTTTTCTTTCCCAATGTTACAGGTATGATACGCAGATGCCTGCAATGATGTCTTTTGCCGTTTTACTGCACTGATCTTGTACGCTAACTTTGATTGTTCTCGCCTTGTATTAATGCACATCTTGTAAGTCGCTCTGGATAAGAGCGTCTGCTAAATGCTTAAAATGTAAATGTAAAATGTAATAGTCTCCCCATCAAGCCACAATTAGGCTTAAACTTACCTTTTTTGACTTGATTTCTTTGAAATGCTTAACAACAAATTGAAGCAATTACCACATCAGTGTGTAAATGTTCAAACACGTTTAAAATCCATAGTTGACAATGGCTGTATATTTGAAAGTCTGAGGATCTGAGGTGATTCAGCATGATGCATTAAGGCCATCAATGATTTTAGGGTAATACAGTGGCTTCGGAAAGTATTCAGGCCCCTTCACTTTTTCCACACTTTGTTGTGTTATAGACTTAATTTAAAATGGATTAAATAGATTGTTTTGCCATCAATCTACACACAATACCCCATAATGACAAGTGAAAAGTGAAAACACATTTTTAGAAATTGTTGCAAATTTATAAAAAAAAAAAAAATGTAATTTACATAAGTATTCAGGCCCTTTCCTATGACACTCCAAATTTAGCTCAGATGCGTCCTGTTCCCTTTGCTTATCTTTGAGATGTCTGTAGAACTTGATTGTAGTCCACCTGTGGCAAATTCAATTGATTGGACATGATTTAGAAAGGCACACACCTGTCTATATAAGGTCCCACAGTTCACAGTGTAGGTCAGAGCAAAAACCAAGCCATGAAGTCCAAGGAACTCTCCATAGACCTCCGAGATGTGTTGAGGCATAGATTTGGGAAAGGGTATAAAAACATTGCGAAAGCATTGAAAGTTCCCAGGAGCACAGTGGGCTCCATCATTGTGAAGAAGAAGGAAGAAGTTTGGAACCACCATGACTCTTCTTCGAGCTGGCCGTCCGGCCAAACTCAGTAACCGGGCAAGAAGGGTCTTGTTCAGGGAGGTGACCAAGAATCCAATAGCCAAGAGAACCTGGCAGAAGGACAACCATCTCTGCAGCACTCCATCAATCTGACCTTTATGGTAGTGGCTAGACGGAAGCCTCTCCTGAGTAAAAGGCATATGACAGCCCACCTGGAGTTTGCCAAACGGCACTTAAAGGACTCTGAGAGCATGAGGAAAAAGATTCTCTGGTCTGATGAGACAAAAATTGAACTCTTTAGCTTGAATGCCAAGCGCTACCATAAAGACCTGATTGATGGAGTGCTGCAGAGATGCTTGATGGGGAAGGCAAACACTTGTGGAAAGTTGATAGCCAGTTGGCCAACTGTGACTATGGCTATGTCTCTGAAAAGCTAGGTAGTGCGCTCTTGTTAATGAAATTTCGAAAACACAACTAGTTAACGTTTGCTGACTAGTTAACCAGGCAGCTACATAGCCGACAATGGTTAAAGGTTAATGTCATGGGTGAGCTAGCTACACTTATGTAGTTTCCTTGTAAAAAAATATGATACAGGGTATAGATGTGAAAGGATAAGAAATATATTTTTACTGGCTGCAGAAAATATACATCTCTATGAGCAATCGTAATAATCTTTTGGTTTTTATGAGTTCGCAAGGGAGCTAGCTTCCTTTTTCTGAACAGGCTGAAATAGCATCACATTTTCACAGCCTTATTTGAAAAAAATAGATAAATTGCTTATGTCCTGCAATTGACAACTATGAACAGATGTAGCCATCGGTAGAAGTAGATTTGAAGACATTATGTTATTGGTTGAAGTAGATATGGACCAATGGGGAGGATGATATAGGGCCTGGAGCATTTTTGATGATGTAATCAGCAGGAAAATGAAGAAGGACAATCAGAATCAGAAAATGAAGAAGTGGAAGAAGAAGACGACGATGATAAGGAATAAATACAAAAAAGTTTGGAATCGTATTGTGTGGCTGTGTGAAGTTGTATCTGAATTCTGTGTGTTTATATGCGGTCAGAGGGTACAGAAGTCAATGTAAGGACTGCAAGTCTGGATATCATGGCTATTTCTGTGGGAAAACCTGATAAACGCCAAACACAAATGCTGTATAGGTATGGGGCATGCTCCACCAACCCGTAACTTGGTGGATGGCATGCCTGCCATCCAAATATATGCATTGGGCTGCTTAAATTAGTTTATATATAAGAGTATTCTTTAAAAAGCAATGTACAGATTTATCACTGGTATTCATTTTTGTTTACGGTCTGGTATGTACATGATGTGCTGTTCAAAACAGGCTTTATTTGTGCTTTTCTGCGGCAGTACTGCAGCAGCCCCTGGTAATGTCATAATTGTTTTTTTGTTTTTTTTTTTTAACTCCATTCCTGCAGTTTTCTGATCTCCTGCCGTAGAGCAGATGTACAGTTCTGCTGGGTTGTCAGGCAGAATCATCCTCCCCAGTTACGATGTCACCGGGCCGGAGGACTGGGGCCGAGCCCGGTTGTGTTGTGTAACACTGGCACTCGTCTCGAGATGACAGCTCCCGTACCCAGCGCTTCAGCCCGCGAAGGCTGTAGGCCCAAGTCGACTGGTGCGCGTGCGTGTGCGTGTGTGTTTGTGTGTGGCAGAGCTCGATGCGGTTTTGCTGAAAGCGCGGTCCCATGCACTGTGGTAAAGCTCATGGTTAGCAACTTGCGCTGAGGAAGTTGACATAACGTTCCCACGCCCTGCTCTGGAAACCCACATCGCCCCCCGCCCCAGGCAGTGCTCCGGTGGGGGACGCTGTGAGCCACGACATCCTGCCCCCTGACGAGGAGGCCGTTCCTCGTCGCCGAGCTGCACCACTGGTCCCCGCGACCCCTTTAATCTGCTCCACAGAGGCACGTGTTAAGTGCAAAAACTCATATGACCTGGGGGATTTTGTTTGAAATGGAAGCCATGGTTGACGTCAGCATTTTCACAGTCCTGTAAAGATGCATTTCTCCGCACCTGTCCTTGATTTAACATTGACTTGCTTTCTGTCCTCCCTGTAGATTTGCTGAAATGTGCCAGTCACTCAAATATAAACATGTTCTATTTCAGGCCTTCCGATTTGACTGCTGCAGGAATGTTCCCATTTTCAGCCAGTGTGGAATGTGATGTTTGCGCAAACTTAGATGCGTATTGCACCCGTTTATAGACTTTACTAATGAAGTGTCGGCTTGACTTTACCCTTTGGTCATTGAGACCGGCATAGGAATGATCTGACGAAGGTGAATTGACCCAGAGGCGGCCAATGCTGGGCCAAGCATACCTGACTGTATCCCTTTCATAATGGAACCAGATAAGAGCGCTGGGCAGAGAGAGTACACAGGGCACACTTCTTACACAACTCACCAAAAAGGCGAGTCAGACTTGTTTTTAGGATTTACACTTGAAAATATTATCACATTTTCTTTATTTTAAGATCTGGTGTACAGGCTTTGTAGCTAGTTTCCCCAGATGGCATCCGTGATGCTTTCGTTGTGTTACACTGTATTGAAAGCTGAACTGTACCAACAGGGGTTGTTTCCTTTTTTAAAGTGTGTGGGTGACATTAACTTTTTTGCTCCTTGTCACTCTGCGTATTGCATAACCCTCCGAAATCATTTGTGTTTAGGCATACCGTAAGCATTCTGCAGAAACAAAACTTCTCCGTGGGTCTGAAGTATAAACGTGTTTTACTATAATGGTAGTGGAGTGGAGTTAACTGAATCATGGGACACTTTCAGACCGTTCAGTGCGCTATAAAAAGCTCAGCACACATGCACTGTACTTGTCAGTGGAGATTCTTAGGCTCGACCTTGGTTTCCTGTTTACAAACACTTTAAGTTGGCTGCGGTTACCCTTCCAGTGTCTGTTCTTTCCTGCAGCCTCTGACGCTCGTGTTTTTTTTCTCTCTTTCCTTTTCAGGTTTGAAGAAATTGTCAAGAAGTCCAAAGTAGAATACCATGCTGGTGGCTCCACCCAGAACTCTGTAAAAATCGCCCAGGTTAGCCTAGCATGTGTTTTTCTACGGTTAATGATTGTAACCTCTAACTTGGGACATGAACATGAAGAATAAGACGCATTCAGGTAGAACTACTAACTGCGAAAAACTGCTTTTGCTCACCATAGAAATGAAGGAGTTTCAAAAATATTTGAAATGTTATGCCCAATTTGGCCCAATTTATTTTATGCATATCAAACAGAAATTTGGAGGAGTTGCATGCAGACACAACATATCAAAACAAATTATTTCAGACAAATGCTGATCTTCAGCCTGCCTGTTATACTGATTTGAGCTTTGAGCAAAATGGGGACTGATTCTGGTGATGGGCTTATTAAAAACAGCATGGAAGTTTGATTGCAAAGCCTTATTTCATGCTTGCAAAATTTCTGTAATATGGTCCACGGTTATTAAGTATGTAAATCTGACGCGCATTGATTCAATGTCGATAAGCACAGAGAAACAGGCAGATGAAAATGTGGTCCTCATAAGGAGAGGTCGTAGGCAGCAGCATTCTACTAATTGACAGGATGGTGTTCGTGAAAGCGCAGTCATTTCCTTATGTGTGTGAGTGCAATGGCAGGAAAGCAGGCCCTCCGGCTGTAAGCATCTCCACGCTCCGGAGACTGTAAACAGCCTTTTCACAGAGATGCAGAGATATGCACTCGGTGCAAATACTCTTGAATTATGAAGACCAGAATCATTTACATATACTCGCCCTCAAAATACTTTCTTTTTTTTTTTCTTCCAGGATGAGCAATGAAACCTTAACTGCTTGTTTGTCTTGTTTTTTGGGGTGGGGTGGGGGGGGGGGATTTTTGACATTTCAAGCCATTCAGAAGGGGTATAGCACAAAGTTATTGGAACCTGGTCAGCTATTCTGGGCACTGGGCAAATCTGACATGGTCATGCACTTGAAAGCACTGAGCCAAAGCTTGGCACATGTACATTTCCGGATTGGTAGTTGGTTTGAGCTGTAAGTTCAGTTCAGTCTACATACTCATTTCAGACCTTAAAAAGAATTTTTGGAGAGATTTTAAAGGAAAGTGTTGAACATCAAATGCATTACATTTTTTGTCATCTTGACTTGACCTTAAATCTAAATTCTTAAATTGGGTTGAAGTCGAATTTGAATGTTTGAAAAAATGCTTTGATTGCCTAGCAGGCAATTCACGACCATTTCAGTGATGTTCTCTGACCATCTGCCTTGAGAGCATGTACTTTTTTAGTCCTTACTTTCAGGTGTTCTTGATATAAAAATGTATCATGCATAATTGGCTCTGAAATTATCACATTGTGGCACCTGGTAGCGTCAGAAACTTCAAACTCAAATGCATTGTGGGAACCGAACCTTCAAACATGATGATACGCACCACCGTGTGAATACACATCAAAGAGACCACAGCATAAATTAGACGCTCCCACCGTTGCAGGTTTGCCCAGGAACACGTACGCTGCAGAAAACCGCCCGTGTTCAGAAGTAGCACATTGAAATCGAGGCGCATGCTGGAAACACCAGGGGTTGGTGGGATCAATGTCTTACACTGGAGGATGTTTCTACACTTCCCTACTTGGAAGAGAAAAGAACACTTTACTGTATATGGACATATTTCGTTTTAGGCTATAGGAATTCAAAGGTTCTTTTTTTTTTTTTTTTTTTCCTCCATCTATTCAAATGTAAAAATGTTTTAGATACCAAGGCAAACTGTAGCCTCCAGTGTGAGACCCAGATATGTGACTGAACAGGAAAATGCCAGAAGGTTCTGTGCACTTTAAGACCACTTTGACTTTCTGAGCCCCTTATCTGACACGTGTATGTTATTGCATGGCTGCCCCACATCAGTCAATGCTAAGGGCCACTTCTGCTGGAACTTTTTTTTTTTTACATTTTTTAAAATTATATATATATCTTTTTAGATTTTGTTTCAGATTTTCTCCCAATTTGGTAGCCAATTAGACCCGCTATTTTATGTCAATCCCCCCCCTAGTAATGTGAGTTCGCTGCCGTAGTCCTGCGACCAGTAGTGACGAAGGCGAAGTAACGCCTCCTCCGACATGGCACTCGCCAAGCGGTCGACCGTAACCCGGTACTACAGGGCCACTCTTATGCGCAGGGAACGTCATGTCGGCTTCCCTCCCCCCTCCCTGAGCCGACTCTGGTGAGACGGGGGAATTTAACCTGTGGCCAGCGTTGGATGTTGTAACCACTGGACCACGCGGGAGGCCCAAACTTTCATTTCTGATACCCTGTCAGGGATCCATTGCTGTCTTTTCCCTTTCAGATGCAATAGGAAAGCGGTGTGAACTTTATTTTCACCACACTCCGGTTTACCATTGTTTTTCCTATGTTGTGTCAGTTGGATTCTACAAATGGCTGACTTTCACACCTTCTAAGGACTAAGTTGGTGTGCCCAATCCTCTCCACCAGGGGTATTCAAATCCAGGCCTCGAGGTCTGCAGTGTCTGCAGGTATTTGCTCCAACCACGCACTACACCACCTGATTTTGAATAATTTGTTTACCACCTTGGTCCAGGAAGCGAGCTAATTAGTGAAATCAGGTGGTGTAGTGCGTGGTTGGAGCAAATACCTGCAGACACTGCGGACCTCGAGGCCTGAATTTGAATACCCCTGCTCTACACCAACCTCTCCACACTGCCCCCTACTGTTACCATGTGAATTGTTCCTTGCTACATGATCATACAGCTTGTTCCCATTTCTCTTTCGACTCTTGCCAGTTTTGTCCCTGGTCACATGACTACCTTGATTTAACCTGCGACCCCACTCAAAATTCTGCCACAGCACATGCTCAGGAGAAGATGGACATGGAGGGCCACATCGTCAATATCGAAGAACTTACCGTCACTATGTAACTTCAGACAATACAAAAGGACTGGTAGTTATGATGCTGAAGGAAACTTCTTTCATAACCAGCAAGAAAATCAGGTGGCAAAATGAAGCTAAGTGGTTTATCGTGGGCAAACCTTTGATTGAGAGCCCTGTAGTGCGGTTGTTGTGCCTCGAAGGAACAGCATAGATGGAGCCTCACCTTCAGTCCCTTGTTTATCACAGAAATGACCAAATGCTTACATGCTCAGATGAAACAACAAATAATTAATTTAGCTGGTTCTGCCCATTTTTGTTTCTTACAAAACCTTGTTTCCCCTTATTTTGAAAGCTGATGATCAATGACTGAACGTGTGGAAGTTAAGATTAAATACAAGCTACAAGCTCAAAATAACTGGCTGCGGAGGCCAGAATACCATATTTCTCACAATTTGTTTCTTCATGGATGCAGTGTCTCTTTGCATCTGGTGCCTGGCTTGTCTCCTTGATATGCATGTGTGGGAGTATCCATCACAGGTGACAACAGTGTGCATCTCGTGGTCACGTAGACTCGGGCATAAATGGGGTAGCTATTCAAATCGAAGAACAAACATTAGCCAGTGGAAGATCAAAACCGAGATGTTAAAGCCCAGAAGTCTCTTTTGAGCAGAACATAACCCGCCCTCTTCTTTGCTCCCTGCCTCTTGAAAGCTGTCCATATCCAATTTTTTCCGTAAATTGCTAAATTTATGCTGTCATTATGATCGTTAAAAAGTCAGTATCAACAAGGTGGCTTATTTGTGTGGTTTAAATGCGTTTTGCACACCATGCTGGGGAACATTAGGCTTTTATGTTGTATCTGCTCATTTCCCTGTTAGACATCAGCAGCAGTGGCATGTGGTCAAAGGAGTCATGACTGTAACATCATGCCCCTCTAATGTTATAAGGGCTATATCTCGAAAGGAAAGCAATGCAACTGGTCAGCTGGTAACTACTGGGATATTTAGTCCATCGAAGTCGCATGGGAAAAGCTTGAGGCATCCATCTTTATGTGATAAATGGAGGACGTCACTCGGTAACAGACAGCCGAGCATTTCTTCAGAATCGGGTTACATTCAGCCGAACAGAACGTTAAAGAGCTTTTGAATGCTACGCTAAACAGGAAGCTCACTATTGGAAGATTGTTTTCCTAAGCTTTGCAAGGTCATCTCCTCTCTCTAATAGCAATGAAGCCCGTCTGTCTCTTTGTAGACTTTCCTTGACCAGTGCTACTTGAGCTAAGCCTTTTAGTGAAGGTGGAGGGGGCCCAACACCGGTTTTGAGCTCAGAGGGCTTTATTGAAAACACATGTCCGCTGTGTTGTTGGAACTTCTGTTGAAAATCTCCTCACTGTCTTTTACACACAAAGGACTTTCCCGGCTCACATTTTGTATGGAAACTTAAACAGGGCTTGCTGTCTCGTTGTAGGCACCAACCTATCCCCTACGGGCAAAAATGTTCCATGACCTCATGCTTGACTTTACACTTCTCTCTTAAGTAAAAAAAAAAAAAGAAAGAAAAAAAGCTAACTTTCATTTGTTCAATAGGCTAAATAAAAAGGAAATATTCTTTCCAGCCTGCTACCGCTACAGAGGGAGAAAAATAGAAGAACGTGGAAGAATGTCAGGCTTTGAATAGGTGATTTTTCAGTGAGCACAGTAAAATGAATGGCTGTTTTTAATATATCAGTGTGCTGTCAGTGTCTCACAAGATGAAAAAAAAAATCCTGTATTACATTTTTTTTAATACATATTTCTGTGCCCCAGAAAATCAAATTTGCACCAGAAAATCGTTAAATCTATGTCCTATGGCCAGGAAAGATTATCACAGCGTCTTATTAGGTTGTATATTATGTGTAATATATGGCTTTGATATATGGGATGCACGATTTATTTAGCTTGTGTAGCCCGAGGTGACAGAAGAAACGTGAATGAAACCTGTTTTGGTCCGACCGAAGTGATTGCGCTAATTAGCAGTTATAGGCACTGCACCTGGCGGGTCTCCGATTTTTTTATTGTAGCGAGCACTCAAAGCACAACTCCGTCATTAAAGCAAGTCCCTAGTTCGTTTGAGAAAGGTTAATTGAACTCTAAAGCCACTGCCAGTTTTCAAATGGCTGTCGGTCCCAAGGCTTGTTTGTTTTCTGGCCCAAGCCGAGGAGGGTCACAGACCATTAAGCTCAGAAGGAAAAAAAGGGGCAAAATAACAGCAAATTATTCTCTAGTCCCAAACACTCCTCACCATTCCAAGTGTGCAACATTTGAGGAGGAACGAGTTGGAGCCTCCAACATTTGACACTTTCCCCCCGCCCTCTGTGGTGCGAAAAGCACGCCCTCCTGCACTTTCCCGAGCGGGATGTCCGCGTGTCAGGCTCCGGTGTCATCCCGTCACAGGGCAGCTGCGAAGTCACACCGCGGCTCCTTGTCACTTGCTGTGAGACGAGACAGAGGTCTGCTGTGATTCTCTCCCTTCCCTGACTGCATTTCGTGTGCAGCACAGTTAATACCGGAACACGTTTAATCTGCGGTTTCATCTTTGCAGTGGTAAAGGTCATATGATGGCACAGGGTTTTTTTGTCTTTTCAAAGCACTTTGATATATCAGATGACTCTTTCAGCATTAGCTGACCTACTGTGGTAAAAAAAAAAAAAAAAAAAGGGTTAGTAATGGACCTACTGCCCCACTGGGTGAATCACTATATCCAGTAAAGCTCAAACAAACTCAGTGAGGTATGTACCAATAGTAGGAGACAAGTAGTTGTGGCGTATGAGTTTAGCAGGAAATGCATCCCCCCCCCTCCTTTGCATAGTATGGTTTAGTGTTGTATGCATGTGAAATGTCTGTACTGTATAGAGGAAGAGGCTGTCATTCTTCAGCCATTTATGTTTTCATACATATTGGCTTTGTTTAGTTAGTGGATGGCGTTATCAATAATTCTGTTTATTTCATGTACTGTTGTTGGGTTAAAAAAAAGAATTCTGTACACACAAGCATCCGCATCCACACACAGGCACACACACACACACACACACGAACGCAAGCAGTGTTTGAATTTCTCTCCCATGTGGAAACGTGTACACAGCACTTGCGTGTGCAGAACTTGAAAGCCGTCGTCTTTCTGTGCTCCTGCAGTCAGCGCTGCCCTTCAGGACTCGGCTGCATCTCCATCACACAGAGATAAAATAATATCATCGCCCACAATATCGTCGCGGAGATGATTCAGACCTAGAGCTATCGCGGAAAAACGGTGCTATCGGAGATGGTGTCTATAGATAACGGGGTAAAAGGATGTGACAAATGGCACGGAAACACGGAATTCTCCAGATTCTCCCCTGGCATTAAAGTGTTACGTGACAGAGCGAGGGGTGATGTCCCCCAGATCATGATTAATGATTAACTGCAGGCATAGAAAGGCTTGATAGGGAAGGTTATAAATAGATGCTGCCTTTGTTCACTCTGTCGGGAGCAGGCAGGAAGTGGGTGAAGCTGCAAGGAGCCAAAGTGAGAAAAGTGCAGCTGAAGCGGCTCTGAAGACATGACGTGAAAAGGAATCTTGCACACCTACAGTTACCGCCAATATCCTGCATTTAGCGGTGCTGGCTACTTAGAAGCAGGGATTAGGCTCTCATCCCTTTACAAATTCTATATGTCATACGCCCAGTTATTGGATAGACAACAGATATAAAGGCGGATCCATAAAAAAACAAAACCATGGTCCAGCTGAGCCCATGATAAAAGTAAGCTAATTGCTGAATCCAAACATGGTTTATTGTAATGTGTAATCACATTAGGCAACTGCATCGTATTAATCCCAATATTCCGTCCATTTGGGACACATCACAGTACGTGGGATATGTTCTCATTATACGCACATCTGTGCCATGTAGAAACACCTAAAATATTCTTCCAAAAAAAAAAAAAAAAAAAAAAAAGCGTATTCTGGAAGTGATCCCATGCAGCTGGTTTGTATGGGTTACATATTAATATTTAATTCACTGTCAAATTGGTGACTTAATTTAAGTAGCCAAAGGGAGGATGTGGGAAGTAGATTGTTACTCATAAGTATGCATTGAAAAGGAACGTTGATTAAAGTTGGAAACTCACTGGAGACGGAAGCGCTAGATTTGTGTCATCTGGCTTCTGAGGGTTTGAATCGAAATTGAATGCGACGTCTTGCGTAACGCGTCCCCGCTTCCCAGTCTTTGACTGGGGGCCCAGGAATAAAAGGGGCCGCGATTAGCCCGCTTTATTTTCGTCCGAGTCGTGCAGTTGTCAGGACTGCGGGCGAAGTCTTGACTGGAACTCGATTTGAAAAGGCCCGTGAGATGTGTGGCGTGTACGCGTAACCAGCGGAGCTCCCTTGTCAAATTAGGTTGAGATTCATTGTGCCGGGGCATTTGGTATGCATGCCGTGGCGCTTCTTTCAGTGGTTAAGGATGGTGTCCTGTGTGACTGAGCACTAAAGCTCTGGCAAAGCTGTTAATGTGGGATTGATATGGGATCCGAAGCAGCCATATCACCGTACACCGTGTAAACACATCCAACAAAATTATCTATGTCAGGCTGACTGTCATAGGGAGGCTATCCCAGTAGCATCCGCTATTTTTGCTGCTGCTGCTGTTTTCATTCTGCTGTCACTCAAATGTTTTGAGGATTTCATGTGGAACCCAGTGACTAATTAAATTGATTGGCACTTGAAGTACTCTTTTATATATGGGGAAAGAGGTTTGTTTGTGGGACGGTGGCTGAAGCACGTTAAAGGCATCGATCAGCCTCCTTGGCTCGATGCTCTGCTTTGCTGTCATGGTTAGGCTACATATTTGTGCAGGTCTTCACCCCAACCGGTTTCAAATTGTTTGCATAGAAGAATGGCTGTTATTGTTCTTGTTAATATCCTTATCGTATCCTTAATGATCATTTTTATTCATGTGTATTGTTTTTTATGCAACGTCGGAGATGAAGCCAGCCTAAAACCAAGACAGATGTAAGCACAAGATGGTGCTTAAGGAAGAAAGGGATTCTGAGGGTGTTTTTCTATGGCTACTTTATTCCTTTTTTCAGTTCAGTGACTGAGGTCCACTTGTATTTTTTTTTGCTTGGTACATTTTATTTTCTGGGCACGCGCCTGCACTTGTGGTGAAAATGTTGCATAGCAACAAAGAGAAACAGCTTCAAATATTTGGGTTAAAAAGCTTTCAAGAAAATACCAAAGAACCAGCAATTAGATCCTTTTTTTTCCCCAGGTCACAAGTTTAATGAGCCTTAGAATTTCTTCTTGAACCAACCATTTAGAAATATGTTAGTCTAATATTAGTATTCTTTAGAATAATACATATGGTTCAAACTGTATGTTTCTGCGGAGTGCCACAGTTGTAATCATTTATTATTACGCTAATAGCTACAGTGTGCAAGCAGATTGCGGCAAAAAAAACGTCCACGGTAATTGGCAGCGTGCTCTTTGCACAAAATAGAGACCTCGTATGTCGTAAATAAAGAAGACTGGAGTGTACTGCAGGAGACTGCAGTCGGGTCTAGTTTCTTTTCCCACCCCCCCTTTCTGACGGACTCCGTCCAGTGACGGAACGGAAAAATGTGTGGGAGAAAGTGCGAATTGAAGTGTTGAGCGTTATGGAAACGGATGGGAAAATGACAGCAGCCTGGTGACACCCAGCGGGTGACAGACAGACACTAATAGTAATGGTTCTTATCAGCGGGGCCTCTCTTCACAGCCGCTCTGACATCCTCCTCCTCCTCCTCCGCCCCCTCCATCTCGCCAGAGCGCCGGGAACGCGGCGGATTGTGGAGCCCGTTCGGATGGAAAGAGGCTGCCAAACACCAGTCCCCTCACATATAAATTGCATCATTAACATCGCCTAGATTATTCCAAGCTCTCCCACAGGGTTTATGGCACAGTGACTCAACTTTACTGTTGAGTCTCTGTCTATTTCTCTCCCTCTTTGAAGACGTTTTTCTTTTTGAGTGTCTCTTTTAGATGTACGGTTTGATTAGGGCCCCGATATCTGCTCTGTAAAGGTTTTACTCCCAGACCAACGGCGGGGATCTGCCTCTGATTTACCCGAGCGACGGGATTCATCTCCGCCGAGATCGCGTAGGGTTTCAAAGACGACAAAAGTTTCGAAACGGAGATTGAGCGTAAATACGTCTGGGCGCGTGCAAAAGAAAAGATTTTTTAAACGGCTGTCGCAAAACATACTTAAAACGCTTGTCCTTTCTGTGTGCTGCAGGAACGAAGAGTCTCAGAAATCACGAGGCTCAGGGAAGTCTTTAGCCCTGGGATAATTGATATTAGTAGCAGAGTGTGCATGGAGACCCTGTCTTTCATTCTGTGGGCATTAGCACTGTGATAATTGACTGTGACCGTGGCTAAGCTTGGAGTTAAAGGTTGCGCCACGAAACATCCTTATTTCTAAACCCCTTGCTCCGTTATCACTCATTCCCACGACGAGCCAGGGAGACGCTGCAGGGGGAAAAAAGGATGCATTACAGAAATCTCCGGGCTATCATTCTTTAATAATTACCCGTGCAGTATGCAACATGGCCCGGTATGGGTGTTTTATTAATCTAAAATCCCCTCCATCCAACAGCAGCCCAGGCACTGCTTACCATGCAAGTTTCATTTACACCTGTAATAAATGGGTCCTTCAAACAAAAAGTGCCAACCTTTTACTTTCCACTGTAAAACCACAGAGAAAGGAAGGGAAAAAAACCTCAGGCGTAATAACAGACAACCCAACAAGGAAAGAGGGGGGTGGGGGTCAGGGTGGGCGGTGGGGGGCTTAATCGCGTTGAATAAAGGAACATTTATTTTTGTGCTCCGGTCTGTAACAGCCCCAGGAAATGGCTCAGATTCTCGATCGGGAGCAAATCCTATTAACTTACAGTCCTCTCACTCAGGGTAATGGGCTACACCTTGAGACTTTGTGGGAGCACTTTTCTGATATGCTGATACCCATGTCTGGAGGGGTAGCTGGGTAAGGACTAATCAAGTCAAACAATCCGCTCAGCTGTACCAACACAAGTGAAGATGTTGATATCCAACCAGATTCCCAACGGGCTCCTTCACACTTTCCTAACCTAATACTAAGGAGCGGGAGTCTGATCGGTTCAAGATCAGGTTATATGAGCCCCTGAGAATTGTAAAGCGATCCCCAAACAGCTCTTGCTTTCTCAGGAGTGATCAGAGCGCCGGTTGTGTACAGATTGCGTAAGAGCTGTGCAGGGGAAAGAGAATGCTCGGGAGATCTCTGCTCATGTCAGCCTAAAAATAAAGCTCATCTTTTTTTTTTTTTTTTTACACTTACAGAACTTTGAATTTTGTAACAAACTAAAGATATTGCTTCTTCTCTTATAGGCATGGTAAGAGCGTATGGTGTGAGCCGTGAGCCATGCTGTTTGAGTTTTAAGAGGCAATTCAAAATGAGACATGCACTTTATTCTCTTGTAATGTAAATGAAGTGAAAGGCAAGCCAGTTCTGATTTTGGAAATCTTGGTTGCTTCTGAAAGGCCCGCAGCCACTTAGTTTCTCAAAAGACCACCAGAGCTCTGGGTTTTAGTCTTAAGTCTTTAATCACTGTAACGCTAAAAAAAGGCTTGAGTTAAATGTTTCCTTTTTGGATGATTGCGGATTATTTTTTAGGTGGCTATTAACCGTTCAAATGCATTTGTCCTTTGTGTACTTCAGTGCATTTGATCAGGCTTCTAATCATCAGTTTCAGAATTACCGACTTTTGTGTTAAGTTCCTTTTCAAAGTCTGTTTAGGGTTTTTGTAAACCTGAATATTCTTTATTGCATTTCAGCCAACAGATGTGACACCCAAAGGTCTGCCTTATAAGTAATTTAATTCTACAAATCTAAGGCTCTTGTGAGTGAGGCAAAATGAGTATATTTCTTATATATATTTATATATAAATGATTAGCATGATAATGAATAACATTTTATCACAAATCCAGTTAATGGAGAGTAACCACTCACTACTGCAGTCATTACCCATAATTGATTTCCAAGGTAAATTAAGTGTTAATAGGAGCATAGTAATTGTCTACAGACACCATTAAAGCAGTGGAACAATGACATCAGCCCTGTAAGCCTGGGCATTCCGTAGTGTTTGCTATCAGTGAGATTCGCTCCCTTTTCTGCAGAATCTCCAACATGGAGAGGTGTTTGCAAACCCACTGGATTACAATCATTGACCCTAAAGGGCAGAGAGCTCGTAGCCCTTACTCTGCAGCACAGATATGTCCATGAGTTGAACGTGGGTAATCTGGTAAGGAGGAGGATTATGGACCCATTTTCATCCTTCGGGATTTCGACTGTTAAGAGAATATTTTGTAATTTATTTTCATGCTGAAAGCGTAACCATGTTCTGGGGAAGGATGTCTCAAGGATCATTGTGTTTAATGCTGGCATAACTGCTGTTCTAAATGTCCTCCGTCTGGACCAATCCATAAATTCACGGGAGACGACATCCTCCTTTCCTGGCAGCGCACTTCTGTGGCCAATGTCACACACTCCAAGCGTGCAGAGTTACAGCGTGAGCTGGATAGAATTTATCACCTGCAGTTGGGACCGTGTGCCACGGGAGGGGCAAGGGGAGTTTATCACCCTCCTCCATGTGTGACATTCAGTCAATCAATCCAGTCCTTTTACATTGTAGGCATTTTTAGCAGACGTCCTTATCCAGAGAGACTTGCGCAGCTTAGTTTTTATTTATTTATTTATTTATTTATTTATTTATTTATTTATTTATTTATTTATTTATTTATTTATTTATTTATTTATTTATTTATTTATTTATTTATTTATTTATTTATTTATTTATTTATTATCTATTTATACAGTTTGATATTTACTGAAGCAATTCAGGTTGAGTACCTTGCTCAAGTACAATTGCAGTGCCCCACCTGGGCACCTCTTAAGTTACAAGCCCAGTTCCCTAACTGTTGTACTACACTGCTGACTGTTTGATGTAGCACTCCTTAAAAAGTACTATAGAGTGCATCCCAAACAAACAATGCGAGTCATAGGAGATGAACAGTAACTGTAAATTATTTATTTGACAATGGCTTTGCACTAGGGGTGTGCAGAGACGTCACTATCTGTATCTATCTGTTCAACCAGCAAAATTGTTTCTGTATCTATATTCTGTATTAAAATCTGTATTCTGATATTAAACCGGAAGTGGTTGTGGCTTAAAGTGGAAGCTTTCTAAAAACGAAAAGAAATCTCAGTTTTCTCACCTAATTTTTCACTGACATTGCAATTGCTTTCAAAGCATCAAACTCCTAATTTATTATTGACATATTATTAATTTTGAGGTATTGTGTAGGGTACTAGGGTGCTATTGAGTTTGGGCATGAAGTGGAATTAGGACACAGAGTGTGTGATGTTGTCTGTAATTATGAGAGCTTTCTGTGATACCAGTAACGTTTGCTAATATTGGCTATCCTTTCCTTGTATTCATTATTCTTGTTGGAATATACTTGAACATAACTGTATAACTGTATAAAACATGTTTACTACTTGATTTAACCAGTATTTAATTGGTTGAATTGAATATATGTAACTAAAATGTTAAAGGGCTTGAAAAATCATCTTGAAAACCGATAGCTGAATGGCTCAATTTCATTGGGTGTAATGACAGTCATCCGCCTCTACCCAAGGTGGCATGGTTTCATCCTTTTTGTTGTTATTGGAGGCACATCAGTATTACATTCAGTTTAGACATTTCTGGAAGCGTGGACAAACGTCAAGTCTTGACGTACAACTCATGAGATCTGCATACAACCCATTATCTGTGAATTTCCGAATAGGGCATTCGGGTTTGGATACCCCGCTACTTTGCACAACCAGCGATCCAAGTAGTCCCAGCCTTCCTTGTGCCACCCGGGCCACTTAAATTACCAACTTCTTTTCATTGTTTGGTGGGTTATGCCTAAGGGTTTTGGCATGTAATTGAATCCTCCGTCTCCATCCTGCATACCTTTTGTCGAAGCACATTGTGTTCTCATTCACTTTTTAGAGTTAGCCTAAGTCCCATTCCTCCTTCAAGGAGGAGAAGCACAATGTGTCTTGACGAGGACACGGTCTTAAGACTTCAATCTCGTGTGCACACAGTCATGTTGATACTGTGAAGCGTTAAGGATTGTATCTCACCTCACGTCTGTCTCGTGTCAAATGGTCCGTGTTGACATTGTTTTGATTTGCATCCACCTCAGCGATTAAGGATATATTCCTTAATTGGATCTTTGGTGTTCTGCAGTCATATTTTACTCATCCTCAGTGTTGAATTCATGCCGTGGTTAGCCCGCTATTATAAACAGCAGTGTTCAGCTGACAGATTTGTTTTCCGATGTGAAATCTCTCCACATGCGCTAGTCAAATTGTGAGCTGTTGAGCCAAGTGTCTGCAGTTTCACTCCGTGGATTTCCTCACCTGAATGTGTTTGCAGTAGTTTTAATCAGACGTGGTGTTTTGAGTGCACAGTGGAAATGTACATAATCCATGAGTTAATATTCCCGCACGCCTGTAACTTTGAATAATTACTGTCAACATAATTTCAATGAAGCACTCTGGAGAAGGAGGAGAATGGTGCTCTCTGCTATCCTTGCAGTCACAATTCAGCATACAGTTTCCTATTTCTAATTGACCTCATAAAGTTCAAGCAAAGTTCAGAAAGTTGGGTCAGTTGCCGTAGTTACATTGCCTGTCCCTTGGCCTGACACCTAGGGCTGGGCGGCGAACCTGTGGGAACATCACAAACGGACGAATGTGTGTCAAAGGAGCGACTACTCACACTTTCAGGCTGCCTTTATTTTCCCTCCAAAGTTTACAGTCGTGCGTTCTGGTAACCTTTTGGTTCGGAAGGTTGTTTGTCACAGAGTGGAGTGACGAATGTTCTCAAAAGCGAGGGGCTCATCGGTGCTGGCTGGGTGTAATTACATTTTCCATGCTAATTCAGTGTGTTCAAAGCAATACAGTGGGCTTTTGTTTGAAGTTCATGTGTACAAGACTGGAACAACTGACTCGGACAATCCTCTGGCTTTTGTCGAAGATGAAATGAGCGTAGCGGCATTTGATTTTTATTTATTTATTTTTTGTTCTTTTCCCACTGTCGTATCAATACAAAATGAAGTGTCGGTGCCAGGGTAATGGGCAGAAATCTGTGAAGAAAATGAAATGATACTCTTTGTGTCGCAAAATTGCCCACCACAAAGGAATTAATGATGGATCCTTCCAGCATAATTGTCTAATTACGCTGGGCAGATGGGGCACTGCATTAACTAGGACACATTGTGCTGGCTCTCCAGACTCGACAACAAAAGGCAAACCAGTCTGACAGGCTCTTGAGCTGAGAGTGGGAGAAAAACTAGGTTTGTTACAGAGCCATTCCTGCAGTCAATGTGTTGCCACAGAAACAAATGCAGGGTGTAAACAGTGTAAGGATTAGAGCCCCTGGGAAGAGTATCACTGCAGAGTAATGGGGTTAGTTTACATGCTGCTTCTCGGCTTCCTATTGAGACTGATTCACTACTTAAACCCTAATTAAAGTGAATCTGGTTAATGGCACTTGATAATTGATCACATCAGTTGCTAAAGCATACATTGCCCCTGTAAGATTTCATGGCACTGTGCGTTATAGATGGTCTCATTTGTTTGTCTCATGTAGAGGGAGAGAGAGAGAGAGACCAAGAGCAAGAGGGAGATGGCGAGAGAGAGAGAGAAAAGGGGGGGGAGAGAGAGAGACAGAGGGGGAGAGGGAGGTGGGGGAGAGAGAGAGCATAATGCGGAGACATTGAAAGTGAATTTTCACACCAGCAAGTTTGAAAGCGATAGAGATGGAGAGATGGAGATGTAGTTCTGACAGGTAATGTCTTGGTCACTCAGGATAGATTGCTTTGAACAGAATGGCGGATTCATGCCTGTTTTCACATGCATCTGCATCTGTGCAATTCCCATAAGTTATGCCTCAATATGCCCTTAAAACATACATATTGTTATTATAATGATATTTAAAATAATAACGTAATACAGCACACTTACCATTGACCAAACACAATGCCCTGGTCATTTATAACTCAAATACAATTAGCAGTTAGCCATCACTAACTTTTAATGGTGTGAGTTATTACACACAAAGTGTGGATCCATGGTAACTTGCTGAGCTGTACTTAATGGTTATAGTAGTTCTGCTACTCAAGGGAATGATGACACACATGAGCTTTGTAACTAATATTGATATTCCAAAGCAATCTAACCTTCCTCTTATTAGTCATAGAAGCTACTTTTTGAGTTAATGTAAAAACAAAATACACCCATTGCTAGCACAAATGTTTAGTAAATAATCAAGTATTATTTGAAAATTTATAAACCAGAAATTGAATGCAAGCATAATTAAATCAATATCTTGGTAATTTAATATTTTTGACTGGCCCACATAGCAACTAGCTGGCAAGATATCTTCAGGTCCATCAGTCAAGGCTTGTATAATGAATGCACTGTATAATCAGACAAAATATGTATCACTAGCTATGTATCTATTATAATTCTCATGCAGATTTACCTTCAAGTTGTGCATAAAAAACCCACCAAGGTGTTGTGAGAAAACAAAATCATGTTATTTTAGCCTGCCGCACAACTTAATGGACTTGAAACGATCATTGGTGCAAGAGAATGATGGGTTTGATCAAGAATGATCAAGGTGCAGGGTAAGTTTTGTGCAGATTTTGATAAACCTCCAAAAGCTGACCAACTGTCATTTTTATATGTACAATACCCATTTCCATTTGGCAAATTGCCCAAAAATTGTGAATCAACATTTAAACATTGATCAGTCCAGCATGCAAAACGCGGTCAATGAATGACTCGGATTAATTTTACGTTTGACATTTTAAGCATTTAGCAGACGCTCTTATCCGGAGCGACTTACAAGATGTGCATTAATACATGGTAAGAACAATCATTGTTCCCGCAAGAGATCAGTGCATTAATACAGCGATGGACATCATTGTTGGCGGCTGCATCCCATACCTGTAACACTGGGAAGGAAATGGTTAGTATATATATATACACTGCTCAAAGAAATTAAGGGAACACTTAAATCACACATTGTGGATCTCGATGAACCAAATATTCAAGTTGAAAATCTTTATTGATTACATTGTGTACTTCGTCGAGAACAAAATAACGTAAGAATGGTCAATGGAAACCAAAATCATTAACCCATTGAGGGCTGGATTCAAAATCCAAAGAACTGCCTACACACTCTGGCCACATGAGGCTGGGCATTGTCCTGCACCAGGAGGAACCCAGGGCCCACTGCACCAGCGTAAGGTCTGACAATGGGTCTGAGGATTTCATCCCGGTACCTAACAGCAATCAGGGTACCATTGGCTAGCACGTGGAGGTTTGTGCGGCCCTCCAAGGATATGCCTCCCCAGACCATCACTGACCCACCGCCAAACCAGGTCCCACTACAGGATGTCAGGCCCTCATGCCACCCTCATGGAGGCTGTTTCTGACAGATTGGTCAGAAACATGCACACGAGTAGCCCGTTGGAGGTCATTTTGTAGGGCTCCTCCTGTTCCTCCTCGCACAAAGGAGCAGATACCGGTCCTGCCGCTGGGTTGTTGCCCTTCTACGGCCCTGTCCAGGTCTCCTCGTGTAATGGCCCGTCTCCTGGTATCTCCTCCACGCTCTTGAGACTGTGCTGGGAGACACAGCAAACCTTCTTGCGACGGCACGTATGGATGTGCCATCCTGGAGGAGCTGGACTACCTTTGCAACCTGAATGGCTACAGGTACCGCCTCATGCTACCAGTAGTGACAAGGGCACTAGCAAAAACCAAAACTAGAGAAAAATCAGTCAGGAAGGATAAGGAGAGAGAAATGGTCTGTGGCCACCACCTGCAAAACCATTTACTTTTTGGGGTTTGCTGTTGCCTCTCCTGTCCACCTGTTGTCACTTTCATTTGCACCAAAGCAGGTGAAATTTATTCACAATCTTCCTATGCTTCCTAACTGGACAGATCGATATCCCAGAAGTTTAATTGAATTGGTGTTATACTGTGATGATTAAGTGTTCCCTTAATTTCTTTGAGCAGTGTATATACAGTATATGTATATTTTTAGGAGTAAACAAGTATACATATGGGTCAATGACAAATCAGGCCTCTAAAAAGTTATTTAAAAGAAGTTTGTTCAAAATAGATAAAATGCATATTTTTGAATCTGTGACAATGTGCTTAAACAAGCCTCATTTGTTAAATAACATTTCAATGTAGGAGGTAAGGGGGATCAGTTCCTCTAGCCGCTTGATAAGCCAGCACCAGTGATTTGAATCTGATGCATGCTGCAATGGGGAGCCAGTGTAGGGAGGAGAGTAGAGGGGTGACATGGGTGAACTTTAGTTGATTGAACACCAGACATGCGGCAGCATTCTGGACTAGTTGTAGTGGCTTGATGGCACAGGCCGGTAGGCCCGCCAGCAAGGAATTGCAGTTGTCCAGACAAGAGATCACCAGGGCCTGGACCAGGAGTTGGGTGGCCTCTTGGGTGAGGAACGGTTGGATCCTCCGGATGTTATGGAGAGAGAATTGGCAGGTCCGGGTGATCGCTGCGATGTGGCCCAAGAAGCACAGCTGGTTGTCCAGGGTCACTCCAAGACTCCTGGCAGACTGGGACGGAGACACTATGGAGCCTTCCACGGTGATTGAAGCATCAATCATTGGGCAGCCCTTCGCTGGGAGGAAGAGCAGCTCCGTCTTCCCCAGGTTCAGCTTCAGGTGGTTGGTGGACATCCAGGCAGAGATGTCTGCCAGGCATGCAGAGATCCACGCTGGGACCTGGGTCTCAGAAGGAGAGAAAGAGTTGAGTGTTGTCAGCACAACAGTGAAAAACCATGAGCAGAGATGACAGAACCAAGTGACTTTGTGTACAGGGAGAATAGGACGGGGCCTAGCACCGAGCCCTGCGGAACTCCGGTGGAGAGGGTGTGGGGAGAGGAGAGGGATCCTCTCCAGGCCACCTGGTAGGACCGGTCAGCCAGGTATGAGATCCAGAGATTCCCATCTCGACAAGAGATGAGAGCAGGATCTGGTGGTCCACGGTATCGAATGCAGCTGACAGGTCGAGGAGGAGGAGGACGGAGCTGAGAGATTGGGATTTAGCCAATTGCACAGCCTCAGTGACCATGAGCACAGCAGTTTCTGTAGAGTGGTCTGCCCTGAACCCAGATTGGTTAGGATCAAGCAGGTTGTTCTGTAGGAGATAAGCAGACAGTTGGTTATAGACAGCCTGCTCTGGAAAGAAATGAGAGGAGAAAGATGGGTCGGTTGTTAGAAATGACAGCAGGATTCAGAGAGGATTTTTTGAGGAGGGGGGATGACATGGGCAATTTTGAGGGGAGAGGGGACAGCGCCAGAGGAAAGAAAGGAGTTGATAACATTGGAGACATAGGCAAGGATGTCCATAGCAATGGACTGGAAGAGGGTCAAAGGAATGGGATTGAGAGGGCAGGTGGTAGGATGGTGGGAGTGAACAAGTTGAAGGATGTCCGAGTCAGGGAGGGGTGAGAAGGAAGACAGGGGTGAGAGGTTTAGCTAGCGAGATGGGTAAGGAAGGGTTAGATGAGGGAGGGTATGGGGGATAGGAATTGTGAATGTCATCGACCTTCTTGTGAAAGAAGGATGCAGAGTCATCCGCGGTTAGAGAGGAGGGGGGTGAGGAGAGAGGAAAACAGAGTAGAGTTTGTGAGGATTAGAAGCAGAAGATTGAATCTTGGAAAAGAAAAATGCAGATTTAGCAGAGGAGAGGTTAGAGGAAAAGGTAGCCAGGAGTGTGTGGAAGTCAGTCACATAGGGGATTTGTATTTTCTCCATTTCCTTTCTGCCGCTCGTAGTCCCGCTCGTAGTTTGAGTCGGTCGGATTCCTTATCCGTGTGCCAGAGAGTCCAAAACTGATGAATAAAAATGCTCTTCCTCAAGAAATTAATAATAATCTTGATGGATTGTTGCTTTCCTAATGTCTTCCTCTAGTCTCATTATGCAATGCCAATGATGTATACTATAAATAGATCAATCATATTTGTTTAGTAAGGGGTGTCATTACACATAAATACAGATTGACAATAAAAGCTCTCTGCAGTGTTAACTTAGATTGGGGTGGAAGAATGCATATCCGAGGAATACCTTACCAGAATGTCATATGTCAAACATAATGCCAACACTTTTTTCACATTTTCTTGTCTCAGATGCTGAATTTGAAATAAATTCAAATGGGATTTTTTCCTACTGATCTACAAAACCTTTTGCATCAAGTCAACCTAAAATAAAAAAAATCCAGAATTTTCAACAATTTACTAAAAAGGAATAACAGACATTATCACATAAATAAAGTATTCATACCCTTTTATAATAGCTAGCCTAAATTTGCTCAGGTGAAATAAATTATTGCTAAAAATTACACAATCATTTAATGGATTCCACCTGTGTAATCATTAGTGAATCACCTGCTTTATATTAATCTGTGAGGATAAATGCCCCTCTCTCTGCAAGGTCCCACCATCTTGTCTGGAGGCCGCAAGAAAAGATTCAAAATGAAGACCAAAGAGCATTTTAAGCAAATGAGGGATATTAATATAGACAAGCACAGATCTGGGGAAGGGTACAAAAAATGTAGAAGGCCTTGAACATCCCTCGGAGCACCGTGCAGTCCATTGTACTGAAGTGGAAGAAATATGAAACTACCACCACACTGCCTAGATCCGGACATCCAACCAAACTCAGTTGCTTCTCAGAGAGAAGCCCAACTGTAACCCTGAATGAGTTACAGAAGTCAGTGGCTGCGATTGGAGAAGATGTACATGGGTCAACAATCTCCAAGTCATTCCACAAAAAGGGCTTCTATGGAGTGGCAAGGAGGAAGCCGTGGCAAGGAGGAAGCCGTTGCTGAAAAGAAACCATATTCTGGCCCGCAAAGAATTTGCAAAACGTCACTTAGGAGATACTGCAGAAATGTGACAAAAAGTATTGTGGTTTGGTGAGACTAAAGTTGAACCTTTTGGCTTAAATACTAAGCGGTATGTGTGGCGCAAGGTCAACACTGCACACCAGCCAGGTAACACCATCCCCACCGTTAAGTATGGCGGTGGCAGCATCATGTTGTGAGGATGCTTTTCATCAGCAGGGACTGGAAATCTTGTCAGGATTAATGGAAAAATGAATAGTGTACAATATAGAGAGATCCTGGACAAACACCTGCGCCCCTCTGTCAAAAAGCTCAAACTGGGTAGGAAGCTGGTGTTTCAACAGGACAACGATCTGAAGCATACTGCCAAAGCAACAGTTGGATGGCTTCAAATGAAGAAGGTAGATGTTCTATATTGGCCCAGTCAGAGTCCTGATCTCAACCCAATAGAAAATCTGTGGCAAGAACTAAAAATTTCTGTACATCACCACGCCCCATCCAACTTGACACAGCTTGAGTAATTTTGCAAGGAGGAATGGGCAAAAATTGCTTCATCACGGTGTGCAAAGCTAATAGAGACTTATCCAAGAATACTTCTGGCTGTAATAAAAGCCAGAGGTGGTTCAACAAAATATTGACTCAGGGGGCTGAATGCTTAAAAAATGACAACATCAGTTTTGCCATTTTCATTTTGTTCTAGTTTACTTTTTAATTTTCTTCACTTTTTTGGGACTCTGTAAAGAAGAATGTGTGTATCACAAATAAAAATTCCTAATTTAATGCATCAAAATCCCAGGCTGTGAGACTCTTAAATGTGAAAAAAGTGTTGCGGGTCAAATACTTTTTCAAGGCACTGTATTACAGTAAAGCTGTATTTGCAGTTATTATTGCATAATATTTATTTACCTTTGATTTGTTTATAAAAGTACACCTACTTAACAAAGGTGGGTTTAATTGATGTCACTACATCCAATTATACTACATCCAATTATACAAAATATACCAGTTCATGCGGAATATTCACATTCAGTCTTTTTAATACGTAAGATTTCATAACAAAACATAACCTTTTAGTTTTGGTTATCAGAAATGGTTATGGACCTGACTTTCTTCTATGTTGTTGTTTTGAAAGTAAATATTACGCATTGCATAATGGTTTGCATTTCTGAAAAGTCATACCTTCAGGCTAATAATTAAAGTTAATCTTTTGGTTACAGAGAAAAGATCTGACATACTTCTGGAAAGTCTGCATTGGAAATTTTCCATTTGGCTTCTCACCAAAGCAAAACTTGTTATTACAAAGTGGGTGTAACTTCCTTGTGCCAATCACATGTGCTGGTGTTGCAGTTCTGAATTCCTGTGGCTGGCAGCTGTTTGCCGTTCCTCTGACAGACTCTTTAAGAAACAGAGCAGGGGATTTCTCATCATTAACACATTAATCCCACACAAACTGGCAGTTGATAGTCGTGGGGGACCGGGAATGCACGGAGGATTAGAGGCCCTGTGTTTATCATGGGCTTCCCATAATCAAACCATCAGAGAGGATGAAGTTTTGTTCCTGTCTGGGTCACAGATTACTCTACCTCACTGCTTCTCTTTCATGCATTCTATAATTACATTTCTGAATGGAAGCCCCAGCTGAAAAACATGAAATACACCGATTAATGTACGGCGCACTCTCCCCTTTAGCTGGATCACGCGGTGTACAATAATGGTGATTTCCGCCAGCCTAGCTAATTTTCTGGTTTTACATATATTTGACTTTTAATCGTTTCTTGTATATACGACTTGGGGGAAACATTTTGAGTTATATTCATAAAAATTAACTCCAGCACTAAATCACATTTGGACAAGATGATCATATGTGTCATTGAGTCCTAGACCAGTAGAAATCACAGTGCCTGAAATGCATCAGTAGAGCCACATTAAAGGCTGAGCTTGAATTTTTTTAGAATAATTCATTGGTATCATGGGGGTAGAGAAGGTGACCAACCAGGTTGGTGAGAGAACCTTGCCCATGGCTTTGACTTTCAATGGAGCTGAATGCACCTCCCAGAAGAACAAGGACTTGTATCATTGCGTAATTACGATGGATTAAAGCCATAAGACCCTCTCTTTTTCTCTGGAAGAAAGCCTTAAATTTTCATTGAAGGAATTGAGCCACAGCAGGAAGATTTTAGATAACGGCAGCTTTTGTGCTTTCAAAAAAAGAAACGAGCCCCTCTGGGATTGTTATTATTACAATTAATTTACAAACCGATCAGAAGTCTTATGCTCCAAGGAGAGCGTTGGATCTTTTTAGATAAAATACTTCACGTGCAGAGCTACGCCCGTTTCAAATGAAAGGTAACGTTTTTGTTCGCTCGTCTCTTTCGACCAAAGCCCAGCTGACAGGTCTCGAATTAATTGAAAAGTATATTATATTAGAGACGGTGTCGGGATGTACGCTGCTGAATTTGGCGGAGAGTGGGAGAGCTATTTTAGAGTCTCTCGATCACGCTACCCTAGTGTAAAGTTGTTTCCTGCACGTTGAACCACACTGGCGTTTTTGTCCATTGCATGACTAGGGAAGACTGCGCTAGTCTCTGAGCATTGAAAAAGAACGACATTGAGAGCGCTCTTGACGGTCAGGTGGGCACAGGGGTGCTCCTTGCACACAACCTCACAGAACAGGAGTGTCTTCTGTGTTTACTGAATACTGCCTCACCTGCCCTGCCAAAGCTAACAGGGGCAAGGATCCGGATGTGGAGCGTAAATTTGTTTGCGTCTACCTCCTGAGGAAAGCTTTCTTTACCCAAGAGCATCCTTTTCATAACAGTCTTGGGAATACTGTCAATGCTTGGGTCCCACCTCTGGATAAGTTATTTTTTTTATGGGAACGAACACATAATCTGGGGGAATTTAGCGGTCCAAGGAATGTTTGTATAACACAGGACTGAATGGACCCTGTTCCTCATAGACGCTACATCTAGATTTTGTTCAAGTGACACAACACAATAAATCAACACGGGCCTGACACTGAAGATAATTGAATTGTTTTCATTTGGTTGTTCCGAAGTAAAATGAGTGTTGCGTGTAGTTTTTTTGTTGTTGCCGTTGTTGTTGTTGCGTAAAACCTGATACCTCACTTGGCTGGGTGGCAGCCACTTTTGGCACACAGTAGAGCAGGCCATTACCAAGTAGAATTCACATTTTGCATTCTGAAATTGATTTAACCGGAGTATAACGTCCAAGGTTTGACCCCGCTAACATTCTGCCGTGTCTCGACGCTTTAAGGCACAGTTATGCAGTTACAGGATATTAGGATTTTTGGCTCACGAAGGTGTTGTACTTGGCAGACGGACCGCTTTTTGAAAGACATCTTTATGTACGCAGATGTACATCTGCAACGGTCCTTAGTGTTTCTTTTGTTCCTGCGACGCATTAAAAAGTCTAGCAATATTTTCCACTTTCTTCCATGGATTCATAAACTGCACTGCACCCCTTGAAAGAGGGGGGAATTCTGAGACTTAATGGTATCCAGGCAACACTCAAGTGACATTGTTATTATAGCGATCCACTGGAATGTTATGGCAATTGACATTGTATACTTGATTTATTCCACGGATTGGATTTATTTCAGGGTGTGTGTGGATGAGACCTCTCTACCTCACCATTCCTCCAGCTTAGGGGCTCCAAAGTGCCTGGTCCTGGATGTATCTTCACTGTGCCCCCTCAGGCCCACCATCAGTCTGCCAGGGTTAACACCTGGAGGGGCCTGTGGATGTCTGACTACTGCTTTTTGTGCCTGGCCTGTTTAAAATGACATTCTAGGGCTCTCCCTTTCAACATAAGCGATGTAGGAGTTGAATGAATCATTCAAGTTTAAATAAAGAAAATGAATGGCAGCAGAGCTCTGTGAGTGGATCTGACTTTGTGGTTCGAGAGTTAGAAAAGTACACGTTGCTGCTAACATAAAACATAGCTTTTTTGAGAACAGGATGCAGGAAGTGGTTAGAAGAAACCTTGTCCAAAGAATAGTTTCTTGCTACCTCAGACGCAACAGTAGCAAGAAGCTCTTTGGCTCTTTGGAAGCTCTCGCCCTTATGTATAGCGCATATACGAGATGTCAGATTTAGATTTTAATTGTAAGAGGAAATGTGTTCTACTGAAGCGTTTACATGCACACATGCAGGCAGCAGAAACATCAAGACAAATACAAGGCAACACCCCAAAAAAATGCTTACGCAAAACCATGTGGTAATACAGTACAGTTCTTGGATTCATACGCCTTATGACTGTATGACTGTTGAGAACTTGGGTGACCAACGGGAAAAAAGTGCCATGAACGTTTACAGTAAATGTTCCCCCATATGAATGTACAAGTAAACCTTACTCAAAACTGCAGTGAACTTTTAGATTTCCTCTCTACGCCATTCTGTGCTATAATCTTGCAAAGATTACAGAACTGTATGGTGTGGTCTGTAGTTATTTCTGAGAAATGGAAAAAAGGAACTAGTCTATCTTTCTGGTTTCTTGATTTCGAGCTCTGTTACACTGTGTTTTTTTTTCTTCTTCTTCCAAAATGTGGTTCTCAACTCGTCCTCTTTCTACGCCATTTGCCGAGCGACGATCTTTCATTTGCGGCTGTTTCAGAGTGTTTGTACGAGGGGAAAGGCGAAAAATCTGCTTGTTTGTAGAGTTTGTTAATAGTTTGCATTTATATATGACAGTCGGATATTTGTAGCACAATTATTTAAAGTGTGCACATTTCCCACGGGTCTCAGCGCACTGCCCGAGTTTAATATTTCATGTTTTTGAACGCCTGAAATGTAGCGTAATGATTTACCGCAAACACTGCAAACGGTGTTGTGGAGGTTGAAGCGATACTCTCCACTGTCACTTTCGCACTCTTTCGTGAGCGCTCCTTAATCCTCGAAACACTGTATCCGCACGCTATTATCCGCTCAAGCATTGATATGAATGAAGTTCTTTATAGTGTCGTAATAACCCCCTTTTTTCACGTCAGCGGGGGCATTATTTATCATGTCTGTACTTATTGAGATTAACGAAACACGACTCCCCAGCAGAATGCTCTGCGTTTGGCACCAGCCGAAGGAATTTGGAAGGTTATCAGACCTATAAATCACAACTTTTTTTCCTCTCGCACTAACTCACTGCAGTACTATGCTATGACGTTGACAGCTCTCTGTCCGCCGCCCACAGGTGACTCGAAAGCCATCTTTGGTTTGAAAGTGGTTTTAATATGACTTTTATGTGTTTTACAGTTATTCTCACCTTGGATTTATGACTATGAAAACATATGGAAGATGGTGTGCAGACCTTGCAGATGCATCACACAATACCTTTGTAAAAATGTCCTTGTAATGCTCTGTTGCGCCCTGAAATTATTCGATTGTTTTGTTCCATTCGCAGAGCTCGACTTCTGTTATGGGCTAACGGTGATCGGATTAGCAGTGCTCAGCGTAATAGGAAATTATTTCCTATTCCCAGTGGCTGTTGATTCAGGTTTTTGTAAAAGGTTAAACCGTTTGGCAATGAACGTTACTTACACAACGCTGAACTCGGCTCAAAAAACCCAAGCGCTGCTTTGCAGGAACAAGTCTATTAATGCCATCATCTGCCTCTTTTTAGTTCAGCTACCAGACTGATTGAATAGCTTCCGTGTCAGGGTCACTCAGAAGTTAAAGGCCTTATTTTGCTTACCTGTGCAGTATCCAGAGGGATCTGTGCCCGGGCTACTCTTACACACACGGGTTTCGTAAGGGGAGAAGCGCCTCTGTCCATTTTAAACTCGTAACTTGATAAAGCGTCGATGCCAGGGGAAAAGGAACGTGCCTGCCGCACCTTGCACGTGTGAAGAAAAATGTGATGCAAAATACAAATTAATTTAGTTACTAGTCCCTGGACGATACTAATGGTCGTCTCCCATTGATCATACCTTTTCTTGTCCTGTCAAATTCTCATTCGGCTCTAATGAGCGTAAACCTGCCTTTGTGTGCCGCACGTTCTAGTAGCGGGGAGGGTCAGAGGTCACTCTGTGGCCGCTGTGGTCCTTGTATCCGTGCTGAATAATCTCCTCGATGTGCTACCGCCCCTGGCTAGAAAGCTCTTCTTATTAATGTAGGAGGGGTGGAGGGATGTCAGTTGGTGTTGTGAAAGAGAGCACCTAATCAACTGCCTCAGACAAGAGGGAGTTTATTAGTGGGAATTAAGATGCGGGTCCGATGTCTCGGATCGCGAAGGGCCTTGCTTTTTGACTCCGGCGTCCGCTCTAGCCTTTCAGGCCAGCGGCAAACTCCCGAAAATATGTCAGAAACCTGAAACGAACCGCGGGGGGAACGCGTGAACCCTCACGCCCGACGGCAGCGTCTGGATTCTGCTCACGGACAGAGCCGCAGAGTGAGAGGGAGCCCGGGCCCGGTGTAGTTTAATACTTTCTAGACCCACGTTTTTATGAGACGGATCTTATTTTTAAGTCGATGTTCCACGCCGCCACATTAAATTCGGTCCGGTCTGACCCGCGGTCAAGCCGGCCTGCTCGCTCATTGGTCGCGGTGTGACCCCCCAGAGCCCTACCCGCCACAGATCCCTCTCCCTGCCCCCCCGCTGAGAGCGTTTCCACGGGGGCCCAGACCGTTCGCCGGATCAAAGCGCCGTGTAAATCCCCGAGTGCGGGGCGAAACCGATTCACCTGCGACGCCGTCCGTCGGGCGGGAGGGTTCACGCGCCCCCACGCGCCCAGGGAGGGCCGCAGCTGCGCTCCCGCCAGCTGGATTGGACGCTGCGCAGACGGGATTAGGAGGGCTTTACTCTGAAAGGCTCTCCATGATCTCTCCCGCGCCTCGAACGGGACCCCGGGAACGTAAATACCTTTTTATGATCGGTTAATTCCCCACCATAAATCTGCTCCGTTTTTTTTTTTTTTTTTTTTTCGTTTTTTTTTTTTACAGCCTTTTGTCTTTCAGATGAACAAGAAGCCCGGCGTCCGCACTCCCACGGAACGCAGGGCATGTTGTTTTACAAGATGTGTGCGGATAACGGCCCTGTCTGGGGCAGAGGCGTCTTTGAGCGGCGGAACACACCCGCGGGACCGCCAGGCACCAATGACCCTGTCGTGACTGAGAAGCTCGGGGATCAGATTCGGGGGGTTTAGACCGTATCACCTTGTTTATCCTGTAAATAATTCATTCCCTGGCAAAAAAAGAGAGAGAAAAGAAATCATGACAGTATGCTTTACAAGTGAGCAAAAAAAACCAACTGTTTCCTTTCAAGATAACCCCTGGCGCCTGGAGATGGGCAGTGCAGCACTCGCTTGTACGCGGTGCGAAGATTCGGCTGGAGATGTGCCGGATATTTAGTACGCTCTCTCAGACCCCGTCTTTTGATTCGCTATCAAGGAGAGACGACAATGCCCAGGACATTCCTTCTGCGCTTAACATCGGAACCTGTGTAGCTTTACATCACCTGACCTGATGTTTATCACGCCGGTCTGCTCCGAGGAGACTGCAGCTGCTCACAACCCCCCCGGTCCCACCTGAGCTGCTATATAGAGGCACCATCATCGCATGGTAGTGGCTTTTGGTCCTGACACAAAGGGACATCCATTCCCTGTGTACTCCCACATAGGCCTTTCAGCCATGTGAGGCTCACAGCGATTCTTATCAAGCGTACAACTCGCAGCTGATAACAAACGTTGCGATCTTAATAATTCCGCCCTCGTCTTTGCCTCTGGAGAACGGCTGCAAAGCGCGCTCGTATGCTTGGTTTCGTTATCTCATTGCTTCTAAATTGGAGCCGCTAATTGTAATGCGAGTGGAATACACACTAACTTTGTTGCTGGAATACGAGATGCATGTTTCTGCGGACGTTGAGAGCGAGGTTAACTGGTGCTCATACAGGTTCTGGATTATTGGCAATCCTAGTGTTTGTTATTGTTTGTGGAATAATATTTTTTTTGCTGTGAATAACACGTCAAAAAGGTCTTCAAAGAAGGTCAGCGGACCAAACCCGTACCTTGAAGGATCGCTTTCTCTGGCAGCTCGAGCAACGATTGATCATTAATGGCTCACCTGCCTCCTTGAAACCTGTGACCATGGTGATTTTTCGCTTGGAAACAGCCCGGCCCGGGGTCCACGATGGCGAGTCCACGGCAACAAGAGGTGGCTCAATCCCTCTCAGAACACAGGCTACTGGACCCCCTGGGTTGGGGGCACATGCAGCCCCCCTCCTGAACCAGGCACGAGCACCTACACACAGAATGCACTGGATAGCTAACTGTGCATGAAATTGAACTGATAGCAGTTATTGACCAGATGTTCAGGTCTAGGAGGGTGGGGGGGTGGAAGCAGAGCGTGTTACCTGATTGAGTGAAAAAGCCTCAGCCTCTTTCTGATGGCTGGCACTTTGCAGGAAAGAGTGATTTAATAGAGCCTGCCAGACCTCATCATTGTCAATGCGCTCTGAAAAGCCCCTTTGCCTGCTGTTTTTTTTCCATGTCAGCCATGGCAGGTATTGATGGGCAGATGTTTAGTTTGTTTTTTTGTGATAAATTATTTCTTTCTTTCCGGACAGCCTGAGTTTGCGCTTGAAATATCTGCTTGAAAGCCGGAGAACGGAACGGATTGTTCCTCCCCATTTTTGGACTCGGCCCTCCGCGAGCTATTTTCGTCCTCTAAAAATAGACCGAATTGAATTTTGCCAGGTTGATAAGCCCATAATTAATGTTGCCATCATCTAGCACGGACGTTTTAATCCCCGAGGACTCCGCTGGTTGGGAAGGCTTTCCAGGTTAAGCAGTATTTACTGCCCTTGTTTAAGAATGGACTTACAGAACTAAATGCTATTAAATTGTTCGAAAGTGTGAAGAGAGGCCCAGTTGCCAAGCTGGCCGAGCTCTCCAGCGCAGTGCCAAAGGGGCCGACACAGTGGTGCTGTGTGGCTCAAAAAACATCATCTGTCAGAAGAAAGATGTTTGCTTTTTGAGTCAGCCTAATTGCATTATAGTTAGAGTAGACATTATTTCGAATTTTCCCAATCATCGGTCCTAAAATACAGCAAAAATAATAGCAATGCGAAGAAGTCAACAGCAATACTGTGTATAGATGGCAGAGGAGGGTCCAATGGCTGGTGCACAATGTAAAGAGCCTTTGAGGTATGTGTGAATGGGAGCCATTAGAAACCAAATGGGTTCTGAGGCCATTTTGTGGTCTCCTCTCCTGGTGGGTCGTTGTCCGGCCTGTGTAATTGTCCTCTTCAAGAGGGCGGCGCCACAGCAGCAAGGCAGCCGCAGGACTGGCAGCTGTTCGGTGTTGAAGTGCATGCTGGGTCACCTCCCTAAAGCGGCGCTCCTCGCATACCCAAGATGTCATAATTAATGGCTGTCCAGAAGCCTGGGGAGAACGAGAGCGCGGATAAATAGAAGTCAAACAGAAAAGGAACGAGACCTGTTCCCCACTTAACATACTGTATACTTATCGCGTTGCCCTGGGCGACGTGCTCCACATTCTGAATTTTTCAGAGTGTTTCATCATCACCCTTATCACCCCCCGGCCCCCTTGCTTTTCTCACAATTTGCACGGCCCCCCTCCGCCCCGTCGCCTCTCTCCCTTGGTGAAATGCGGAACGGCTGTATTTTGGGACAATTACAATCTTTTGGGAGCAAGGTTTTCCCCTCTTAAGTTAATGTGTGAGAGGTTGCTATTTTTTTATTTATTTTTTATTTTTGAGGGGCTCACAAGCACCTCCAGAAATGCGTTACTCCAGACTCCCGTGTGCCGTCTCATGTGCCACCCTCGGGGGCAAAGTCTCTCTCTCCACGTCTCGCCTGCTGCTTAATTTCACTGCTTCGTATCGCAATAATGAAGCGCCTTGATGTACATTTGCCAATCTCTGCCGCCGCCAGTGTCGGATAATTGGGATGTGAGTAAGCGTGAATATCCAGCGTAGGTCTGCGTGACCTTTCCACAACCCGCTGATATTGCTTTGTCGTAATAGAAGCGTTATCTTTCATTGAGATCGCGAGCGCGAAGGGGAGTGTCAGCAGGGTTTCCGGGACGGAAACAAACTCCTTCCTCGTACGGCGGCGTCAGATGGCCAGCCAGCTCGTTGCGATTGGCTGATTTTTGTAATGACATCAGTTTGTTATCTCGGAGAACGGTGACGGCGACACACCCTCGCCTGAAAACATTATTTTATGATATTATTATATTATTTTGCGAATAAGATTAATATTTAAATGTCATTCTACAGTTTTAACCCATTTGCTTTACCCCTCTATTTAAATAAATATCTCCCTTAAAGGTGTGTGTGTGCGCATATGCACTCACTCATCATTGGCGGCGTGTGTGTGTGTAAGTGTGTGCTTGTGTGTGTGCGAGTGTGAGTTCCTGTTGGTGACCCTGTAAAATAGCATCAAGGCCAGTGCTGAGTGGAGCTGGCAGTTGGAGAGGTGGGTGCAGCAATTGGCGGCATGGTGCGCAGAGGGACTGGTCTCTCCATGTGAGAGGAGTCGTGGTCTATTCCCACCTGAGCGCTCCCAAACACCGAGGATGTGCTGTCATTACTAACAGCCCGCAGCGCATAACCTTGGATTCCGGGCTTGTCGGCGCTGAGAGAAAATCACATTGCACCTGACGGGCATGACCTTGAGAGGTGGGGGGAGGGGGAAGAAAATGTGTCTCTCTGCCTTCGGTCCTTGTTGGGAGGACCGGAGTTATTTGGAGACGCCTGCTGACACAAAGCTGCGATGGCCACTGCCGCCTCTGCGCTTCTCTCTCCCTCCCCCGCCCCGTCCCTCTCAAACCCGCACTTCAGAGAGAAGTCCTCAGTAACTGAGGTATCGGCCATCGCCGTGACAGGGCTTGTTTCCCGCCTTGAGCTCACCCCAGTGACTTGGACTTTGATAGGTAATCCGGCCGCACAGAGGCTACAGAGGGAGAGCTATCGTTTGTTTACTCTTCTCGGTCTGGTTTTTTCTTCTTATAGTGGAATAAAAGTGGAATAAAAGTGGAAAAATGGCCTCAGGACTGGCAGTGTAAATGTGTGATGTTTTTTCTTCCCCCCCTCCTCCCACGGCGACGGTTGCGCGAAATGATTAATTTCTCACGTATACAGGTCATCCCTGAAAGCAGCAACGTCTCATTCACAAAGGCGCCCTGTCAGCAATAAAGGCAAGGTTGCAATAAAACAAGCAAACATAGCATCATGCGCACCGATAAATCTGCGCGGGTTGAGCCCAAACGCACTCGAGTCGGAGAAGTCCTTTTCATCGCTCTCGTAAAAAAAGGCGGCAAAGTCACACAATGTTTCTCGCGTTAGGGTCGTCGTGGGGACAGGAATTAGTGCTCGGCTTTAATGCTGTTTATTAGCTTTTACTGCAGGTGCTTAATTCTCTGCACCTGGGATGAGGTGCATTAGAGCAGTGTAAATACGAATATATATATATATACATATATGTGTGTATGTATGTGTATATATATATATATATATATATATATGTATATATATATATATATACACATGTATGTGTATATATGCATATATGTACATGTATATATAATATCTCATATATTTGCATATATGACCTTTTTTCCTTTTCCCTCTTCTTACACAACACAACATGAGTTGCTGAAATAAACCAAAAAGGTTTTGGGTGTTAAAAATGCATGACTTGCTTTAAATCGTTCCTTAAATCTGAGCACAAAGCAGGCGAATATCAGACGGAGCAGTGGTCTCAGAGCGGCGTTGACCTTTTAAAAAAACCCGGGCCGATCTCTCTCCCTCTCTCCCCAGTGGATGATCCAGCAGCCGCACAAGGTGGCCACGTTTTTCGGCTGCATCGGCAAGGACAAGTTCGGCGAGATCCTGAAGAGGAAGGCGGAGGAGGCGCACGTGGACGCGCGCTACTACGAGCAGGGCGAGGAGCCCACGGGGACGTGCGCCGCCTGCATCACCGGCGACAACAGGTCAGCCTTCCCTTCCCTGGGAGTGCCCTCTTTATTTCCTCAGGAAGTGCCCGCCATTACCCTGTGCGCCGGGGACTTCTGTTCCCAGGCCTGCTGCCCCCTTCCAGGGAGGGTTCTTGATTTATTTGAATGTATTTTTTTATTTTTTTTTGTTACAACACACCGTTTTTTCAAATGGTTTATTTTTGGGGGGCAAATCGCAGGCAGCGTGTTTTTTTATTTTTTTATATATTAAAGGCCGCTCCTGCTCTACGGTACGTCCTCCTCCTCGACTCCCAACAGCTGCGTGACTTTAATTAGCGAATCATTACGAGGGAGGGTCACATTAAAAACGCATTCTGTTTCCCTGGGAGTGACACCAGGCTGGCTGGCAGGCCCTCCTCTGAGAGGAAGCCCTCCTGTCCGCTGTTTGCTTGGCTGGGCCGCCTCTCTTTAATGCTCCACTCAGCATGCAGCGAGGCCCGATGCAGCTGTCACTCACATATTGCTGAGCCCCGCTTCCATGGAGGCCCCTCCCGCTCTTTCATCCTGATTAACTGGCTGTAGAAACGTCAAGTGTCTGGACCGGACAGTTAGTCCACATTCCCCCCCCCCCCATTGCATTTTGATTGTTTAATTACGCTGTAATTGAGATCGTTGCTATACTGCTCAATTTGCCACGGACTACTTGTCAATCATTTATCTCCCTCTTTTTTTAAGGAAACCCTTTGAGGTTGTCATATTTGGTCGGGTTTTGTAAAGAATAAAAGTGACATAAATAGTGTCACACAAGTAAGGCTCAGTTTGTTAGTTTTTTGTTTCTTTTTTACATGTAGAACAGATTTAGAATGATACATTTTCTAACTTTTTTTTTTTAAACCAGGTTTATTACACAACAATATAATGATTTATTGTGTTTGGTTGGCATGTGCTACAGTAAGGTCACAGGGCTTTTACGATTTGTTCTCTGAACAAGGCCTTTATAATTCAGCCGTCTTCTCAAACCTTCAGCCATGAGATTTAAAGGATGGCAAGAAAAGAAAAACTCCAGCTGAAAGAAGAAAGAGAGAGAAAGCGTTTAAAGGCATTTTTCATGTTCGAGACGTCTCTTGACAGCTTAGCTACTACCTTGTAATTACCGCCTCCAATAGTGATCCTGTGACAGACCTTTGTTGACACGCAACTGTTTACAGATGTTCTCTCTTGGCTCCTTCGCTGCCGTGACCTGATTGCTTAACACACGGGGATGACGGATGTCTCAGGATATGTGCACTTCATTTTGGAATTATATAACCTGTTTTTGTGCAGGAGGGGAAAGTGCAAAGAAGGAGGACTGGAGACATTGTTTATCACCCAAAATGAACTTGAAACATTATCTCCTTAAAGTACGTTTCTGACCTGTCAGACATGCGATTCATCAAAAGTTATCATCAAAAGAGCAATGTGTTGTTCTGCATGTTATGCTATTGCTTTTGTTCTGTATTATTTTTTCCCCCGGCACCTGTGCAAGCTTTTTAGGACGTGCGTATGCCTCTCTGAACCTTTCCGTTTTTCTCTATATTAGCCAGGATTAGTAAATAGTTTAAAAAAAATGTTTAAATCAGTTGAAATGGATTAAGGTCTTTATATTTGCATATTCCCCTTTCCAGTGGAAAATACTTTGCGAGCACAAATTCGATTCGATTTTCATCATACACCAAATAGTAATGTATACGCAAGGCTTCATAAACAATAATTTCTCTGACTGACACATCGGCACCTTAACATGATAACATTCTGTATGTTTATGCGGTAAAGATGTGAAACTTCGGTCCATTTCAACAACCAATGAGATTGCAGAATCCCACTGCCTTGTGCTCTCAGAAAAACAACACCAGGACAAGTCAAGAATCCTGAACACTTTGGGTTTTCATCTCAAGTTTGTGCTGTATCTTTTCCCAAACTGGATTGCATTACATTATTAATTTGTTTAGCAGGCTTGCGGAGCTTAAATTGACATATTGCTATTTATACAGCTTAATATTTACTGAAACCATTCAGATGAAGTATCCTGCTCAAGGCTGTTCGCTCTTCTAGTTCCGTGTCCAATCCCCCCTAGCACTGCACCGGACTGCTGCTTCCAGCACTGAGCTCTTCAGAGCAGTATTGGATCAGAGCGTGTGACTTCAGCCACGCTGTAAAGCAAGAGAGTTGCAGGGCTGCAGAGTTGCTAGTACGGCCGCTAGGGCTTCTGGGTAGAGTAGGTCAGGCGTAGGAGTTAAGGTGGGTTAAGATGCTGGAGCAGGGCAGGAGGAGAGCCGGGGCTCTGGAGACGGACCGCGTTCATTCGCCGACGTCGGTGTTTCATCCAGCGCCCCGAGACGGCCTCATTCGCGGCGGCCCTCCTGCCTCCCAGCCGTGTGTGAAAGTGCACTGGTCCAGGTAGCCGCCAAGCCGCCACCCCCTCCACTCTGCTCATTACCTTTCCCTCTCCCCACCTGTCAGCCCCACGTCCATCTCCCCCTCCAGAGCGCGGCCGTGGGGGGGGGGGGGGTGGCGACGGCAGAGGTCACAACCCGCCTCGTAACGCCCCGCTCGTACCGACGGGCCATCTGAGGATCGATGATCCCTCCAAAGGTTCCCTCATATTGGAGCTTCATCCACGGCGACTGAGCGTGTCAGTCATCGACTCCCTCGGCGGCGTGTGGCGCTGTCTCCCGGCTGCCGGTAAAAGGCTCTTCTGATGCTCGGGATGACATCGGAGAAGGTCAGATACACTTTTGAGGGGAAACCCCCCGTAATATCTCTCACAGGTGTTTGCCAGGCAGCTCAAGAGGTCAGATGAGAAGAATAAAGCAATCGCAACTGCTGAACTACAACTTGCCAGCACACAGTTTTTAGAGCAAAATATCATATTAGGGGAGTTGGTCATTTAGTCATAACACAAAGCACAGTTTGGGGTTCAGTTATCATCAACTGGAAAGCTATTATAATTTTCTTTAGATCTACAGCAAACATTACTTTTTTTATATCAGCTTGAAATAAAAAGGAAAACTGGATATTATGTCAAAAATGAGCACTGCTTTTAGCTGCTGTATTACTTTGTGGTATCATTTTGAGCTTTGAGTGGAGTCTCTCCAGTTGATTTGTAATCTGTTTTTTTTATTTAGTTGGCCTAATTTTCAATCATATTGGAGGAAATATCTAAATATTATTCTTCGACACGTGTCAGATGTGCATTAGAAGTGCCATGGACCTTGTGCTGTTTTTACTGTTAATATAAAACAAAAAGTGTTTTATTGTCCTCTTTATACTTTATTTTCAGGTCATACTTATTTATCTTCATTCATATATATATATATATATATATATCATAAATGGTATAAAAAAAACAATTTATACCCGGTTCTAAACGGTATCCCAGAACTCTTTTGTAAGCATTCTTAAGTGCAGGTGGTTTTCTTTTCTGTGACAAAGTACACAGGCAATGATATGGGCGCTTTTGGTACTTGCACTCGACGACCCATTTAGGGGCTGAGCACACAATCTGGAGCCTCTTTGGCAGAGCCTCTATTATACCTACAGTATCAGATCTTAAAGCGTTCTTAAGTGATTCCAGGTCAAGTCGAGACCCGGTCCGGTGGCTTTGTCTGTGGAACGGGACACACGATACCGTTGTCCTCTGTTGTGTTTCGGTTGTTGATGAGCACTGCTCTTGTGTGACCCACATTCAAATTTGCGTGTAAGAAATACAGCCACATTACATGGGGCGGGGGGGGGGGTTGGTGTTCCCTGAGGATATTTCCGTCTCAATAAAGGGATGAAAAGTGAGACCGAGACTTTTTCTTATTTTTTATTGGAACTAGTTTATTTTTTTGTAGCGTTACGACTGCACTGGGGGTAATGAAACCCAGAAGCGTCCGTTGGGGCCCCTGAATCACCGTGTCAGAGAGAACAGAGCGGCGATACTGTACATTTCCCTTTCATTAGTGATCTATGCACTCCCTTATTAATGAAAAATGCCTTGCACAGCTCCGATCTGAATAATTGGTTTTAAATTTGTTGCTATTGACTACTGGGAGAGTTGATAGTCTTGATAGCAGAGCAGCTGTTTTGAAATTGTGTCTGCATATGCCGTTAAATTGAGCCTACAGCCTTTCCGATTACATCATTTTAATGGCGGTGTCGGATATTTTTACAGGCGTAGCTGTAGACAATGTAATGAAAACCATTACACCTGTCGATGAAATCGGTGATCACTTCCCACCCCGTTTGCCACCACAGTGATTATTATTTTGAGAAAAAACACTTAAAATACAACAAGGATAGCTGACCACGTAAACCCAAGAATACCAATAACATCCTAAGTACCATCTGCTTGTTGGTGTGCGTGTGTTGCAGTACATCCAACCACATGTAATGCTATGAAATGCTAATGGCCCTTTCCGCAGAGAGCTAACAATTTATTGCGCAATTCCCAATTAGAGAAATTAAGTCCTATGGTAACTTTAAGGTCAAGTGTTTTTAGAGTTTTAGAGCCCAACCTCATGTGCCTTTTGAAGGGAAACAAAAGGAAGATGGAATCCACACCACATAATATTGATTAGGACCGTGTCTGCCATTCTAGGTCCCTCATCGCTAATCTGGCAGCTGCAAATTGTTACAAGAAAGAAAAGCATCTCGACCTGGAGGATAACTGGGAGCTTGTGGAAAAAGCGAGAGTCTATTACATCGCAGTAAGTACCCTATGCTACATTTATACCATATTTTATCGCCTAACCACTGTTTGCAAAAAACAGACCTCCAAAATGAGAGCATCTTCGCAGTTTTCCTCCTTTATCTTTTTTTGGTTTGCTGCACTCCTGGCTACTTGTTTTGTTGTTGTTGTATACAGTAGAACCTCCAAGACACAAACGCATGTGGAATGGAGGTCATTCGGAACTCTGAGGTTCATATTTATGAAGTTCTACTGTATATGCATTTAATTTGATGACCTTAAACATTGATAGGAGTCTGTTGTACTTCACCAAGTAAATTAAAACTATGTTTTGACGGTGTAATTTTTTATTTTTTTTGCTGTGCTGGTTGATGGGAGACCTTCCCCCACACAATGTGATGTAATTTTGTCATTGTCCCTACATTTACTGAATGCATTTGTTGCATCAATAAGTGAGAGTGCATTGTTCTGCTGTGAGTGTACAGGAGGAATGTGATGAACAACAAAATAAGCTGAAATAGCCTATAGATCCATTGATTTCTATTGTGCTCTATCCTCTTGACCTTTGAATGTAAAATATTTGAGGGAGACTCATTTTAATCCATTTCTGATGCCCAGTGTCAAAGGCACAGCTATTCCTGTGGAATAAATCAAATCTATAAAGCTCAACCACAATTTATCCTTGTTTAAAAATGTGTATATGCACTTTTCATTCGTGTATGGGAATTCACTAGCTTTTTTACATGCACTTGGTTCAATTTTCTGTTTAGATGCAGGTCACATCTGACATGACATGGGCCACTGTTTAAATTCTATTAATCAAAGTAATCTTTATCACCAGTCATGTGTTCCTGAAGAGTCAATCCAAAAACATTACAAATGATGATTTGCATTCTTCATTATGTTTTATTAAATGAAGTCACTTCATGTATTTTGACATCTTCATCTTTTTTCATTTAATTATTTAGGCAAGAATGTCAACTACATTATCCTTTCCTTTCCTTAACCTCCACCATGGAAGATGAATGAATTAGTTTAGATCAACAATTGCCTTGATTGTCCTTCAGTGGGGTACACATTTGTGGTATTTTATGGCTTGATGATGCCTTATATTCGATGGTTCTCAAGACATTCAGAGAATTTGGAAACCTTGTCTATTTTTTCTTCCTTTCTGACAATTTTAAATCGTTGTTTTTTTTGTATCCCCCAGATATGTTCTTTAGCTGAGAAACTATCTTTTGAAACCCAGGGAAAACCAGGCATTCCAATGTTTATTGAAATTCTTGTCATCGTTTGTTATGCCAAAAAAAAGTGAAGTTGAAGCCGAGACTGGAAAGTGGTCTGGAGGCCGTGCGCAGCTGTGAAGGGCCAGCTCAGGCGACGGCGAGCGTTTTCTACTTGAGGTTAGGGCAATTAGCTTCCTGCCTTCCAGCTTGTTTTTCTACAGGTTCGGGAGAAAGCGCCGCGATAACACTCTCCAGACACATGCGATACATCCAGTACACAAACATGTTTAATGCATTTAGGCCTTCTGCATCCCGGGCTCCCTTTCCGAGGCAGGTTCTGCTGGAACAAGCGCCCAGCTGCTGCAGAAGTGTGAAAATTGATTACCCAGCCAGCGAGTTCATTGAAAATCCAGTTACTCCTCTCAGCTGTTGGGCCACAACTCCGGCGTTCCTCGCAGCCCCCTCCAGCACGCCGGGGGGGCTTCGGCACGGCTCCTATCGATTCCCCTGCCAGCCTCCGATCCACAAATTCACAACTGTCAAACAAACGCTTCAGCAGAGCAGGGCGAGACAGCCAGCTCTCGCTCCCATTCCACAGAGATCAGATTCAAATCTCTGGATCAACCCATCTACGCGCTCCTGTTTGTGAAAGCTATCCCGTGTTAAGACGATATCCTTAAAATTGTTAGGCATTCCTTGTCATGCGGTTCATGAATTCAACATTAGCTCTCTATGTCCGGGCGGCTTTGGCTTTTTGTCATGTTTCTTTGGTTGGGGGTGTGTTTCCCTGCTCCACTACAGTATATGATAAGCTGCAGCTTTCTACTGTGTGTATCCAATAACTCATTGGCAAGTTTATCACCTGTTTACAGTGCTCATCTTTAACGAGTTTCAATAAAACAGAAGAATAGATTTGAAAATGAAAAAATACTGTACATGTTTCAGATCAACTTTTTTTATATGTGCATCAGTTAAGAATGAAAATTTACATTTAATACAATATTCTTTGTACGACCATCTTCCCTCAAATTCTTTGAATACCTGTGTTTTAATGATTAATGGGAGAAGTTGTACTCACAGTAACTACTCTCTGGAGTATGTTGTATGTGAACAAATACATTATTATGTACAGTCAGGTCCAGAATTATTGGCACCCTTGATGAAAATGAGCAAAAAGGGTATTGGCACCCCAACAGATTATTTTAAATAAAACCAAAACAAACAAAATTCTATTTATTTTAGTTAGTCCCAGTCTTAAGGAAATGTATTGTGGCTTTCCATCATGAGGTAAGACGCATGTAAAATCCCTTTGTCACCTACACAAGTCAGGTAATGGCTACAAAAAATACATAAATGGTTAAACATACCAATAACCACTTTTAGGGCAATAATCAAACATTTTCAAACATCTGGAACAGTTGCAAACTTGCCCGTAAGAGGATGTAAGTGTTGTCCCCATGCATAGTGAGGAAGAGGGTGAGGGAGGCAAAGACAAACCCAATCATCACAGTTCAAGAACATTTACATTTTACATTTTAGGCATTTAGCAGACGCTCTTATCCAGAGCGACTCACACAGTTTACATGTCTTTGCATACAATCAATTTATACAGTTGGATATTTTACTGAAGCAATTCAGGTTAAGTACCTTGCTCAAGGGTACAACGGCAGTGCTCCACCTGGGAATTGAACCAGCAACCTCTTAGTTACAAGTTCCCTAACCAATACACTACATGCTGCCACGAGAACTGCAGACTTTAGTTGTGTCTTGGTGTCAACAATTCTCAAAATCAACCATAAGACACCACCTCCATACCAGCATGTTCTTTGGAAGGGTTGCACGAAGGAAGCCCTTACTGAGGTGTTTGCCAAACGTCTTTGGAACTATGACTGGAACCAGGTGCTGTGGTCATATGGGACAAAAATTGAACTTTTTGGCCATGTACACCATTGTCATGTTTGGCATTAAAAGAGGGATGCATGCAAGGAAAAGCACCTCATACCTACCATGAAATATGGTGGTGGATGTTGATGCTTTGGTGCTGTTTTGCTGCCAGTGGTCCATAGGCTGTTGTTAAGATCAATGGCATAATGAATTCCACCAATTACTAGGATATTTTAGCCAAAAGCCTGTTTGCAACCTTTCAACAAGATGACCCCAAACATACCTCAAAATCAACACTGAAAGGCTTCCATGAAAACAAAATCAATGTTCTGCAATGGCCATCTCAGTCTGTGGACTTCAAACCTCCTGAGAACACGTGGTCTGAAGTGAAGAGGGCAGCTCCGAAGGATATCGATGATCTTGAAAGGTTCTGCATTGAGGAATGGTCCAAGATCCCTCCAACCTTATTGAAGATTATAGAAATAGGCTCAGTGCTGTTATATGTGCCATGAGAGTATGCACCAAGTCTTAAAAACGGGGTGGCAATAATTGTGAAACTTAATTTTTATTTTTTTTTTTTAAGAAATGTATTATTTGAAAAAAAAGAAGTTATTTTGGTCAATTCCATTTAGTCATTAATAAAGTAAAATACCTTCCACATGTTAGAAAATTACAATATATCTCTGTAATGGTATTATTTGTTTTCTATTATTCGTTTTTTTGCTCATTTTCACCAAGGGTGCTAATAATTCTGGACCTGGCTGTATTAGCATCGCGACTGCAATCCTCTGGTTACCAGCTACGCTATTCCACATTGACACCCAAATACAATCCAAAGAGTCCAAAACATTAATATATTGTATATTGTCTATTGTATATTGTATATTGTATATTGTCTTGACTTGACTCTAAAGAGCTCTATTCATGATAAATTAATGTATCATAATGAAGATATGTTCTTGGCAGTGGTCGAAATGAGGGGGGTCTGGGGGACCACCCATAAGCCACTAGGGACCCCCCATAAGAAATGCATTTTAAGATTGGGGGGATCCCCATCTTTTAACAAATGCGAGTCAAACAGGACATTATAACTATATAGAACCAACCAATAGAAACGGTCTTTAAGATCTGTGGATTCTATCAGTATTTAGAATTTCGGTTTGTGTTAGAATATTTGTAGTGTTAGAGATACATTCCTCAAGTTAAAAAACATAACAAGCCAGCCTGTCAGCATAGCCGATAAAGGAAAGGTTTATGTTATAAAACAATCTATTGCCAGTGTACAAATCAGACTTAAAAAATTAAAAATCGAATTAAGTAGAAAGTAGCCATGCTTACTCAGTGCAAAGGCGCAACACCAGCGTGTGTCAAATATGAATGAAAAGTCGAGGGGTTTAATACTAGAATTTGTTTCCACCTAGCCAAGTGTTCACTGGTCCATGTAGTTTGAAGGTTTTCACCGTATTTTTGCACAAGAGGACATGCTTTAAAAAATATATACATTATTAGTGTCTTGGTGGAGAGGACACAGTTTGAGTGTCTCACAGTGAAGAGGACACAGTTTGAGTCTCACAGTGAAGAGGGCACAGTTTGAGTGTCTTGCTGAAGAGGACACAGTTTGAGTGTCTCACAGTGAAGAGGGCACAGTTTGAGTGTCCCACAGTGGAGAGGACACAGTTTGAGTCTCACGGTGAAGAGGACACAGTTTGAGTGTCTTGGTGAAGAGGACACAGTTTGAGTGTCTTGGTGAAGAGGACACAGTTTGAGTGTCTCACAGTGAAGAGGGCACAGTTTGAGTGTCTCACAGTGGAGAGGGCACAGTTTGAGTGTCTCACGGTGAAGAGGACACAGTTTGAGTGTCTCACGGTGAAGAGGACACAGTTTGAGTGTCTTGGTGAAGAGGACACAGTTTGAGTGTCTCACAGTGGAGAGGGCACAGTTTGAGTGTCTCACGGTGAAGAGGACACAGTTTGAGTGTCCCACAGTGGAGAGGACACAGTTTGAGTGTCTCACAGTGAAGAGGACACAGTTTGAGTGTCTCACAGTGGAGAGGACACAGTTTGAGTGTCTCACAGTGGAGAGGACACAGTTTGAGTCTCACAGTGAAGAGGACACAGTTTGAGTGTCTTGGTGAAGAGGACACAGTTTGAGTCTCACAGTGAAGAGGACACAGTTTGAGTGTCTCACAGTGGAGAGGGCACGTTGAAGAGGCCACCGTCTGAGAGCAGCGAGCCTTGATGCAGTGGAGTGTTTTTGTTCCTCTGAGTGTGGGTGGTCTCGGTTCAGGCTTCTCATTAGCATACGCGACAGATCCGCTGTAAATTGGCGGAGATTCTCCTGCATCCGATCAGCGACGTTCAGCCCTCTCAGCCGCATCGGGGTTACAGTAGGTTTATTCCTCCTCTCTTTCTTTTTTTTTTTTTTTTTTTTTTTTTTTTTTTCGTCAGTGCTCAGAATCTCAACACAAGATGTACCCCCCCCCCCCCCGGCCCCTGCCAAGGCCCAGGCTCATTCTCTTTAGTGCCGTTGTGCTCTCTGATAGACTACTTAACCAGATATACTGCCACAGCCATTTGTGCTTAGTATACTGTGGCATGTCTAGACCAACATTTACAAATGCCTCCTTTAACAGTAATCTCCATTAACCTTGTCAAGAGCACTCAAACGTCCCCAATTTAAAGCGCCATTCTCCCGGCGTCCTGAGGATTCCTCCATAGTAATTCAGTGATGTATCAATTTACTTTGTTGATTTTCATTAAACAAATGTTATGTGGTATGCACATGCTTGTTGTGCCGTAATCTGTAAATCAGATTAGAGAGGAGAGTGTGTTAAGGCAGTGATGGATGGTGCTTGGCGGGGGCCTCTCAAGGTGCCTGCTACTATATCTTGTGATTGGATGAAAACAGAAGTATTAGAGCCCGCGCGCAGCCAATCTCGCTCATCCTCCAGCAGCAGAGACAGCGGCAGACGCAGAGCAGGGAAACAGCAGTGCCATTTTTCACAAAGAGAATGTTGAACTTCTGCCAAATGTTTGGTGGCAGGCTGTTGCTAGGAAATCAGGGTCCTGAGGCAAATCATCACACTGCAAGCAATAACAAGAGGGAGGGAGAGAGAAAGAAAGAAAAGGCTTGATTTCCTTTTTAAAATATCTACCGTTGTTGGGTATTTAGCATCGCTTTTGGAGTTGTTTTTATATCTATGTGCGCATGTGTGTGTGCGTGCGTGCGTGCGTGCTGGTCCTGTTAGTCTTTCCCTCCCATCCCCCTCAGAGACATGCACACACCCACCCCACACAGAATGTGCAGTGTACTGCAGGCTTGTTTTTCTAACTACTGAGCAGAGTTTGCCCTGTAATTTGATCTCCCCTGACAGATGCATTTTCTATGATGCCACTTTGAATTAACCTATTGTGCCACACAATCTTAACCCTCACACATTTTTACGGAGCAAAAGAAGGCTCTCAAAATGGCAGCAAGCCCCTTTTCAGATCCGCAAAGCCGAGGGGGGCAGCGAGAGTCTGGGAGAAGGGCTTTAAGAAAGAGGTGGGGGAAGAAAAGAGTTAAACAAAGAACTGTGAAATGCTTCATAATGCCCATTGCAGATGGTCCAGAATGACCTGCGGACAGAAAGAAGCGCTTTTGACACTGGCGAGTGTGTGCCAGCTCTGCTGAATCGATGACTTGTCCAGCGAGGACCTGGCAGCAGGGGAGTGAGCTGTGAACGGGTGTGTGACCTGTGAAATGTGTGTTTGTCTGCTCATTAGCCGTGCGGCGGCCCCACCCTGCCAGAGACCATGCTGTGAGAGTCGCCCTGCCGCTCTGTAACCTGATCGCATGTGAATTCAGTCCTCAAAACACACACACACATCATTCAGTCCTCCCAGTCCTCAAAACACACTATTGGGTCACACACACACGCACACGCACACGCACACGCACACACGCACACGCACACGCACACGCACACGCACACGCACACGCACACACACACACACACACACACACACACACACACACACACACACACACACCATTCAGTCTTCCCTGTCCTTTTAACACACTATAGGGTCTCACATACACACACACACAAACACACATGATTGAGTCCTCCCCAGTGCTCTTAACACACTATTGGGTCTCTCACACACACCATTTGGTTGTTCCAATCCTATTATCACACTATACCTAATCGTGCACACCCTTGAAGCATCTTGGCGTTCTTAACACCCTATATCCAATTATGCAATTCAGTCACCTCTGTGCTCTTAGCACGCTATTTCGAACCACATTTCGCACCATTTTGTGGTTCCGTTACTCTTCATACAAAATATCAGATTGCATACACCAATCAGGGCTTTTAACTTCTCGTATCCTCGTATAGAATTCTTCCAAAACTCAAAGTCCCAGGGAATCTGAGGGCTACATGCCCCTCGCCCCATACTTCAACGTTCGCTGCGTTGAGCTGGCACGACACTGCATCCCTTTCACTCATCATTTCAGTCATCGTCATTGATACGTCCAAACAAAGGTGCTGCCCGCTAAAATGCATATGCAAACTGAACTCCTTCATTGTAGGGATGTCCAAACTGGATACGATCATGTCCGTTTTTAAAGGGCCAGTCTGTTAGCATCCATGCCTCACTGTGTTCGGTTTGTTCAGCTTGTCGATGCCAAGCCCTTGTGTGCACCTCTCTCATTTATCAGTCATGTGCACTGCAGATTCGCAGGAAAACAGGTGTTGCATTGTAAGTCCCCACCGCGGGCAGAATTCTGTGTTGGGTTCTGCTACGGTAGCATAATGGGAGCACACAGAAAAATGGTGGGGTGGTGTGGGGGTGGGAGGGGAGGGGGTGCACACAACAGTAAGTGGCACCACAAACGGCATGTAAGACTGCACCCTGAAGTGGCACAGAGCTCCCAGCGCACTGCCAAGCTCCACAATTTGCTGCCAAGAAAAAGGGAGAGGCATTCCACACCAATAACTGACACCTCATTTGCAATCGAGCTGTGCTGATTGCACAGAGGTGACTGCGGCTCCGTCCAGCCCCCCAAAAAAAATACACCATCTCCAACTGTCCTCCCCCTGACCTTCAGCAGGATCCGGCATCAGCCGCCCTCTCTCTCTCTCTCTCTCTCTCTCTCTCTCTCTCTCTCTCTCTCTCTCTCTCTCTCTCTGTCCTTCCCTGTAAGGAGAGGGATCACACAATGCAGATGCAGTCAGGGAAGAGAGGGGGAGCTGGCAGGCTCTCTCTGTCTGCGGGCGATTGGTTACAGTGTCGGTTGCTGGTGAAATGTAATCCCACCGTATTGACATGCCAAGTTTCACTTCTGGCAAGCTTTATTAAACACATTTGTAAATGCATTTCATCTTGATTAGAATTCGTCCTCCGGGGGATTAGACTTTGCTTTTTTTTTGGACGCTGAAATGATCGCGTATACGTGCCCTGAAAATTCCGAGATTCTGTGCACAGGGTGGAAAAAATGGCCACTCGAGTGCCTTGCTGATCACCAGGGTACCTGCCTTGTAAAATTGCCTATGAGGCGACGTTTACGCAGCGGTGAAGTGTACAAGTCCGCTTTATTAGCTTGAAGTTCTGTGTGTTTTCCGCTGACGACCGTCCCCTCTTGAAACCCCGTCTAATCCGAACGCAGTCTGTAATCGCGATCTACCGTTTAACGGAAACAAATCCTTAACTGCACAATTACATGGATGTTGCATCTTCGCTATTAAGTCTATTTTGTTTTGCCCTAATGAGAGCACTTTGGGTCCAAGTGGAAGTCGGCGATGCCAGTGAGCTACGCGCCGTCTTTCGCCTAATTTCCCGAGTATCAAAAAGGCATTTGCGGCACAGCGAGATAGGTGGCGGTTTATTCAGCTGAGAGCCGTGGATGTTTATCTGCTTAATTGAGCCGTCATTAGTTGACATGAGCGCAGTCACGTGACGTGGCTGTCGGCACCAGCGGGACACCGGGAGCGGTGCTCACCGAGCGGACGAGGCCGTGCCAGCCCAGGGCCACATCGGCTCTCACACGGCAGGTCATGGCACAGCGGGAGGACAGGGGCACCGGCCTGGCCAGATTCGGGGTTCCCCCGGTGGGTTTCCATGCACAGACTGCAGTGCATTGCCGATGTAAATAACCCCAATATCTCCGAGATGGTTAAGCGGTCTTGGCTGCAATGTGCCCAAAGCGCTGTGTCGTTTTTTTTTTTTCCTTGCCTTCCTCTATTGAATGAATTCCCCAGTGTTTTTTTCTTTTCTTCCCCTGCCCTATTCGAGCAAGTAGAAACCCGCATTGTTATTTTTGAGATATTAAGTCAGCATTTCCTTAATTCGAACAACATTACAACATGAAATAATTGCTTTGGTCTGAGTAATTTGCTGCAGGCAAGATTAGCTGTTGGCTGTTCGCCAGCGTGAGGTCAGTACCCACCCTACCAGCACGAAACTCTTAATAATATATAATATTGCACCTTTTTTTGCATCAAGTAGAGGAACAGGTTCTCCGAAGTTAAAATAAAATGCATAAATAAATAAATTCAGCGCCTTATTTATTTTAATGGCTGGCACCCTTACCTAGGGCGATGCGCATAGCTTACGTTTTATGTGCGATCCGGTCTTACAGCTGGATATTTGCTGAAGTTCCTCGCTCAAGGGTGTAAGAGCAATATGGCCGGAAAGGATTCACATCTCACGTGACACATGATATTGTTGTGTATCAGTACCGTGCGTTGCATGTGCACTTCCTTAGATGTGATCTTTTCTATTAAGGGCCTTTAAGAGGATGAGTCGCTCAGTCACACGGATGGGGTCCTGAACTGATCGCTGTGAATCGTGGCCCCTCACACGCGGCCTGTTCAGAGGTAAATCAAAAGCTATCGAAATGAACACCATGGTCACTGGTCGTGTTCACTCTTTCCAGAGTCGCGTGTCCATGCCCCAAAAATAAAATATTCATGCAGCCGCCGTGAAATTGACTTGATAAGTAGCTTCTTTTTTTTCTTTTTTCCTTTTTTATGGACATGCCTGCGAGAGAGACTCAGGACCCAGTTGGAGGGTTCAGTATTTGCGGTTCCTTCAGGCTCCAGCATTAAAAATGGGGTCCAGCAAAGGCATTTTTTTTCATTGGCATTCACATCTGCTCTGGCACGTCAATAAATATCTTGGAGGGATTCATAATGCATATCTGTGCAAAGGTACAATGCAAGCAGAGTAGCAAAAAAGAGCAAAACATCTCTGTGTTGATTGGGTGGTAAGATGTGATGCATTCCATCATGTGTGACACTGTGGGTCTGATGCTTAGAATTAGACGTTTAAAAATGAAACGTTTGAAAAACTTTCAATTAATTATGTCTATAAACCTTGTGTAAACGTTGTGTCTTCATGACCGTCAAGACAAAGAATCACAAATGCACGTTATTGACAAAAATACATATTCATTGTTTATCTCCCCGAGTTTCTCTTATTTATCCCAACTATGTTTAGGTTTGCTTTGTTGGTGTAGGAGGGCTTGCTGGTGTGTATTTCAACAAATATGTCTAACATATGTACGCCAAATGTTGCCCGTAGATTGATGTTTTAACGACTATTCAGTCTTTAGTGAGGATGCTATTGTCTTAAGCCAGTACATTAATACATTATCAGTGGTGCGGGATAATTGGACGTTTAAATTTTAGTCAAAATAACAGGTTGCAGATGTGAGCTTTCTCGGAACAGATGCTGTGCGGGAATTTTCAGAGAGTAGATTCGCACATCTCCGAACGACTGCTCCTTTCACATTACTCAAATTTGTTGATGTGTAATTATTTGCACATGTGTGCATTTCCGTACTATGTTTGCTTGGCAGTGATCCATGCTAAACTGCCAGGCTCAACAAAACGTAGACAAATGCATCGCTTCGTGGCCTGTGTTCATTTCGGTCACCGGGAAGGAAAATGCCTTTTGATCAGTCGCTGCTATGATACACTAAAGACTGTGTTTATACGTACAGCATAGAACTACTGTTAAGTTTGGCAGGTCTTTATGGAAATGGTCTGAAGTTTGCGACGTCTACCCTTCTTCCACTGGTGGATGCATTTTCGATGCATTTTCATAACTTTGGTTCCGTATGCATATACATTGTGTTGATCTGATATGCAGAAGTGCACTGAAAATCACATTGAAAATCGTTTTAAACCTGTTTTTTCTTTTTATCAATAAGATGCACCGGTGACATTGCAGCTCAACTGTAATGCACTGTGGGACCCCTGGCAAACGGAACATTTTCAGCAGTACATTAAATCTCTTCTCCCAGAGTTTTCCCTCCGGACCCCAACCCCCGGATGCTTAACAAGTGCATTGTGATTTCTTTTTCATATGCTGCGTCGTAGCCGTACACGTTTGTCCTCTTTTTGGGCCAAACCGCAGTGCTCGTGGCCGGGGCCAAGAGTTTGGGCTCCCGGGCTCCAGGGGGCCTGGAGGGGGTGGGACAGGGCTCCCACAGCTGCACTTCGGAGCAGACAGAGTCCTCCCTGCTCCGCGGAGACACGCTCCCAGGTCCCGGGTCGTTTGATTAGCGTGCCCGCTTCATAGGCCAGCTCCCGATGTCACGCATCCAGCGTTCCCGCTTAACACTTATCAGCCAACGGGGCCTGGTCAATGTGATTACTGGCACAGCTGTGCTCTCCACCGTGGGACCGCGCCAAGAAGCCCAAAGTGCCAAGCGCTCATCGCCCCCCTCCCCCCCGTAAATAAAAGCAGACGTCTCTTTGTCATGTGTGCGCGTTTCCGGTTCGGCCACAGCGGCACAATCGCATTTGAAAGCATTTCGTGTGCGGTAACACAACGAGAAGGTCCAATCAAAACAATAACCGTGGTCCCTTGTGACAAAGCCCTTGGCTCACAATTGTCAGAATATGTAAGCTGACTCATCCACATAAGAAGGGCAACCATGCCTTGTAGCTTATGGGGGGGAGATGGGGAGGAGGGACGGGAAAAAACAAATGAATTCATATAAACCATTTTCCTGCATGCATGTCTCTCTCTTCTCAAAACATGGCTGCGTTTCTGGTTTCATGTCATGCGTGGTCATGGTAGGTGTGAGGATGCAAATGGTTCATATCAGATCTTTTGTTTCCTTCGTAATAAATAGATTTCGGGTTCATTTTTTTGTTGTTTTGGAAACAGTGATGCAGTCTTTTTTTTCTTTTTCTTTTTTCTCCCGCTCTCCAAACAAAAGCGGAGGCACGAGACTTCCTAATAGGCATGTTTATCTTCAGCAACAGACTTCCAGTCGTTGGACGCCATGGCCGGCGTCCACGTCGCCACAGATCCCCTGCATGAATATTCAAGTCACTCTCTGTCGGAGAATATTGCCGGATCAAGGTTGCAGACATAATTATATTCTGAATGTTAATATAAAGTTCTAACGGGCACAGCTGTTCGCTGCAAAGACATTAGGGCCTTGCGCAGGGCTTCATCTGATTTCATTTGCCGAACAGGATTTGTTGCAGGGGAAATAAACGCATGCCTCGAAATGAGATTGATTTAGGGAGGAGCTGTCGCTATACAGACACTTTTAAGAAATAAAAAAAGAATCCCCAAATAGGCAATGAATGACACAAAACTGCATTTGGATGTTGGTAACCAGCCACCAGGTTTTTTTGATTTTCACTGTTGTATCTCTGCAAATTAGTATGTGATATGCATTGTATTTTTTTAATCTCAAAACGTATCCTTTGTGAACTGGAGATTGGAAATAGATTGCATTTGAGGCCATACAGTGACGTGAATGTCAGTTTGTTTTGTATTTCGATCACAAACTGAAATGGTTGTGTTTCTCGTGAGCAGTAGAAAAGGCACGCATTAGCAACTGCCCAATGCTAGGGTCTTACATTTTTTCACAATGCTGTTGAGTGCATGAAACATCGGTCTTTTTATTGAAAAGATTTGTTAGATGTTCCTCGTTATTCATTCGAGTTATACACTTTATTGAGGGAAGGAACCTTGAACTTCAAAGATTCCAACGTGGCAGTGAATCTTCTGGTGCTAATAATTAATTTCTTTTTTCTTCATTTGAATCTATTGTAGAGGCGAAACAAAGGCACCAACAGGCATAGATGTACAGACTGTTTGAGTCCAACAATGCTGGAGATTTGCTAGTGATCTCATTTGGCTTCTCCAAAGGAGTACTATGTTTTATATTCAGCTGGTAGCTTTCAAAAGCTTTTTTTTTTTTTTTAAAGGAGCAATACTTCACCGGGACAAATATCATTTGGCTGTTGTTCCCCCCCTTCTGTTCTTCTCCACTTTCCTTATCTTCTGAGCTCAGGAAGTCGGCTAAATTTACTCTCCGCTTTGAAGGCATCGCGCAAGTTCAGCCCCATAAGTATTTCCTGTTGTGGCATTAATCTAAATCCATGAAACCAGAACAGATTTCTCATCTGTAAAGTAGATAATGCGGCTGGGTTATCACGATTAAGCAGCTTAGTCCTTGACACCAGCTGTGTGTGAATATTAAGGGTGGGAGATAGACGGCTTCCTGTGAAAACATCATAAATGGATTAATACATTTCTCACCTCTCGGAACAATCAAATGTGTTGAGCTGTTTTCCCTCTTAGGTGGCAAACATGCGATAAACAAAAATATGGATGTATTGACTAACGGCAGGGAGCAGCAGCAGTGCGCGCGCCATCTTTGACAACTGACAAGTGATTACAATTCACTTGGTGTTCCTGTTTTTTTGTGTTTTTTTACCCAAATGTAGAATGATTAAATGAATACTGTGCTCTATCAAATGATTTTCGTTGATAGGTAAATGGTCATGCAGTCATAATGAATAATATTCTATATGTTATCATTCATCCAGCTCCAGGGACAAATGAAAGGGCTTATTAAGGATCATCTTTTCCAGAAATGACACTTGAATTATCTGGAGCAACAATGGATGTCACCTTTCATCACTTTTTGGTAGGATTATTACATGCAAAGTTATTAAATATTAAATATGAATGAAAATCTGTCTCGTTTTGGGCAAAGTATTTATTTCCAGTCTATTGATATGGATGATGACAGCTCTGTAATGTCTCTTTTCCAGGGTGCCTGTAGTGAAAGAAGTGTGTTGGACTCTTGTCTGTGACTTTATAAAATTTGCAAGGACAAGATATTGTTCATTGTTTTTGTCTTCTATTTTCAGAAATCCATTCTCTGTGTCATTGAAGGGGGTGTTTGTTTTATATCTTATTTTGTAAAAAAAAATTCTTAATTTCCATGCTTTGTAAAGAAAGAAAAAAGGAAGAAAAAAAACAGTCTGAGGAGGAAGCGGGGAAGTAAACAGGATATGGGACTGCATGGGGTCTCTAGAACTGGAACAGGAGGGGAAGTTAACACAGGGGGGGGAAAAAAGACGTACATAATTCACTTATGGCAAAGCGTCTCCTCACACTATTTTCTGTGTTCGATTATAATGAGGTTGGGGGAGGGAAGTTTCCTAACGGTAATAATAAATGCGCTGTCTCAAACTTCACAAGACGTGTGTGCTGTCTCTTATTGCCATATGTTATCTTGTAGCACATGGGCTTTTTGTGAGAGACAGTGGAAGTACTGTAGCTGATAGTAGCCTTGCGTGTCATTGTGTATTGAATGTATTTCATATGAACTTAATAATACAGGTTAATATTTACTATGAGACTGTAATCATGACATGGCAGTGGCCTTCTCAATCATGGCAGTGACCTTCTCAATGATCCCAGTTCCTTCCTTGAGGTGAGGATGATGCATGTGAGACTGTACGGACCAGAGCTGGTGTCTGCTACCTGTTTACACTTCTCCATCGCTGCTCACCGTCTGTAAAGACAGTAGATGGTGTCTCAAAGAATGGTGTTTCAAATTTTTTTTTTATTCATTCTTTTTTTTTTTTTTTTTTTTTTTTTTTTTTTTACTTTTGAGATGGATAATTCTCAGGTGGCCTTTCTGTCACCGTCTCCTCGGTGTGAAATAGCAGTGGACAACGCGCAAATGAGACACTCTGGAAGAACGCGCTGTCCAAGCGATGGAGCCGCTCTTGCCGTTCTGTTCGCAGATGGCCGCCCCTGGGGACAGCACCTCTCTGTCCCCCTTTCTCCCTCGCTCCCCCTCTCCCCCAAAACGTGGACAGTCCAAAAGGCGTGTGCGCGTTCGTAGGGAGGGGGACGGATTGATATGTGTGACGTTTGGGCAGCAGCGGTGTCTCTGAGACAGGCCGAGGGGAGTGGGAGGTGAGGAGGGAACCTGTTCGTGGGCTAGTGGTGGCTGTGAATTAATATGATATAATATAATATATGCCATTTAGCAGACGCTTTTATCCAAAGCGACTTACAGTAGTGAATGCATACATTTTTTCAGTATATGTGGTCCCAGTGGGAATTGAACCCACAACCTAAGCGTTGCCAACGCCATGCTCTACCTACTGAGCCACACAGAACCACCAGAATTGTGAAATGAGACCTGGGTGCAGGTGCCAGGAACACAGCTAAACATCTCCTCCGAGAAGGAGCCCTTGCGGAGTGGTAGCGTTCTGCACTTTTCCCCAGCAGAACTTCCCCAGGCGCACACTCAGTGAGCCCAAAAACCCAAGTGTCTTTGGTGCGTGCACCTCACCAAGTACATTCACCAGGGCTGTGTTTATGTTTTCTGTCGGAAACCTCACAGCAGTTCTATTTTGCGCCGTATTTAGGAGCATAATTGGTTGAGAGCGCATGCGTGTTCTAATGAGTCCTTTTTGATGATCTTGCTGGAAATTGGGTATTATGAATTTGATGGCTTATGAGTGAGATAATAGATTGAACCATTTGCCATCTATGATCTACTGATCTGTCACTAGAGTAACGAAGCATTCTGTTACTTACCTTTGAGACAGACGTGAAGCACTGTCTTCCTCTGTCAAAGCTACAGCACACGAGGCTGCATTATGAGTGATCGTTCTGTCATTCTGCAGTGTCAGAACACTTGTGTATTGACATCTTTTAATATGAAATCCACTTCTGTGTCTTTTAAAGTTTTATGTTTTCTTCTGAGCCTCTTATTCTCAGGTATGTCTTGAAACTTAGACTCAGGAACACTGCAGTGCATCAAAAATGTATGCTCTCCTTCAAGTTTGTGTGCCCAATTCACTTGTCGCATCATATCCATGTCCTGTAACCAGCCTATCAATTATGTACAAGAGAGCGGTGCTCTCAACGGCGTGAATGCAGCAGAAGACGACTGCAGCTTTTTCCACAGACATCTATGAATAATCCACAAATATAAGCATTGAATTAAGGCTAAGACAAAGTGTTTGGTGGTGTTTAGTCTCCTGTGGCAGGTGACTGTGTTTTGTTTGCGTTGTAAACACACCCAGGCGATATCTCTCCCCGTCTCTCCCCTGGTCAGCATCGGCTGTTGCGTCCCGCTCCGTGCGGTCACTTAATCCCCAGTTCTGGTGAGGCTTCTTTTCTTCCCCTCCTTGGTTCAGGCGAGGTCTATGACCTCAGCCATTCTGCCAGGGGGTGGGGGCTGGGAGGGGGGGTGTAGTCGCTCTTATATCCTGCGGCATTCCAGCCTTTATTCTATTCCTGTTTGTGCTCCAAGGCCGTGTCTGAACACAGTCTGTACATACAGTACAAGGATACGGGATCACGTTCCCCACCCCTCATCTGTCTGAGCGAGCGGTCGACCCATACGGAATCGGCTGGCACTGTCGTTGTTGTGCGCCCGTTTGCGTGCGCCAAACAATGCACTTCAGGACGTGAGACCGGCCGCAACGTCACACAGGCCCGACGTCTCAGGACAAATGGCACAAAGTGAAACCACCGGCACGGCACGAAAAACATTGCAAACATTTTTCTGTTTGACAATGAGCCGGTTTGATTTTATTTACCTTCTAGGCACAGTCTCAGTCTGTTAGCAAGAGCTTGAAAAAGCACATTGTTTTATGAAAACTGTTTTTACATTATTTTTCATAAGCACTTTGACAGAAAGACGCTATTTTAAATGACTGTTATTAGTAGTAGTATCACTAGTATTTGTATTATCTAATGTTATGCATTTCTGTGTATTGTATTGTGCTAGAACATACCCGTTTGATGGGCAGACGTTATCTTATCTTATGGCAGTGTTATGGCAGAGGCCTAAAGTAAGAAAGCCAGACCCCCGTAGTTGTATGTCAACCTCAGTAAACTGCCTATTTTTTTTGTTGATCCCATTTTGTTAATGTTTTAATCACGGTACACTTTGTTGCCTATCCATTTAGTGCAATTTAAATCCACAGTTATGGATTGGATGGGATTGATGTGGAAATGACACTTTATAGATTACTTTTGCAGTCTGTGTGCTATCATTTAAAGTGTCAGCCTTCCAGATTCCTTGTGATTTAGGTAGCAGGATGATGAACACTTGACAGTGGAATTTTTTAAAACTTTTTTCTACTGTGACTGGTGGCTTAAATTAAACTACTGTAGTACCTCCAGCTAAAATCCCCAGTGCCATATCACTGTAGCAGGAAGTGCGAGTATGTGCATTCCACCTTCGCCAGTACTGCCTTGCCTCCTTTTCTTCCTCGAAGCAAACTGTATTTTTTAGCATTTGATTACATTTCGATGAAGTACCCTAAAAGTAAAGAGAAATCCAACACAGCTGGATTCAGATATTTGGAATTGGAAAAACTTGATGATTATAATAATGCGATACAACTCACGCTAATTTAAAACGGACTAATCCTATTATGTGGGACAATTTGTTTTATAATAAACCCTTAATACTTCCAATACCTTTTAAATGTAGTCTTCTGTAAAAGGGGAAAACAGGAAGTACAGTCATGTCCAGAATTATGGGCACATTTCATGAAAATTGGAAGAAGAAAAAACACTGTAAAACTGAAATAATTCCATTACTGAGATATATTGTCATGGAAATGACCATTTGGAAATATTTTTACTTTACTTAATGATTCAGTGGCCCCAAAACACCAATGATCCACCACCATATTTGACGGTTGATATGAGGTGGTTTTCCTTGTATGCATCCCTCATTTAAAACCAAGCATGCCAATGGTGTTTGGTCTCAGTTTCAATTTTGGTCTCATATGACCACAGAAACTGGTTTGATTCAATGACGTTTGACACCAACTACAGGCACTTGAATTTGTTGGTTGTTCTCCGTAAGGGCTTTCTTCATGCAGCCCTTCCCAAAGAGCCCGTTAGTATGGAGGTGGCGTCTTAGGGTTGATTTTGAGGCTTTGTGATGCCAAGACACAAGTCTGCAGTTCTTTAACTGTGGTGATTGGGTTCCTCTTTGCCTCCCTCTTCCTCACTCTGCGTGGGGCCGACATGCACTTGCGTCCCCTTCCTGGCAAGTTTGCAACTGTTCCAGATGTTTGAATCTTTTTGATTATTGCCAATAACAGTGGTTAGTGGTATGTTTAACCATTTATGTATTTTTTTAAATTCATTACCTGACTTGTGTAGGTCAGCAACCATCTGTCTCTTCAGTTCTTTGGCTTTCCCCATTGTGATAGCTGACCAAGGGATTTTACGCGTGTGTTATTTCATTTTTATACGCCAGTGATGCAAAGTGATGGAAGGCCACAATGCAGTTCCTTAAGACTGAGATTAATTGAAATAAGTAGAATTGCAGATTTATTGTTTGGTCTTATTTAAAATCATGTTTTTACACCTGTTGACAATCTGTTGTGACACCTATATTTTTAAGAAAAAAATCATATTACTTAAACCAAGACAATAAAAATGAGAATAATTGTATTGGAAAAAAACGTATAGTTGTCCCATATGTTTGAGCATAACGTATAGCTCATTAATTATGTTGTTTATTTTATACAGCTGTTTTTTTTTTTGTTGCTCATTTTCCTCAAGGGTGCCTAGACCTAACGGTAATAACTCTCCTTGATCTCCAGCCAGTTTCTCCTCATCCCCTTACAGTGCATCACACACTACATGTGCTTTGAGGATATTCATCCGTTTGTGAGACCACGCCGCATGGTCTAAATCTAAAACATCAGTGTCTAGTTCCTTGCCTTCAGATATAGCGTTTCAACCACTTCGTGTATTTGCTTAACTGTCATTGTGAACATGCCCAGTTAAAGGCATCGTTATTGATCTGATATGTTCAATGTCATGCAAGTGGTTTATGTTTGCTCCACAACGGTTTGGTCCTTAGAGTACACAGGCAGATCAAAGTACCGAATCCCGAAGAATTGCCCCAAGGATCTAATCTTTTGAAAGCCCTACCCTTTAATCATATTAGGAGGACATCATGTGCAATTTGCCCTGACTTCCATTGTGACTTACTCTGAGTGTGGAGGCCACGGCGGTGCGTTGTTCTCAGTAATGGCTGAGTCACGTCCAATGTGGCAGGCGCCTCTTAGTCTACAGTGATGCACGGTGATTCACTTGAAGAAGCGAATGAGAGTTTGCGATTTTTCACTCTGCTACTATAGCTGTAACCTTTTCGCTGAAGTTCAATTGATTCTGGGTTTTTCAGAGATTGTCTTGACTGTGCCACGTTCACACCCCGCGGTCCACTGCACTGTCTCAGGCAGCCCCGGCGTCGACGGTCTTACGGCGAGACGAGACATACGGGAGAGAGGGAGAGACAGAGAAAGAGAGGGACGGAGAGAGAGAGAGAGAGAGAGAGAGAGAGATAGATAGACCTTTGAGAACAGAGAAGGAGAGGGACAGAGAGGGAGAAAGGGAACATTGAGTTTGAGGTCCCACGTGCTGGCCAGACTCATGTCAAGCATCTCCGTGCGATCTTTGAAGATGCAGACATGGGGAACACATGTGACTCCCCCCCCGCGCAGAGCCTCGAGCCCCAACACTCTTCCACGATCTTTTCATTAGAGCCATTGATCTCGGGCTGACGCAGCCTCAGCCGCATCAAACGATCTTTCCCGACAATGGGTGGGGAGTGAACGGTTAACGACAGAATGGGCATATTGTGTAGGTGGAATAAAATAACGTTATGGATTACCCTGAAATCCGGGAAACATCTGTATTCATTCTGTTTTTTCTTCTTCTAGTTCTTTTTTCGCTCGCCAGTATTTTGTTGTCAGTTCAATCGATATTCTGGAAAATGCACCTAGAATTCCAAAGAAGTGTGGCGGTGTCTGTGTTCCTCAGGCCAAAGAGAATTTGACAACAAGGAGATAACTGAATCGCAGATTTGGTTAACTTTCGATGTTTGAGTCGTTCCCGTAGACCTTGCTGTCCTGTCCCAGCTGCATAAGCTCCTGTCTGCTTCAGCGGTGACCTCTCTTCCTCTGCGCCACCGTTCCCTCGCACACTGATTTGAGATGCAGCCCCATCACCACCAACGGCAGCGTTGAGAGTCCTGTTCCCACCGTTTGTTTCAATATTTAATGGCAAAGGTCAGAATCTCTCCTTCCATAAAATATTACTTACAAGATTTCTTGTTTAATCAGTGCCCATTTCAGACCCCCAACCCCATCCCCTCCTCCTGTAAAGTGATCTAATAATGCGTCAGTCAGCACGGGGTGGGGGCTCCAAACATTCACTGGCGCATCGATGTCAAACCAATTATCGCAGCAATCATGGCCGCCGCTCTCATTGTCTTATCAGAGTTGTTCAGGAAATTTGTTGGGAAAAGGGAGTCGAACTGCTCTTTCGGCGCTCTCTCTGATTCGCTCTCGCTCTCTCTCTCTCTCCCGTGCGCCATTTTTCGCAGTAGGCCCAGCGCCACCCCAGCTGCATCCCTGCGCTCGGCCCACTGCCGCCTTTTGAAAATGGAAAAGGTTTCTCTGTTCCCCGCGTGCCCAGATAAGGCCCAAGTGCCTCTGCGGATTACATTTGGTAAGCTCTTATCACTCCAGGAAAATTCACCGCCTGTTTAGAAGTGGCGGACGTACAAATCAAGAGGAAGTATTATTCTTTTAAGAGCTGCCTATTCCCATGGAAAGCCATTACTGGATTGAGGGAAAGCACTTTTTAAATAATAATTTCCCTCCTTTTAGAAGACCCGGAATTTCACATTCCCACTTTTGGTTATCTGGTGGAATTTTGGCCTTGGAATGGAGTGAAGGCAGGTGCCTGCCTGAAAAGCAGCTCGCTCGAGAGGTGTGTTCATCACAAGGAGATGTTAAACATCCAGCGGAAAGCGTTTGTCATTCAAATTGGAGACCGCCATGGTAACGGAGGGCAGAGACGCTCGGGCTCCTTTTTACGAGATGAAAAAACCGCCGTCGCCCCGTGTCTCACGTTGCATGCGAGTAATTAATGCAATCAGCTCGCTCTTACCGGTGTGTCAGTCACTTCAGGCTCGTATTGATCCTGGAAATGAACCAAAGCATTTCATTGCACGCTCTGTTATATATGAATAACTTACACAGATATGACCTTCTTTTTTTTCCCTTTTGCCCATGATGCCATGCTTGGGTGTCTTATGTGACACAGTGCTTTCATCCCGTGTGTGTGTGTGCGTGTGTGCGTGTGTGTGTGTGTGCTGGATGCACTTGCCTGTGTCCCCTCTGGAGGGTGTTTTATTATCCAACCCAGTATTATTGATTTTTGTCATGAAAATATGTCGGCAATTGTGTACATTATACAAGTTCATTAGTATTATAATTGACGTGTTATGTAAATCACACTTTCTCATTAGCGACTAAGTGGGTAATTTGCCTCTGAACTGTTCATATGTATTCTGGTTTAGATAGCAGCGTGAGCAGTATATACTCTCAAAACATAGGCTAATAAAATCAAATATGGCCAGACTGGCCAGGCCAGGGAAAAGAATGTAAATGATTGCTTAGCGGTTCAAAAGGCCCAAGGAATGTAAGGCCAAATAAATCAATTTATTTATAGTAATATAGGGCTAACAGGGCCTCATTCACCATTTGTGCAGCTTCTATTTCACAGATTTGGGCGGGAAATAAATACATTATTCCTAATATGTGAGGCCTGGGCAGCGGTTTTTCTCAACGCGCCCTCTCGGTATTTAAAGTGAATGAAGATAGGGGATCAATAAATTGTAGCATTTTCTTATTTAATACTTTTAGAGGGATTAAGAGGCAATGGAGGGAGGTGAAATTTCACAACGGCAGGGAAGCGGGGTGGCAGGGCCAGGCACAGAAGCACAGACATATTCAAGGCTCCAGTAACTTTAAGCCTTTTTCAGTGTTGCACTTTCCTCAGCACAGATTGCCTTAAGTGGCTTATGAGAATTGCAATTGCAAAAGAGAGAGGTGCGGAAGCATGGTATCTTACACGGCCACCGAAGAGGGCAATTTACCAATTGAAAAGTTGGGTATGCACTGTTTGGAAAGGCGTTCTGTAAGGTGGATAAATTCCCCCATCATTCAAGCTCTGACGCACTATTCCTCTCCCCCAATGGCCCCTCGCCCTGCCAAATCAAAGGTCAGGCAGGAACGATCGTAATTCTTTAATACTTCCTTTTCTTGATGTATTGCATAGGTTAAGTCATTATGAGGCTCGACTGTGTGAAATCTCCATATTTGAAATCTCTGTCTCACAATTACTCTCCATTATCTCCATTCTCACAAAATCATGGTGTTTACATTATACGGGCAGATATTGATTTGGGCAGTTAAGATTCATCGCCTCGGCCATAGTAATGCAAAACCTATTGCTACGTCTTAATGTGGATGTCACAGGGATACACAGTTCATTGTTTGTTGATCCCTTAACGGAGTTGAATGAATGGGCAGGAACCATGCGATCCTAAGCTCATTTGTACACCACTGTTGTCGCACTGTTTCACACTGTAGCCTCTTACAAATGAAAGCCCTGCTTCAAGGCTATTATCCCCCTTAGCACTTTAGACACTTGAAAGTTAAAAAAAAAAATATATATAATAATAATCATTTTGTGACTGGCTAATTCACTAGGGAAATGTAAAACAAAGATGCATTTCTGTGGTGTTAAGGGCACACGTCCTATCGCCTTGACAACCATTCTAATTACCTTCGCCCAGGCAATCGTTACTTGATCCATTTTCCTTCTGCTGCACAAATGTCCCACTTTAGCCGTGTAGCTTTTGCTTAGCCTCTTTTGATCAGTTGCAGCTGAAGGGACCGAGACCCAGTGTGTTTGCTCTCCTTGGCTGGAGGCCAAGCCTCCCTCTAATATAATCCACTTCATCGATCCGATTTTGTTGACTTGCGTAGTTCCCCCCCCAAGCAATTACGACCCCACTCCCCCGTCTCTGAGCCAAGATTTTCAAGTGCCTTTTCTTTTCTTTTCTTTTTTTTTGCCAGTCATTAAGGCTTTGTTGTCGAATAATTATGCTCCTAATTTATGAATTGTTAAAATACTGCGATTGCATTGTCTGTACAATCAGTAAAATAAACGAGTTAAGAGAGCCACGTTAAATCTGGCCTGCAAGCGTTACTGTCATGGGCTTGATGCAATGGTTAACGCAAAATATGAATAATGATATGAATCAATATGATTATTATTTTTTTTTCAATTCTATTACATTTTTTTACAGGGTTTAAAAAAACTTTTTTAGAGGAAGCTGATCAAGAATAACTTTTCTATCTGAAAACATTTCCTGCTCTATCTGGCACTGTTCCCTTGGAGTTCTGAATGTAGGAGTCAGACGTTTGTAACTAACTGTAGATGGCACCGCATGGCACATTGCATGAATACATCCACACGCATTCTTTCTTTTGGAAATAAAAGGTCAAATAAATACATTTTGATATTTTTTATGTCCAAAGCTTGGCACACACACTTTATGATATCACATAACTTACTCACGTGGCCTTTTTTTTAGTTTTTGGAAAATATAATGTTCTTCAAAGTTCAACATTGTTAGTTTTTTTCTTCAGGCTTTTCAACCACATACGAGTAAAAAACTCTTCAGGTCTATATTGTTTCAGGACATGCATGTGGACTTGTGTGCTCAGCTTCTGGCCTTCCCCTTTTCTTTATGGGGCTGCAGTCAGGGGCGTTATGACTCTTTACAGGGCTTCCACACCGATTTCCACCCATTTCCACTTCTTTTTAAGCCTCATTTCATTAAAAACCAGTGGTGTTTTCCACACTTATCCCCACTGTCATCACAAAGCTTTCTCTCTGCTGCACAATCAACTAGCTTGGTTTGGTTCACGTTGCATCTTTAACTATTTCTAAGCCACCGGGGTAAAAACCCAGCCGTGTCAATTGAACGACCCACAGGGTCCACCCGATTGCTGGTGTGGTCACGTAATGCAAAAAAACGTGAAATCATGAAACAACTGTCGCATGCGGGCTTGCATTTGGGAGCCACGTTTGGCTTTTCTTTCCGCAGGCATATCTATCCTTTCACATGTCAGCTATCAGCTCTTTTAATGGTGTCCAATGTGAGCTTTTTGGTGTGTTGGCAGTGTAGTGTAATGGTTAGGGAGCTGGGCTTGTAACTCAGAGGTTCCAGGTTCAGTTCCCAGGTGGGGCACTGCTGTTGTACCCTTGAGCAAGGTACTTAACCTGAATTGCTTCAGTAAAATATCCAGCTGTATAAATTGATTGTGTGTAAAGAAATGTAAAACTGTAAGTCGCTCTGGATAAGAGCGTCTGCTAAATGCCTAAAATGTAATGTAAAAATGTTGTTCATCATAACTCTTGAAGAATCTGTCAAGCCATAAGCACTGTCAAACAGAGATGTAGGTGAAGACTCTTAACGCTGACTTGATGTTTCGAGTCAAACAGTCTGACCTGTTTTCGCGAGTGGATGTTTTTACTTCTGACAGTTGACTCCAGGGCGGAGAAATGTTGGCTGTCCTTGCCTTTCACATCCTCATCTGTTCCTCCTGCACGGGCTAACTCGGCTCGCAGTGCTGCCAAGAACTCCTGACCTGTTGATGTCACGTTTCTGCTTGCCCTCAAGGAGAACCCTTGAGCAGACGCTCTTATCCAGAGCGACTTACACAGTTTACATTTCTTTACATACAATCCATTTATACAGCGGGATATTTTACTGAAGCAATTCAGGTTAAGTACCTTGCTTAAGCCCCACTGCAGACGCATTAAGGCTGAACACAGGTGAGGTGTCAAAGATCCTGCGGCGGACTGACACAAGGAAGGCAACGGGGCCAGATGGGCTACCAGGGCGTGTCCTCAAGGCATGCACATCTCAGCTAGCCCCTGTGCTAACAGACATCTTTAACCTCTCCTTAACCCAGGCTACCGTCCCAACATGCCTGAAGACTTCCACCATCATCCCCGTCCCCAAAAGCCAAAATCACATGCCTCAATGATTACAGACCCGTAGCACTAACACCCATCGTCATGAAGTGCTTCGAGCGGGTCATCAAGGAACACATCTGCTCCATGCTACCAGCCACACAGGATCCCCTGCAATTCGCATATCGCAGCAACAGGTCCACAGATGACGCAATTGCCATCACATTGCACAAGGCACTTTCCCACTTGGATGCCAAGAAAGGCAACTATGTGAGAATGCTGTTTATTGACTATAGTTCAGCATTCAATACCATAGTGCCCTCCATTCTCATCCCCAAGCTGGCGGCCTTGGGTGTGAATCCCACTCTCTGCAGCTGGATCCTGAACTTTTTGACAGGCAGACCCCAGGCAGTAGGGTGGGCACTTACACCTCATCTTACCTGACCCTCAACACGGGCGCCCCGCAAGGGATGCGTGCTCAGCCCGCTCCTATACTCCATCTACACCAGCGACTGCACGGTAAGCACAGCTCCAACGCTATCATTAAGTTTGCAGATGACACAACGGTGTTGGGCCTGATTACCAACGATGACACCGCGGCCTATGCAGACGAGGTGATGGCGCTCTCAAGGTGGTGCCAAGGGAACAACCTTGAGCTCAACATTGAAAAACAAAGGAGCTGATCCTGGATTTCAGGAAAAGGGGTGTGCGTGCCCATTACCATCAACGGGGCCGCTGTTGAGCGGGTCAGCAGCTTCAGATTCCTCGGAGTCCATATCTCAGAGGATCTGAAGTGGTCTCGGCACGTGGACACGCTGGTGAAGAAATCCCAGCAGCGTCTTTTCCACCTCAGACGGCTGAGGAAGTTTGGCCTGCCCCCACCAATCCTCAGGAACTTCTACAGGTGCACCACGGAAAGTGTCCTGACCGGCTGCATCACCGCCTGGCACGGCAACTGCACCGAGCGTGACCGGCAGAGGCTGCAGAGGGTGGTGCGGTCAGCCCAGCGGGCCACAGGCGGTGCACTGCCTAACCTGAGAGACCTGTATACGGTGAGGTGCAAGACGAAGGCCAACAAGATCATCGCCGACCCCAGTCACCCTAGCCATGGCCTGTTTATCAGAAGCTGTCCAAGAGGAAGCCTGGCTATGTCAGCATAGCAGCGAAGACCAACCGCCTCAAGGACAGCTTCTACTCCCAAGCTATCCGCATGCTGAGCTGAGACCCTAACCACTGCCCAGCCACACCAACAACTGAACTGAACTGTCCCCTCCCCTCCTACCTCCTCACACCGTGTCACTTATCACTTTAGCACTCATCACTTTATACTGCCATCCAGTGATGTGCAATATTGTACATCTGTCTTACTTATTATATTATATATATCATATTATTATTATTATATTATATATTATATTATATTATATTATATTATTATTTGTATATTGTATATTATATTTTACTATTTTACTATCTTACAATTTTTTTTTTTTTTTACAATTTATTACTGTATTCTATTGTGTACTGTTGTGTTGTTGTGAAGAGAGATCCATGGGAACAACAAATCTCACTGCCATGTACGCATGTGCACGTGATCAATAAAAACTTGAAACTTGAAACTTGAAACTTGAGAACCGATGCAGCTTGCATCCTAGTCGACATGCACAGGATTTGGGCTTTTTTCGTCACTCACACACATTGCACACATTACTAATCGGCGATGGTATGCATCCCTGTCCAAGCGTAGTCTCAATGATGGTTGCTGTTAAGGTCCATGTTGTGGGTGACACTGCAGGCCATGCCTAATACAGACCATAATTCTAACGGTCTTTGGCTGCAATGCCACAGGGCCTCAGGGTATAGTCAGTGTGTCAAATGCTTTTTTTTCTTGCCTTTTTTTGCAATTTGGTAACCAAATACACCTGCTATTTTATTTCGATTTACCCTCCCCACACAGGTCTGCCCCTCATCTCTACGAGGCAAGCTAATTCTTAGAGGGCAGCGAACTCCGCTTCCTTCGAGATGGAATTCGCCCACCCACGTTCTGGAGACTCCTTTTCCGTGCTTAACGGCGAACTCGAGCCGGCTCACCCTCCCCCCTCCCCCTGGGGCGGACAGCCAAATGATGCCCCCGATCGGGGCTGAGGACCAGGGCCGGTCTGGTAGAGACGGTTTTCAAACCGCGTCCCTGACAGGCAGCGCACAACATATTGGAGCAGCCAAAATACGGTGCGTTAGACCGCTACGCTATCCGTCGCCCCGAATGCTTTCTTTTAAGTCTGTCCACTGGTGCCATTCCCTCGACCGGTCAGTGATGTTCCAGTACCGTGCCCTCCTTCAAATCAGAAATTCTTCTTGTTCTTCTCTAAATTTGAATCAAACAGCAGAGCCGATCCCCTGATATGAACCGATCAAATATGAACTGTGGGAAAGTGTTGCTCAACGGGGAAAAGTGTTTGAGTTCCTCTGACGGTTGAGGGTTCAGTGGTGTAGCCTTCCCTCCTGTCCGTGGGACCTCTTTCTCTCCATTGTCCCGTGACCTCTTAAAGAAGCCAGTAGCTTGCCCTGTTGGTCTTTTCAACAGACGTCTAACAATTTCTGGTATTAAAGAATACAGGAATCAGGTCTCGTTCTTGAGAGATGTCTGTATTTGCCCTAGATTTTTTTGAAAGCCAGGTGGTGCTTTGACTGTTGCACCAGTGAAATTCTAGTGTTCCCCTATCCATCATTTAGATACTATTAGATCAAGTTAGATAGTATAGAACAATTTAACTCATCATGAAAATAATATATATTTGTAAAACTTTCTAAACTGAAAGATGTTATTAAAAACGTACTCACATTACCGTATTATTTGCAGGTTTAATTGAAATGCAATTGTATCTTTATTTGCAAGATTTAAAATAAATGTAAAATGTAAATGTGTTAGTATACTAATTTCAATTAAACATTTAAACCCATCAATCGCTTTTTTATATACGTGTATATAAAATAAGCCCTATGTTTCCGAAATACCCCACAACTCCAGAAGACATGAATAGAGAATTAGACAATTAGGTAATAACTAGGTAAAACTAGGTAGTCAAGGAGATGAAGTGGCTTTTATGAAGGGAAAATTACATTTGTTTTTGTGGCATTTTGATACATTAAAGGCATATTGCTAGAGGAGTTCTACCACACACTGGATATAATTGAAGTTTCCCAGTCTTTGGGTTTTTTTCCAGATAACTAAATGATAATGAATATTATTTGCAGATTCATGATCAGAAAAAGAAAGATGTGTCAGACTGGCACATCTTGTCTGATTTGTCCCCAGTGCTAACAAAATAAGTACTGCTGTTCCTGAAGTCATATTGATGTATTTTCACTTCGAAATTAGTCTTCTACTAATTATAATGTTCCCACACATTGCATTAATACTGTATATGGAAGATAATTCACAGCAATTAATAGTGTTCAATTAACCAATGGTTTCCCAATTGTTAACCGCACTGTTGGTGTTGCACTTATTGATTTCGTTTTTTCTTTCTTGTTTGTTTTCCAATGTTGTGGCTCACTTTGCGTCAAAGTGCAAAAGTATTTCTAAATTCACTTGGATCGTTCCAGTCCCAGTTGCACCCCAACAACAACACGATTTCTGTTTGACCCGTTGAGTGAAACAAGGTTTTTTCTTTTCCATGTCTACAGGTAAGACGAAAGGTCACAGCAGTTGTGTGAATCCTGTTTTTCAGAGTAAATAGCAGTCTTGGCAGCCTGTCCCAACACATAGGCCAGAGTTTGAAGTTTATGCATGTTTTGCAACAGATGTTGTGTTCACCAGTGTACATGTGTCGACACGAAGGAGCACCACATTCTGGTCACCATTTACATTATTTTGACAGAATTCTCCCTTCAAAGAAATTACATCATCTGAGTGGGCTCGAATACGTGGCTTCCAGAAAACAACAACAATAATCAGAACTGATTCATAAAAACACTGCAGCATTTTAAACAGAGAAACACCGACTATGGAGCGGTTGTGTTTGTTTGCAAGCGGTAGAGATGTCAAAATGATTACAACCAGGAACTGTGTCAGTGGCTCTGTCATTTTCCAAAGAAAGGCGGGAAAGAATCAATTGTTAAATAAGCTGTTTGTATTATAGGAGCTCACAGCTCTCTAACATATTTCCAGAGGGACAAAGATTTCAAGGGCTTCACACTCAGCTTGCCGATAAATATCTGATGTAGCTATCAAGCCGCCAACCCACTCTTAATCTGAAATCCTAATTCCGTCATTAGGTAAAAACCGCTCCGATGGAGAAACAGTTGTTGTTTCCATCTGGGACCATCATATTACAGTTGGAGTAGGATGATTTTTTAAACAGGCATGAATCATTAATGGGCCACTTTGCATGCGCTCCTATGTTTGAGGAGGACTGACAGCTACTTACAGAAGATTATCAGAGTGAGTTTAAACAACTTGGGCTCCCTTGTTCAGCAGAGGGGGTGCCGAGAGCCAGCGTTGAGCCCGACAGTCTCTGCACAGCGGAGCAAGTTTAGACTGTTTCCCATACTGCTCGAATGTGATATGACAGATGTTAAGAAAGCGTTGAGGATAAATGGCACGCTCACTCGGGAGCTTTTCAGACTTTGCGGAGGAAATATGTATCGAATTAACTCCCTCTGCCAGAGCCTTTGCTGCCCAGCACCCCATGACAATCAGAGCTTTGTTATTTTAGCCTCAACCAAAACCAAATATGATTCAATGGCTTGTGCAATTACCTGCAATTTTCCAATCGTGGGCTCAAGCTCTCAGCGGACAGACACTTGTACAATGGAGGATTGTCTCTTTAAAACGGCCCTGCAAGAAGAGAAGTGCGTTAACACAGAAAGTGTAGATGGAGGTGCGTTAGTTTGGTTTGATTTGTGGAGAAACGTGTATTGGAAATGCAGAGTCTGGTGTCAGTGCTGTTCGCAATGTGTTTATTAGTTGTAGGGCAGTGTGAATACTGGATCACTCAAACTTTTCTTAACTTTTCTGTTCCAGCCCCCCACCTTTTGTAGACATGTAAAGTGCCTTTGTAAAAATGTTTGTCTAGCCACTAGATTGATGCCCTCTGAAAAACCTGAATCTTTTTTTTGTGGTTCTTTTAAAGCCTAACATCTGTTTCTGTATAGGTGTGTTTAGCAGACTGTTACTCGTTACTCAGGTTAACCTTTGGCAGCCTTTTCCATTTTTTCCCCCTGGCATCCTAACCTCCCCTAAATCTGCCCTTCACCCAGGCAGCAAGTTAGACTTCTATTAGATTCTTCTTTAAACGATCTGAACCACTTTAACAACTTTCACCTGAAAGCTAATTAAGTATATGATGGGGAAAGTGTGACATTTTCGCAATGCTTGATTGTACACAAACGAAACAGTCCAAAACGCTTTCCTTCCAGCGCTTGTGCCAGGCACCTAGAATTGAATCTGAGGAAAGGGTGCTTTTTGAAAGGGAACATAATGTGCTTTTTTAAAATCGTCATCCGCGTTTATTTACTTTGTACGACCTCGTTGTGACTGAAGAAAGTCTGTGCGGTACCCTTAAGTTACAAAGCTGCAAAAAAAAGCACAGGCATGCGCACCACTTGTCTGTGTTCTGAAATACCCTCCTTTTAATTTTACTGTGGCTCACATATGGTGACTGTAAAGAGCCTGGATGGACTTAGCTATGCACTGAATTATTATGTGGATTAGTATTGGCATTTGAAGGCTCTTGGCTTTAAAACTTGTCTGTATAAATCCTTGGTACATTCCTTACAGTCTTTCCCTCATTTCAGTCCAGTCTATAAGTCTATCTGGTACATTCTTTTTTTTTTAAGCGCAGCAGCTCAAGAGAAACGCATAAGGCACTGATCCGAAAACCTTCCGAAAGCATGTTTCATAACAACATTAGCGAGATCCTTGCCATTATTACGCAAACACTTTGATGCAAAGCTACCTTTAACCTCTCGACAGGGGTTAGCGTACAGAATACAGCACTTTCCTGCCGTTGGTGCTCTCGCTCTTGCCACGGGTTAATGTAATTATGCGAACTTATGGGCTGTACAAATTACTGCTCAGCGGCCTCTCCTGCTAATCTGCACAATAACATTCCCCTGAAGTGTGAGCGTTGAGTGTGCAGGGATGGTGCTCTTTAATAGACTGCAGCATGAAAAATGCCCTGCTCAGATTGCACTGCAGGTTAGATAACCATGTCAGCCCGGGCCTGAGATAGATGTCAACCTAATGGCACCAGTAATTATTTATTTATAGAGATTATTGCTAAATTGCTGATTACATATTTTTCTAGTATCTAATTTCTTTACACATTCATTTTTCAGATGGAGGGGTATGTCATCCCCTAAGTAAATTGATTTTTATAAAATGCCATTAGACGTGAATATGATCTCCTCGGAGCCAGCTTTAGTTATATAACAGGCTAAAATACTCTCCGTGCTTCTGTACCGTATATTGCCAGTCGATCAATTTATCTCATTGACTCGTGGGGGTAATACATTTGAATGGTGACCCACGGGGAAAAAGCATGTTATCCATTTGCTCTTTTCCATCTCTTTAAGTCGAGTGCATGTGACCTTTTTAAAGGACTTTTGAACAGAGTGCAATTTGAACATTCAGCACACAGCATATTCAAGACAGGCGTGGCCCCAGTGACAGATCAATTTTCAAGCCCAGCATTCTCCCTTCATATTTATACTCAAGGGTTATATTGGACCTATCCTGGAGAGTTATTTTGACATTTATCCTCCCATTTTCTTCATTTTTCCTCAGTCTTAAGCGTTTGAGTTACATATGTTTGTGTTTATGTGCGTATGTACATGCTAATGATATGTGTAAGGTTATATATATGTGTGTGTGTGTGTGTGTGTGTGTGTGTGTGTGTGTGTGTGTGTGTGTGTGTGTGTGTGTGTGTGTGTGTGTGTGTGTGTGTGTAAGATAGAAACCACGACATGTACAAGAATATATGGCACAACAGGAGTGGTGATCAGCCAGAGGCTATTATCCATCCCTGAAGTACCATATATTCTGTTTATGTCTCTTATACCATGGCTACAATTAAAATGCATGTACATGTCGAAATAAAAACATATTTTTAACACATTTTTAATCAAGTACAAAACTGAAATCGACCTGGGAAGCTAGCGAGTTAGCTACACAAGTCAACGCCTGATGTTTTTTGCTGGATAGCAATGGAAACTGGTTTGCTTTCTGCAAAAGCTGTATCTTTGGCACAAAAATCTCCCGAAGTGTAAAATAACGTTCCAGCATTTTGCTATGCTGCTGTTGTGACAGACCAGACACTCTGCGTCTCTGTGAAGCACAAAGTGATCGCAGGGAGCAAGTTTCCCAAAGTATTGATCTTGTCTCGTTGACTCATTTGCATCACAGTCTGTAATACAATGGGCGTTATATAACGCTAGCTAGCTATTTAACCCAAGCCTAGCTAGTTAATGAATGGTCCTGCTACTACTAGACTGTTGTGGAGCCGATTTGCTAAAGGCTGGCGTGCTGACAGGTGTTTCAGACAGCGGCCCGATAGGGCGCTTGCTTATGAACATAGTTGGTCCTCTGCCTGCAGCGAGTTTCGAACCGAGGATCTCAACGCAACAAGACACGATTAGCTCGCTGAGCTAAAGACCCAAGTCCCCAGCCAAGAGAACTAATCGTACTCTTATCGACGGCACTTTCTGCAGCGGACACTCACATGCTTAGCTCCGCTACACTTACACACTATGAATTTTGTCTACAATGTTTCCATCCAAGTCAGTGAGTATCAAACCAAATAAAATGTCTGCTTACGAAACCCCAGAATAAATGTAAATGAACATAGTGTAGCTATTGCATATAGACATTTTTATAAAGTATGGCAGAATCGAGTACCCTAGTATAAATATATATATATATATATACTGTATATATGTATGTGTGTGTGTATATGTGTGTATATGTGTGTGTGTGTGTGTGTGTGTGTATATGTGTATATATATATATATACACACACACAGTACCCTCAAATTTATTCACACCCTTGACAAAGATGAGCAAAGAAGGCTGATAAACAGTACGGTCAATGAACTATATTTTATGTTAAAATAATGGGTAAATTCTATTTTTTATACTGATACGATTGCTCAGAGATTTTTTTTTTGTTATTAATATTTTAATATATTTTTCCCTAAAAGATGTGTCACAATTATTCAAACCCCTATTTTCAGTACAGGATAACACTATTTCTATAGTGCTTTTGAGATTGGTGAATACATTGGGGATCTTTCCTCCATAAAGAATCTTTCAAGATCCTTTGATCCACACTCGTGGACTGCCCTCTTCAATTCAAGCCACACATTTTCAATCGGGTTCAAGAGTCTGAGATGGCTTTTGCAAAAAAGTAATTTTGTGGTCAGTTCTTGGTTGATTTTGAGTTATGCTTGGGATCATTGTCCTGCTGAATGACTAGCAGCCAAGTTTCAGAGGGAAACATGTTTTGGGCCAAAATGTCTTTATACTTGCTAGGGTTCATGATTCCATTGACCTTAAAACCACCGTTCACTGTTGTAACAATGGTAACATTCTAAAACCACAAGGCGCAGACATCTTTGAAAGCATTGCAGTGTTGTTGGCTCATATCCATTGCCCATAGAAGTGGATGGATTCCTCACTATCTGATAAGGTTCTCCAGAACACGATTCTTAATGTTCGCAACAGAAAAAAAACTACAGATGCTATCTGAACAGTCTGATCGTGAAAAATACAGAACATCAGACATATTTTAAACCCACTGGTATGCCGAAAGGGGCTGCTTTTTCCTTGAAACAGATACAAGTTGAGCCACAACTAAGTCAAGGGAACTGGTCCAAGTTAAACCAACTGGCCTCATTCTACTGTGAACAATAACACAACATTCCTTTATGTTATAAGAGCACATTGATTTGCATATGCTTAATTTAATTTGGAAAACAATAGCTGTCCTTTAAATTATTAATTGTTTATGCAGATGGAATTTTAAGAAAAGGATTATTCTTGTATTTTCATTTTCAGTGGGTATGATTTTATAACTGTTTTTAGGAAAATGTATATTAGAAGCACACATCAACCTAAATAGTGATGTTTCCATTGAAAATGTAATGCCTGGGAGATGGAGCCATGTGATAATTGTAGATTTGGATGAAAATAGTGGGAGACGAGGCAAAGATATAATGTAGGTCGCATATTGTGCCTTTTAACTCATTTTAACTTCTGAGTCATTATCACTGTATTTCCTGCCTTTCTGTAAGGAGGTGTCAAAGCTGTGTGCAGGAAAACTTGGTTAGTGCATATGTGAAATTAAAAGTGTTGATGCTCATTTTAATTGCATGTCTTTTTCGGCTTTTGATCAAAACCTTTAACTTCTCACTTAAAACATAGTTTTAGAGATTTAATTTAATTTATATGCATTTGACATTTTAGGCATTTAGCAGATGCTCTTATCCAGAGTGACTTACAAAAAGTGCATTTATACATGGTAATATTAATCATGGTTAGTGTAATAGATCAGTGTAGTAACACTGCAATAGACATCATTGTTGGCAGCTGCACACCATACCTGTAACACAGGGAAAGAGAAGTTAGTCGTTTTTTTCATGTACATTTTTTTATTGCATTTTTAAACATGTAAACAGTGGTATGGCAGTTAATTAATGTAAATAAAGTATATTTTTAAAGTCAGATTTAGCCAGATACCCACGCTATAATGAGCTACAACAATGAGTCATTTGCCTGACAAATTTAAGACCTTTTGGGTGATTCATAAAAGTTGCCTGGAGCATCTCAGTTCATGCTGATTCATAAAGGTAGCACCTAAATAATTACTGCCATGCGGTCAGCTTATAGTTGCCTTGTCCTTTGTGCTAAATTAATGTCTTTGTAAATTAGATTGTTACATGACACACTGGTTCCCACCGAATTTTGTAAATTGGATTATGGTGTTCATGAAGGAGCACAAAAGAAAAATGAAATTCTCCTACACTGATCAGCAGCAACATGTAGCAGGATTTGATTGGTCCATTATCAGAGAAGGCCATGTTACAAACAAAAACACTGGCAGTGATTGGGATTCTGTTTGTGTACAAGTGTTCCATAGCAACATCATTTTGAATTAGAGTTAGAAAAATATGACCAAAAACCTGGGGTCTGGTGGTTCTGACCGTAAAACTGGTGGCTATGTAACCAAAAACCTGGGGTCAATGGTTCTAATCAGAATACAAACTGGATGGCAGAAGCATTGACAGAGTTAAATTTTTTAATTTTTTTAATCATACTCTCTAGGGTGATTAATATTGGCAAATAGATGTAATTAATAATAACAATGTAAAATTATAATAATGGCACAAAACAACATATATACATGAAGCATTGACAGAGTTACAAAATAAAAACTGTCACCTTTTGTTGCCTTATAATTAAAACTACAGCCATGAGTCTGTTTGGATATGTTTCTACCAGTTTTGCACACCTAGATTGGGCAACATTTACCCATTCTTCCTTACAGAACTGTTCAAGCTCAGTCAGATTGTGTGAGGACCGTCAATGGACTGCGCTCTTCAAGTCATTCCACAGGTTTTCAATAGGATTTAAGTCAGGGCTCTGACTAGACCTTTTTGGTTTTTAGCCACTCCACTGTTGCTTTAGCTGTGTGCTTTGGGTCATTGTCATGCTGAAGGGTGAACCTCCTTCCCAATTTCAACTTTCTTGCAGAGGTCAGCAGATTTTCCTCAAAATGTTTTATGTGGTTTGCTCCTTCCATTTTCCCTTCTATGCTGACAAGTGCCCCAGTCCCTGCTGATAAGGAACACCCCCATAACAGGATGCTGCCACCAATATGCTTTACAGTAGGGATCGTGTTCTTTGGGTAATGTGCTGTATTGGCTCTTCTTCAAATGTAACGTTTTGCATTTAAGCCAAGAAATTCTATCTTGGTTTCATCTGACCACAACACTTTTTGCCATATGGCTTCAGAATCTTGAGTTTTTTTTTTTTTTTGCATACCTCAAATGGGTCTGAATGTGGAGTTTTTTGAGTAGTGCCTTCCTTCTTGCCACCTTACCATACAGAGCAGAATTGTGGAGAGCTTTCTGTATTGTTGACACCTGCACACATTGACCACTCTTTGCCATAAAGTCCTGTAGCTCCTTCATAGTTGCCAGTGGCCTCTTGGTGGCCTCTCTTATCAGTCTCCTTGCTCGGTCATCCACCTTGGACACACAGCCTGATCTAGACATGGTCCTGGTGGTGCCATGCACCTTCCACTTCTTAATTATGGTCTTGACCATGCTCCAAACGATATATAAGGCCTTTGACATTTTTCTATACCCATTTAGTTGCATGTGCCTTTCCACAACTTTATCCTGGAGTTCTTTTGAAAGCTCCTTGTTGCTCATGGTGGATTCTTTATGCTGATTTTATTCTGAAGTAATCAGAATCACTGCAGTTGAACACAGATGGAGGCCAATTAGCTTGGTGTGTGATCTGGAAGGTGATTGGGTACCCCTGAGCTAGTTTACAATTGATATGATAAGCGGCGTGTAGATTTATCAATCCAAGTTATTCTAGTTTTGTTTATTTTTAATGAATGTTCAGTAATTGTGAAGAAAAAAAAAATCACTTTGAAGTTGTAGGGTAAAATGTGTAAATAAAGTTGGAAAAAAGTCTGATTTAATATGTTTTCATTTTAGGCTGTAAGAAGAACCAAAGATTACATTTTTTTGAGACAGGGTATAGACTTTAAAGGCGCACTGTATATATATATATATATATATATATATATATATATATATATATACAGGCAGTCCCTGGGTTACGAAGGTCCGGCTTACGGACAACTCGTACTTATGAACGGACTGCCATAAGGCCTATTATATTTTAAAAATCTAGTTAAATACAATGGTTCGTAATAACGAACGCACGCACTACTTTGTGATGCTCATGAAAACATTGCGCGGTTTCAGTGGTTTGTCGGCTCAAGGAACAGAGATCACCGTCCGTTATTTTAAGTCAGATCACTGTCCCGTTTTTCTCTTTCTCTTACCCTTACAACGATGCCTCCAAAGCGTAAATCCGATGCAAGTGCTGGTGATGCATCAAAGAAAAGGAAAACAATAAAGAAAACAAAAGTAAAGTTGAAATAATAAAGAGATCGGAGAGAGGTACGCCATCAGCCATTGGGAAAGCAGTAGGCTACAGCCGGTCAAAGATTATAACAATTTTAAAAGTCAAAGGGAGAATAATGGAGCATGTGAAAGGCCATGCCCCGATGAATGCCACGATTATTACCAAGCAACGCAGTGGTTTAATTATTGAGATGGAAAGGCTATTGATAATTTGGATAGAATACCAAAATCAGCGTAATATGACTATTAGTATTTCTTTAGTGCAAGAATAGGCTCGAAACCTTGGCGAAGTGAAGGTGATTGCGACAAAGAATTTGTTGCGAGTAGGGGTTGGTTCAATCGCTTTAAATTGAGAGCAAATTTACATAATATTAAAGTTCAAGGTGAAGCAGCGAGTGCAGATGTAAGTGCTGCTAAGTCCATCTCCAAGTCCATCATCTTCTGCATCATCCAGTTATTATTGTTATGATAATGTTACCTCACAAATTAGTGTTAACCTTTAATCATGATCCTTTTTATTTTTTTCTATCTAAATAGTTTTAAGAACTGTTTCTTTAATGTTTTTTACAGTACTGTATGTACATAGTTACTTTTATTATTACTGTATTATTATTATTAATATTGCAGTATTGTTATTATTACATTATTATGTACTGAATGTTATGTTTAAGATGTTTTATTGTATTTGGAAGTTTTTCTTAAGTGTTTTATATGCACAGAAAGGTCAAATAAAAATAAAATATACTAAGACAAACATTTGACTAAGTGACGATTAATAAGAACTGTGGGTACCTGTTCTGACTTACATACAAATTTGACTTAAAGACAGACTTAAGAACGTATCTCGTTCGTAACCCGGGACTGCCTGTACTGCCTGTATATATATATATACACACACACACACACATTATTTCTTGGTTTTGACCTTTGTAGATAGATGCAGCCTGACAGTTTAGGTTCTGAAATCCTTCACTAGAAATACTTTTGTAGTGCCTCTTGGGGACAAGCTGCAACCAGTAATTAATAAGAATTTCCTTTAGACCTGATGTACATTAAGGCGTTATACATGAAATGCAGGAGGAATGAGTATTCACACATCTTAGCCCTCTTAGGGTCTCTTGATTTTAGGAAATCAAAGTTTAGGAAGTCAGAATTAAACGCAGATTACACCTGCTTCTTTTGAGCTTGCTGCAGTTTATTCCACGCGGACTCGTGCGAGTCAACTTCAATGCTCCTAAAGGAAACTGATCGTCACAAATAGGCCACATCTGATGGTTCTAGTCGTTTCTTTTTTGTGTTGTGTTGTTTAGTTTTTTTTCTACACTTTTTGTTGGGGTGTTGTTTCTCAGATAAATGTGTGTTGAATCCACAGTACCATTCCAGAGGTTCGTCTTCCTGGGAGTCAAACTGTGGTAATGAAGCTCCGAGCCTACCGATATTGATCCCCCCACGCAATGCAGTTTTACAAAAGATGAAGGCGGAGGATATCAGCGTGTGATAACGCACGAGGTTGATCTGTGGAGCTCCGTCTAATTCCATGTAATGAAGGCTGTCTACCTCGGTGCGTGATGGGGGGATTTTTGCCTGGGGTAATGAGATGTGGAAGGCTGCTTGCGAGTGGCTCTAATAGACACACTAAACACGGGCAATCTGGAAGACATTTATCAAGCCAGAACAAACTCCTCATGGGGAAAATAATTTCTGCTTTGAGAAAATGTTGTATAAACAAACACGAATTAAGCAAAAATGTCTCCTGACTGCATGCCCAGACTCAACAGAATGAATCTCAGAACCTCAGGTAATTGGTGGGGTTATTCAAAGCCCTTCAATCTGTACTGATAATCTTGATTCCCCCCCCCCAAAAAAAAGATAGTTACAGCTATTTGAGGGTGGAAAATCACATATTACAATTTGCCATTGCCTTATTGTGATATTATCTACTGCTGTTAATATTAGGTCAAATCCCCACATACTGCAGTCTCCATTGGCATCGTGTGTACGTTCGGCTGCAAGTTCCTTAGTCTGTTGTTTCCTCATTAAACCTCCATCATATAGGCTACTTTATATTGTGAATGCGTTTACAAAAATGCCACAGCACTTTTTTTTTTTTTTTTTTTTTTTTTTTTTATAAACACAGTTCCCACAGTCACTCTTGTCCCAAAAATGGAGACAGTCAAGTGGTGAATTATGATACTGTATTATACACACGGCTCTTTCATCAGCAGAATCAAAATAGCATTGTGTGGTGGTGGGGGTGGGGGTGAAGCAGATTTTCCTTTCCGTAACCTCTGCTTGTGATACAAATGAAAATGCCCTTCCTAAAATAGGACATTTTCACACTTCAGATGTGCGGGTTATTTTTAGAACCAGTGAGTTCACTCCAGCCGATGTGCACGGATATTCTGATACTACAGTACATTGGATAGCAGAAATACCCTTTTGGAGCTCAGATATTGTACGTTCAGTATCCTGATATCCGGTTAAAGCTTAGATTTAAGTGTGACTGATATCTTAATTTGTGGAAGAGTAGTTTTCGGTTTTTTTTGGTTTTGTTTTTTTAAGGGAGGTTACTATAGTTGTAGCATCATTGTCATAGCCAGTCTGCTTGTACGACGGCAGATCTCTTGCCAATTCTAATTTGACATGGCGAACTGTCAGTGCTGTGTCTCATTTGACAAAATAAGAAAAGAAAATCTCAGAATGATTAAATAAATGTTTTGGCACAGCTGAAGTGCTTGAAGTGTACAGGAAAGTCCCTTTGATCATCCCGAGCTTGGAACTCTACACCACCCCCCCACCCAACTTCACAGGACTCCCGGCATCCAGGGAAACTGTATCTCCTGTCCTCCGGTACCCGATCTGCACCTGAGTGCTAAAGACTTGACTTCTCCACTTTCCGCTTCACGGAGTCAAGCTCATGACGGAACCTGGAATTTCATACGGCTGGCGCTCTTTACCCACGAGCCGCCGGAGTCACGAAGCTCAGAGCGCTCGAAAGGCGCGAGTTATTCTTATGAAAGGCTCGCCCCGGGCTTTTTCTGCAACTTCAAACACGCACAACACAAAAGCCGTAATAGGCCAGGAATGGCGTTTTCACATTTCTCCGCATCAAAGCAGAAGTGTGATAATGACAGGGGAGTACATGGGGGTATGGAGGGGAGGAGGACATGCGTCCCATATAAATGGAGGTGAGGAATGGCGCTGAGATACCATCAGCTCAGCCCCAGAGTGCTGCTGGCATGCCCGAGGACAGAGTAAATGGTGGACCAACACCCGCGCAAAGCCATGCAAAATGATACTCAACACAATCGTGAATAGATTTTTCATGGTCAGGGCGACAAAATGTGTTTAGACATTGTGAAACCAGAATGTGGAAATTCTTGTGCATTTCAGCTTGGAAAATAACACCGGGTGTCGCAACTCGGGAAAGAAAGCCAGTAACGGTGTGAGTGACGACACACAAATAGCTTGTGGTTTAACGTGAACGCCACATCGGAATCTGTGAACGTCTTTTTAAATGCTCTAATGCAATCTGTGGTTTGGTTGTTAAAGTTCACCGCCTCTCTGGATATTTGATATATGCGGCCCTTTGATCAGAGGCAATATTGTGGTCGTAGTGAGAGTTTATCTTCAACAACAAAAAGGCTATTAATGTCTGAAAACAATCTCCCCCTCTCTGACGAATTGGCACCCTGCTAGAGAAATATGTCAGGGTCAATAAGAGGCCATTTTGTGGAAGTGAGTTTCAGTGAATCAGTCAGACCCTTCAAAACACATGCATTTAAAAATATAGCATAACACAGCAAACAAGAAGCGACAATTTTTAAAACCGAAATAGAGGAGGCCAGCTTCGATGCCCTTAGTTCGAATCTGAAGAGTAGTACGTTTTTATGTACAGAAATTATTATAGAAATTGTGACTCTTAATATTGTAAGGGCATAACACATAATAAGATATAACATGGAAATACCACACGGATATTAGCTGAACAGCTCAAAATTTCAGGTTTCTGACTTGGCAAATTATCCATGGATTTTGATTAAAGTTCACCAGTGTTATACCAGTGTTATTCAAATGCCCTGTGGATTTTCAGGCCGCAGGGTCAAAGGGCAAGGTCATGAGGGCTTGTGATAGATTTGTGACTTATTGTCTCTGACTTGGCGAGTTCCATGCGGATCCTGGTCAAACCTGACGCAAACGCTGTCCTTAAAGTTCTCCACTGATCCTCAAGTTCAAGGAAAAGGCATCAAGGTTGCCATGGCTCCTAATAAATTTTTCAACTGCAAGTTTCTGATTACTTGTGCATTTACAATGCTCCATTAAGCCTGATCATTATTCATTCCTGCAACTTCTTTACATGATAGATGACCGTAGACAGTTGTCCACATACATGGCATGTAGTCTACTGTGCATACAGAAGTTTTTTTGTTAATTAAGTGAATAGGATATGTATACAGTACTTGGCCACAGTCCTTGTTCTACTAAAGTTGTTGTACTTTTCAGCAACCAGCCAGCAAGCCACCCATTGAGGAATGCCAGTCTGGCAGGGTATTGAGATTCACGTCGAATCTCAATATATATATTATGTTTGCCATAAATGTTTCCATTTTTGTTTTGTTTAGGGTTAGCCTAAATTTTGGTTGCTTTCATTTGTAGGAACGCATTGACTAGACAATAAATCACCTGCATTTAAATTGCCTCACAAGCTACCTTTGTGTTTCTTTCTGAACAGCGCATATTGCCCAAAGCTTCCTGACACATGAAGGTCACTTTTCCTGTACCACAGATGTCACTCGCTTAAAGGAATCCTCCAGCTTCGCATACACTGAAAGCTTTTTGTATCTCGATTAAATGTATCCAGTGTAGAATCTCTTTGCCCCCTCAGTGTGTCGCGGGGTATTATGAATAATTGTATGGCTTAAAACAGGATTGAGAAGATCGGTATCAAAAGAAGAGTTTTGTGTGGTTGGCATCGGGGTCAGGTTTTGGGTTTCAGGTTAAAGCACAAAGGTGTTTTCTTACCTGATTTGTATTCATTCACACAATGCAGAGAGCGGCCTCTCTTGTTACCCAGTAAGGAGAGTCCAGACAGGACTTTTGTTTTCCACATCATCAGATACGACCATGTTGCTTCCTTCGGTGCAGGGCTTGGCCCTCAGCCATCAACCTTGTCCTAGATGGCTTTTTCAGGCCCTTTACGTTGAGTGGAAAATTACACGTCTGCTGTTTCTCCCATTTACCTTTGATCATCTTGTATATGATAAAACATTTTTAAAAACGATTTTAGGTAAACATGCTGTACTATGTCTGATGTAGTCTGTAGGGCCAAGGAGGAAAAACACAAAAAATTTTCCCATACTGGGAATGTCTCAAAGGTGCCCTTTGTTTTATTTAATTATATTCCTACACTGTTGTCGCTGTACACAGTCCATAACAATTAAGGAGTCAGTTTGTCATTGTTTATATTTGCGAATCGACGTTATGGTGTTTAGTCCACTCTTTAAAATCTGATTTTGTCCATACATAAGTCTGTTGATTTTTCTGTTCTTTTTTCAAATCGGGAATACCCTTTTGCATGATTTGGTGAATGCCCTTTTAGCTCTGCATCAATATGTCAGTCATTCAGTCATATATTATTTAGCACCCTGCCCTTTCGCGACCTGTCAGCGCAGGGAAGTGATTGCGCGAAATCTAATAAAGCTGTAACAACATTAATGATCACTGGTAACCAGATATCACCAAAGATGAAAACAGCAGGTAGAATTAAGAGACAAGGACATAATCTACGCGGAATCGTGGGCTGTGGCGTCACCCTAGCGTTACGGAATTTCTGTCCTCTTTCCAGGGCTTCTTCCTGACGGTGTCCCCGGACTCGATACTGAAGGTTTCAAAGCACGCCTCGGAAAACAACAAGGTCTTCGGCTTGAACCTGTCGGCCCCGTTCATCAGTCAGTTCTTCAAGGAGCCCATGATGAAGGTTATGCCGTACGTCGACGTCCTGTTCGGTAACGAAACGGTGAGTCACCCGCTCCCATTTGTCAGTGGCCCAAGGATTGACAGCTTCACAATGTGACAGTGTGCCCGTTCATTTGTGTGTCCTGTTCTGAGAATTGAGCATTACTGCTGTCTTGAAAGGGAAAAACGAAGTATGGTGTATGGAGTTTCCAGGAGCGATGCATTTTTCCTCCCCTCCCCTCCACCTATTTAACATTTTGCTTAGACGCCAGTGTATAAGGGGGACAGATGAGAATTAATCCTGTAATCATTCATCTTAATAGTGTCATGATTTCACGCCACTTAATCTATCGATTTTCCCCCAGCTGAGTGTAAGTGAATACTCGGGTGGAGGTCACGTCATGGTCGCAGGCCACTGTGTTTGGGGAGTAGTTTTGTTTTACTAAGCAGCCCAGCCCAAGGAAGTGCTCTGAGGGGGGGGTTAAGGCAAGGCAGTGGGCAATTTTTTGGGGTGGGGGTGTAGACCAAATATTCCCCTTCCCCACCCTGCCCAACTGCCAAAAACCACATGACAGGGGCCTGGCTGGGTGGAGACGCTGCTCCATGCGAAATAAAAGAAACCGCTCCCCTCTGGAGGATTTCTCCCCCGCTGCTGACTTCAGCGTTTCTCTCTAGTTTCTCCACAAGTGAAATACCTGCCTTTGCATATGTGACACCCCTGTCGCTAATTGGTTTGACTAACGAAGGCTCCGTCTCAGAGCTCCCTGCTCATTTTGCAAACCTGGGAGCCACGGATTTTGAGCTTGACATTTTGTCTAATCCTACCCCGGCCCGCGATATATATCCACGAACCCATACATCTTGTTTTTATTTGATATTAAAGTAGACGCTCGCTTAAAACACTGTGCCCTCTAGGAATAGCAAAATAATTTCCCCAAATTTTCTGGCACTTTTTGCCTAGTTAGTAACTCCTCCCTGGTGATGGAAACGTAGGTGGAGGGGAATTTGGACTCGCTATGGCGGTCTGACGTGTTCCCCTGAAATGGAGAAGGAAGGGCCATCCTCACAGAGGTGTGCACATGGTGGGTGCTGGTGATTGCAGGAGACACAGTGCACGCTTCAGAGGTCATTGCTGCTGGTATGTTTTCCTTGTTGCCATGTCAGTAATTCAGCTGGCAAGCCCGTGGTGTATTGTGTTCTGGTTAATACTTGGCTACTTTCATGGAACCTTGGGGGGGCAGGGGGGAGCCAAAAAAGGGGGTTGTGGTGCTTTCTTGGAATTTTGGTTGGGCCAAAAAAAATTGAAGGAAAAAAAGCTAGTCCAATAGACTAGCATTGGTGGAAGTGGAAGGTTTTAAAAAAAAACTAATTTGTGATGTAACCACTACACAGGTGTGACTTATACAACAGGTGATATCTGAGGTGTGAGATTGCTATTAGCTGGTGTAGATCCTGAAAGACCTGGCTGCTGGTAGGGGAACCTGCCGAGGAAGGTGTCAGTAAGTCTTCAGTGAGCCTGGTTCTCTCAGGCTGTCCAGAAACGAAGCATGCATACAGAGTGACCCCCCCCTCTCACAAACCCCGGGCCTCTCTTGCCGAAGGCTGTGACGGACAGAGTTTGCGGTCGTGTGTGGCGCATTGTGATTGACGGGCAACAGGCTCGCTGCGGCCATTGCAGACCCCCCCGGTGAAGGGTCTACTCTACCCCATGGTGCTTCTCACGAGTCGCTGACAGTCGGGCTCGCAGGGAGGCCTTCCCCCAGACTGCAGACTGCAGAACATGTCATTCAGATTGTAACTCCAGAAATGTAATTCTGTCTCGCACTGAGGAGGACTGTTTTTTACACTTTCTTAAATTAAAATGCCCAATTTAAAGCCAAACCTTCCTGGTTAAAAAATAAATAATATTCATATGTAATAAGTAAATATGTAATTATATATATATATATATATATATATATATATATAATGTTTGCCATAAATGTTTCAAGTTTTGCTTTGTTTAGGGTTAGCCTAAAATCTTGGTTGCTTTCATTTGTAGGAATGCATTGACTAGACAATAAATCAGTACAATTGCTGTTATATCTTAATGCCACTAACGGCTACATCGTTATTTTGTATACTTCACAAAGGCAAAAATCTCTCTTAACAGAGTTGCGTTCATTTTTTTCCACCAAAGATGTTATGTTTAGTTAATGCGATGGAGCTTTCATTGTAAGATGCTTAAATCCCATGATCTTCTACCCAGCGCTGAATTCCAGGCTAAACAGAAGCCTCAGTCCTCAGTGGCTTTGCAGGCCCCCAACCACAGGTTCTCTCTTATGTAAGAGTGTTACCATTGTGGTAATTGCTGCTTTTGGGGAGTTGTTTACCTCTGTGGAAAGTGAGGAGCGGTGACGCGGTTACCATGACGCCGGGGCAGGCGAGGAGCTAAAGAACGAGGCGTTCGGCCTGACAGTTCTCCCGTTAATTGGCAAGCGTGTACTGCAATAACCTGGGAGCAGCGCTGGCCTAATGGAGTCCTTGTAGGCTGCGCTCTGATTACATGACATAAACTCCGAGCATAACATTTCTGAACATTTAATGGCCACAGTTAATTAAGCAAGAATGAGGAATCGTTATTGCCGAAACCAGATGGCGATGAATGAGCCGACGGAATTACACGCAGTTTGCCCGCCGTCCACGGCGCGTACGTTAAACCGTACAATGGGAATGATCTGCTTATTATCCCACAAATTTTCGACGGGCGGAAGCGCAGACGACGCCAGTAAACGGTGGGACGAGCGTGACGCCGAATGAATCACCCTGACTGACATCGCCCGAGAACGTGATTCATTTCCCCGGCGCGAGTCGGATCATTTCAAATATCTTTTCTTTTCTTTTTTTCTCCCTAGGACGGCCACAAGGTTGGTAAATGATTTAAAGCTCTTTGCTCCTTCATAAAACAGGAGCCGCTGTGAGCCACTGTGAGCTGGCTCGCGGTGAGGACCTGCCTTTTCCTCCCGGCTATCTCCTCGGCTCCTTCCCTCCCGCCTGTCGTTGGCATTGTATGCCTCCCACGTACGGGCGCACACCTCTCCTGCTGCCGCTGCCCGACTCATCCGACCCACGGCCGCTCAGAAGGGGCTTATTTGTGTGTGCTTAAGGGAGATACCCAAACGGGAAGGCTCCGTCGTAATTGAAAATCCAATGGGCCGGGCCTCTCAACCAACACAGAGACGGCTTACTGAGAAAATAGAACCGCTAACGTGCCCTGTGCAGAGGAAGCCACCGTCACCGTTTGTGTGGTCAAGCTGTTCTTGTAGACCGTTTGTGTGGTCAAACTGTTCTTGTAGACCGTTTGTGTGGTCAAGCTGTTCTTGTAGACCGTTTGTGTGGTCAAGCTGTTCTTGTAGACCGTTTGTGTGGTCAAGCTGTTCTTGTAGACCGTTTGTGTGGTCAAGCTGTTCTTGTAGACCGTTTGTGTGGTCAAGCTGTTCTTGTAGACCGTTTGTGTGGTCAAGCTGTTCTTGTAGACCATTTGGACAATGTGCTCCTAGGGCTACAAGGCAAATGACAGATTTTTGTTATCTCTTTTGTTAGTTTTTTTCCCATTTTGTAATTTTTGTAATTTAGTTTAAAACCAACCTCCCAGTTCTGGGCGTAGATTCACGCTTGTTCATTTCTATAGCCAGTACCGTCGCATTTTATGTGCTGAGGAGGAATATGAACATATTTACTGCAAGGTACTATTTCAGATACCTCCTCAGGCATGTTTGCTGTCAGCTTTATTCCTACATGCCCAGAGAGTCTGTATGAAGGGAAAGTTGAAGGGGGGAGGGGGAGTTGGGGGTTGTGGGGGCGGGCGAGGGGGGGGGGGTGTGCTGTAATGATTTTTCCAGTACAGCTGAAGTGGGTGTGTGGAGGAAGGGAGGGAGAGATATACGGTAATGTGGATGCGTTTCTGCACATTGCAGTGGATTCGTCATCCGGCTTGTTTGTTTGATGGACTGCTGGGAGGCCTTATCTGTGCGGCGAGGCCCATGGCTGTTTATCACCACTGACGTGTGTGCAGCGTGGATGTGCGTGCTCTCAGCTGTCAGCGTGGGTGATGGCGAGTTCACCAAGGACCTCCTGAGGCTATGAGGGGTGTACCGGCATAAAGTGCCTGAAATCCCCCTCCCCCCCTCTAACCCCCCTTCCTCACCCCCCCCCCCCATGCGAGCTGATCGTTTCTATGTCTGCACATCCACAGCAAACGGGAGGTTCGCCTCCCGCATGCTAAAACAAAGACACGGCCAGATTATTGATATTCCTTTAAGACACCGATTATGTCAGTAGATGGGTCGAGGCCCTGGGAATGGGCTCGGACACTAACCGTCCTGCGTTCGTCCCACAGTGCTGCTGAAGAGGCCTGCAGTCCTGGGTAAGAAATGTCTGACCGATGTTCACGAGGAAGATGATTGTGCCTGAAAGAACCACACGGTCTAGATTGAAGTGGAGCCATTAAAAGCCATCTTTGACTGCCATCCGAGACGATAGGGAGTAGTTTACTTTACAGTTCAGACAGTTGTGCACCCGCATTTAAATGAAAGCATTTAAAATTTATGTAGTTTTTTTGGAAAAAGTCAGTGTTTGTAAAGCAAGCCCAGAGATGAACTGAGCGCATAATGAGCCAGTGGGCCTTACAAGACCCAATTCTGAATTCTTCATATGCCCAACCAAACTTTTTCTTCAGTGCATTTTAAGAAAATTCTAAAACATGAGATTCTCATAAATGATCAGAATCTAGAATTTATGTCAAGTGGAAGAACAATGCTTTCGGCCGCCGTTTAATTTCCCAAAACCGCCGCAGGCAACCGTGCCCATCATGTTCTGGTAGTTATCCTCGCGGTGTGCGCGGCTCAGCGCTGTGGGAGCCCGGCATGCCTCTACCAGGGGGAGTTCTGCCAACAACTGTAATTGCTCATCACTGGGCAGCCTCTGAAATCCTCCAGATTGAACCGTAAAATATTTGAAATTGCCGAGGTTAAACGAGAGGTCCTCGAAACGTGAAACCATCGAGCATCTTAACAAGCAGGCCGAGACCGGAGTCCTTCGACGAACAAGAGTGACGGATGTAAGTGAAGATATTGTACTGGGAGCGGATCGATAGTGTGAGCGCTCGGCTGGGGCCGGGGTCAACGCGTTTGTCACAGCGGGAGTGAGCGCAGGGTGTCAGCTTGTTGCTGGAGTGACTCTGAGAAGTTTAGCAGCCCTGATCTCTGATACCTTACACCCCTTCCCGTTTGTGATCTGGAGGGACTCGGGGGGGCTGACACAATGTTTTCTCCCCTTTATCTCCAGTGCTGTGGCTGTGGTGGAAAAAAAATACCACAGGGCCCTCCGGCTTCCCACAGCCACGTCATGTGTTCTTTCCACAGCGCGCACTCTCTCTCTCTCTCTCTCTCGCTCGCTTCTGCAGTTCCCCTGTAACCATCATCCCCTGCAGCATTTTAAACAGGGCAATGGCCACCACGGTTTGTTAATTGCAGGTCTAAAATTTAAACACATTTGCCCTGGATTTGGTTGTTCTCTGGTAATGACGCGGACACAGGTGACCTTTACCTGCGATCGAACGTTCCCTGCATCTCAACAAGCGCGCAGCCATGCAGCTTAAGGACACAGAGCCTCAACGTAGTGGGACTCGGCCCGAGCGACTTAGCCCCTGTGAGGTTATCTTTACCGACGGGCGACTTCAAACGTAGTTTTGTAAGGCAAATGTCGCAACGTTAAGTTCCTGTGCTGACGTGTTCTGTACAACCGCTGAAAATCTGAATGACGAGACAATATTAAGTAGCCCCAAGATTGCATTGCATGTGAGGGGGAAGTGAAAGGCTTGCTGTCATTTCCTTGAAATGGTTCTTTGTTGAACTGAAGGTGGTGTGGGGGACTGTGCCAGAATGTGTGGGAAATTATGTCTGATACGCACCGGTCTGTAGGGCATGATTCAGACACCCATACAAAACAGACAAGTAAAACTAACAAAAAGAAACGAAATAAACTTGTTGAAAAATAAACTAATTTAGTTCTGATGCACCTTTTGCAGATAAAGCAATATTTCCTGACTGATCAAGTTGAATCAGTAAAAATCCTGCAGGCCATGTACTTCAATAAATTCATTCATGTTGGTTATATTGTTGCTTTTGCCGGAACTGATTGCTTCGTTCGCTTGTCTTTTCATAGCTACGGTAGGAATCGATTCTGAGCAACGTGTTCCTGGCTTCATATTTATCTGCTGCGGACTCTTTGAAATCGAGTATATTGTACGCTCAGAAAAAGTAAAAATTATATAATTTTGTACTAATAAAATTGGTCAGTGAAAAAGATCATCTGGCATTGGAACTTCAATTGGAACCAGGTGTTATGGTTGGATGAGACCAAGATTGAGCTTTTTGGCCATGGACACCAGCGATGGTTTTTTGCGTTGGGAGGCAGGGTTCTTATGTTGAAAAGACCCTATACCTACGGTTGTGGATCTTTATATACATTTTATTTTTCCCCCGTTTTTCTCCCAATTTAGTAGCCAATTATACCCTCTATTTTATTTTCAATTCCCCACCCTCACGAGTCCGCCACCCGTCCTCCGGGAACGAGATTCGTATTCCTGGACCTATTTCCCCGCCTTCTTTCGAGACAGAGATCTTCCACGGACTCCATTAACCTTCTCCTCGGCGGACTCGTGCCGGCTCTCCCTCCCCCGGAGGCGGACAGCCAAACGCCGCCTCCGATCGGGCTGACGACCAGGGCCGGTCTGGTAGAAACGCGGGTTTCGATCCGCGTCTCTGACGGGCAGCGCACACCGCTCCAATGCGCGGTGCACTAGACCGCTGGGCCATCCGCCAGCCACGGTTGTGGATCTTTGAGGTTACATGAAATCATGAAATGGGTCATGAAACGGCCAATAGAATCATAAAATCCTGCAAGTGCCAAGAGATTTTGGCCAAAAACCTGGTTCCCCTTGCCAGGAAGGCGCAAATTGATCTTTCAGGAAAATAATTATCCCAAGCATACCTCAGAATCAACCAAGAAATGGTTAGCTGAGTGCAAAATTACTGTTTTGCAATGGCCGTCGCAGTCTCCGGAGTTGAACCCAATTAAAAACTTGTGGTTTGAATTTAGGGCAGTACATAAGCAGACTGAAGGATCTGAATGATCTTCTGAAATACTCTGTATGCAGAAATGGTCAAGATTCCCCCCAATATGTTTACCAATCTCATAAAGAGGCAACATGTGAATTGGATTTTAATTAAAATAATAATAAGGTGTGCTAATAATTGTGACACATCTTTCTTGGAAAAAAAATTTCTTGTTAAAGAAAATATTTTTCTCTGAACAACTGTATTTGTATAAAATACCATTTCACCATTTTTAGAGCATACAATATAGCTCATAACATATATTGTTTGTTTTCTTTTTTGCTAATATTTATTAAGGTTCTGAATAGGTTCGGACCAACTCTTATTCATATTAGCATGTTATTATATCAATATCTCATGCACCATTTAACCGAGGTACCTATAAAATGTGCCCCTTCTGTGGCAATATTTAAATATTGCCGCAAAGTAGACTGAATTAGTGGAGAGGAGATCAATTAGAAATAGCTTTCAGCATGAACACACAGTGACTGCCTGAAACTCGTATAAAACTGATATGTTGCAGTCCCACCAGTGGTGGGGGGGAAACGATCTTGACATTTTTTTATTTTTTTCTCTTTCGAAAACCACACGTTGTTGAATCTGCCCATTGTTCCCAGATGAATTGAACGAACAAGTGTTTTGATGACCTACATTGAGGGACCTTCACGCCTGCGTCATCCCGTGTATTTCCTTCAAGCAAAGCCTTGTGGGTATTTTCTTTTTCGCCAGATTGTGTCATGTCTGCCGGCTGCTTTTGCAGGCCAGTGAAATGGTTGGCTTTTCGTTGAGCCTCTGTAGATCAGAGCCCTGCTTCCCTCTCGCTTTGTTTTCACCTGGCAAGAGGCCATTGCATTGCCACGTCAACAGATAGTGCTGGGGACTCCGTCTCAATTTTCATATGGCCAATTCATTAACACAAAGCTTTCATCTCCGGGATACAAATGGTTTCGATTGTTTTAAAAGCTTTTCTTTTTTTTCTTTTTTTTCTACCCCCCTTTTTCCGTTTTCATTGTTTGTAGCGAGGGAAACCCCAATGGACCAGATCTTTGTTTCACATTATGAGGCAAGTAGAGCAAGCCAAATGCTCATACTTTTCATTATAAAAAAGAAAGGCAGGATTATTATCCTCCAACAGAAGATTGGATCTAGCTGGTGAACACACAAGGATTGCTATTTCATTTCCCATTCACAGGATTAGACCCATCCTCGCAGCTAGTAGCCTCCAATACACCATTGTACCTGTGTAAATGATTGCCCCCTCCTCGCCGTTGAATAATTGGATATTGTTTCGCATTTTTTCTCCACGCTACTGTGCATATTTTTCATTCAAACATTTCTTGCTGGATATTCTACCCCTTAAGTCAGCCAAGTGTTGAAAGCATACTGACAGATGTTCTCTGCCATTATGCTGTTGGGATGTGACCTCCTATTCCTGTCTAGAGGTGAGGTACAGTATGGACTGACACACACAGACACACACACACACACACACACACACACACACACACAATGCTGAAAAGGACACCGGTATCGACAAGTACTGCTACCAAGGTGTTGTCTTGATGGCTTCCGCTATATGCCAGAAAAGATGCTGGCTGTGGAAGAACAAATCCATAGCTTTGCATTTTTTCCCCCTTTAAATGATGAGGTTATGTCCTGTATTACTACTTATTTGCGTTCCATTTCCTCCTAGAGTTACATAGCATGTAGGATATTTCCAAATATTTGACCTTTAAACTTTTTAGTAGCTGTAGGTAAAACCTCATGTCCTTGTCCTTTCTGGGCGGATGGAAGGGTAATGGTCAAGGGAAAGGCAGCCGGATCATACTTAAAGTGCTCTTGGACAAGTAAACGTACCGCGATGAAACGGCCTTAATGGCTGTGTTTGTAGGTGAACCCACTCTGTTGCTATGAAGCAGTGTTTGTTTGTGTTGCCTGGTTGTCTCCCTAAGTCTTGACAGCTGAGCAACAGCAGGAAGTTTGAACCGTCTTGCTTGGCTGCTTGCATTTTGATTAAATTGCATCTTTTTGCCAGGCGGCAGTAAAAAATCAAATGTTTTTTTTTATTTTTTATTTTTTTAAAGGATAAGCTTGCATTTTGCAGGAAGAAGCCCCTGTTAGCAGCTGCTTAATTGAGAGAAGGGCACTTAGGTAGTTCATGCCGAGCTCTCCACAGTTGGTAATGACATTTGTAACCCAGTGAAGCAGATCTGGTAAAAGGTTTAACATCCATCCCATGTAACAGTTCATAAACACAATCCTTCCGTAATGGCATGGAAATGAAATGAACTGTCTTGAGTTGATTATGATGGCATAGTTTCCCGGTGATGCATGACGCAGGTCCGTGCTTTTCAGTTGCAGTGTAATATGTAGATTGCATTCATTTATTGATAATGTTTGCTCTTGCATAGCTTATATTGATTATATATGATTATGTTTGATGATATTTATTGTAGAAGGATGTATTTTGTCTGTGATGTTTTATTTGTTCATTTGAGAAACTTGTTGTTCTGGATTCTTTCAATGCAAAAACCCATAAAAAAACAAATTATGCAATATGAAGCTTTAACTGTTCATGTCATATGTTTCCTGTTAGACAAAACACATCCAATATTAGTAATGTCTGACCACAGTCATGTGTGTGTTGACAGTGCTTTTTCCATGACGCAGAGTTGAAAAGCCTTTTTTGTTCTGGCACAAAAAGTTCAGGCTGTTTTATATTCAAGCTTCTAATGTACGAGTGACAGATCATTCAATAGATGACTGTAGCTGAACTGCAAAACAGTACAAACATGACGACACATATATTAGTCATTTTCTAAAAAAAACTAAATTGGTATGGATGTAAAGTGTGGATTCTTCACATTTATGTTGATCTTCTTCATTGTTTTGCGCAGTGTACTCTTTTAGTTACATTGTGGTGCATTATCATATTTGCTGCTAACTATTTTCATTTTTAATTGAACTGTTTCATTGTGTTATACACTACGTTTTTAAATGTACATGCATTTCGTTTGTAGCTAAAGACCTGTTGCTAAGAGACAGTCTTAGAAAGTACTAAAAACAGGAGAGTAAAAAATGCAAATAATAACGCTAAAGGTCATACTGCTGTCTGTGTGTTCAATCTTGAATAGGATATTAGTTGAAAATGAGAGCAAGGTAATTAAATCTATCAATATGCATCTTTCATAGTAGTATGGTGCCTGTTTCACTTTGTGACAAGCCAACATATAAATATACCCATGTATACATTTTCCTACTTCCATAGAACATAGATTCGGGAATTTGTGAACATTCTATCAACGTGACCTCCAATGTTGAGCTCTCTGACAGTGAATACGATGCAGAAATGTTCCCAGTGTGGGCACAAACACCAGGGCAGCGTAGGCCTTACAGGTTTATGCCGTGTCTCTCATCACCAGAGTCTGACATTGATGCTGATGACTGCGCCATTGTTTTACCAAAATGACTGGGGGAAAAGCGCGACCGGAAAACATTACCTGGATTCTGTTTAGAACGGAAATTATGAGGAAATACGATAATAGGCTAATTGGCTTGCGTTGTGTAGCTTTGAAGCTTGGGCTAGCATTTAAAAAAAAGTTCAAATTGAGTCTGCTTTGAGCCTGTCTTCCATGCTTTGAAGCGGCATTGTAAAAAGAAAGGGAGGGGAATGCTCCATTGCTCGAAAATCCACATACATTTTTTAAATGTAGGACCAATTTGCTATACATTTTTGATATTTGGTATCTTATCAATCAGCCTGACAGCTAGGTTAATCAGATGGCAAGTCGGCTAGCTAGCTAGATAGCATATTGAGTATCAACCTAGCTCGCAATAATAATTTGATGAAAAGAACCATACGTTGTTTGCAGTGTTTAATGGGGGTGTATACCTAGCTACATGACAATGAACATGATCTAGCCACTTACTGTTATATTAGGTAGCTAAATGTTAGCTGAGCTCTGTTCTGGTTTCAGGGTTAGGCAACAATAAATCTAGCAATAACAAATTCCCTTGATAAATGCTATATTTCTTTGAGAAGAGCGATCCACGGCCCAAAAAACAAACCGTTATGTCAAGCTTTGCATCAACATGAAATGCCTTGTGAGCGTAGCATTTCTACTTGTGCATTCCACCCATTTTCCCCAATTTTTCTTAATCTTTTCATTAATGATGGGGAACCTCTGGACACGTATCCCCTTTTCCAGACTTACCACATTAGAGAAGCCTGCCACCACACATCTACACACCGTTTTAATTGTATTTAAAAAAATAATAATAATGCACTGGTACTTTAATTTTAAGAACTTAACAAAATCAGAATTACGTAGACAAATTATTGCTGGTAAACCTTTTTGTGTGTGTGTGTTCATTTAAAAAAATGATATGCTGCTACAGATCTATATGTTTTACGACTTTAATCAAGAATAGCTTCAATTATTAATTATCCGTTGAGCGCACATCACCAAACACAATTTGTGCAGAATTGGGAAATTTATTGACACAGACACTTCACACTGCAGTCTCAATACTCCAGGTAACTACTTTTACGACACCTGGATGTGCCCACCAATCCAATTATTCTTGGAAAGACATCATACACAAACTATCCATCCGTCTGGGTCAAAGCATTTCAATTTCCCCATCTCTATGCCTACTTGGATCAAGATCAATTGAACCTTTTGATCGCCTTAACTATTGCCAAACTCACAATAGCTAAATGGTTAAACCTGTAGTTCCATTTCAGTGGAAAAAATTCTGCGATTCCCTACATCTGCCAGTGAGTCAATCCCACAATGAGGGTAGATTGACATGTGTCAGTGGGTGGTGGGCAGGCGATGAGTGGGCGTTGGATCTTGAGGGAGCACATACATAAACATAAATATCCGTAAAAGCATAGTAAAAAGTTGACCCCCGAAGTGGGGGAGGTTGGGGAATTGCTTCAATTTAATTTACTTCTGTATTTATTACAGCAAGACAGGCAGCCTCAATATGAGTGTCTTCTGAATGCATCTGGAAAACATTATTGAAATATAGCAGTATCAATTAGATCTGATATGATTTTGCCACATGTTATCATTTCCTAATTTCAAGACATACATAGTGTAGAGTGCATCACTTACATCACTTGCATCATTTACACAGTTCACCTTTCTCTCTCTTGTCTTAACACTTTGAGCAGATTTCTCAGTGCCATCATTCTGAAAATGTACAGATTTGCCATCATTCTGAAAATTAGTTTTATGAATTTGTGGCATTATCAACAAAAAAATTAATCCAGTTTGAATAGATGCAGTATAGTGCAAAATATCAAACCCAGTAAATTCTCTGAAAACAGATTGAAAACAATTGTTTTAAGCATTGATTCCTTAAGTGCACCACTGTGCATATTATTTTAATTTCAATTGTATATATTTAAATATGTGTGTTGTTCATAGAGACCCTGTTATTCTATTATATAATAGTATACTATTTTTATATTTAGCTGTGCTTTTAACATGTAACAAAACATGTTTTAATGTATTTTAGTTATATTGTTACATATTATTGTAATGATACTCACAAATATATCTTGTCCTTGAAAATGATTTAAACTTGCATGCAGAATTCCCATTCACTGTCAGTACCAGAGACTAATTACTTCAGTATTGAAGCGTTAACTTGTGGGTTTGCAGGTTGCTTTGAATATTCCTGCTGGCTAAAGCCAATCTTGAATTAGAAATGACTACTGGGTAAAAGAAAGGTTTTGCAATAAAGCCAATAATGATCTGAAACGATTCATATTATAATTCAGGTCAGCAGCGAATATTCTGGAGGCCTTTGCCTCTATTTTGTTTGTAGTCATGAAGACCATTGCAGGTATTTGATTTGCAGTCAAAAACCTGTGGTGTGGAGCCAGCATAGACTAAACATGCCAGGCTTTGGCAAAACGCAGGACCAGTGGTTTTTTTTGTGTTTTTTTTAAAGGGAAAAGTTCCCATTTCTGGAGGTCTCCACCTCGCTCTGCCGTTTGTCGCATGTCACGGTTGAATAGAAATGCTGCATTCTCCGGGGAGCCATGAGGCCTCAGTGCAGGTTGTTTATTTCCTTAACCTGTCCTCCTCTGAGCTGCTTGCCATCAGACGAAGGGGCCCCGAGCCTCCAAGCGCAGATTATCATATTAATAATCACTCGCTTCCCGCACTATCCTGCCACAGGGATGTGGGGGGGACGTGACACAGCTCCCCCGTACAGCCAGCAGCTGCTGTAGACTGAGACCTCCCCCAACCCACGCCCCCCCCCCCTTCCTCTCCACGGCTCCTATGCTGACATTCTGACACACGACTGTGTTTGTCTCAGGGGTCATTTCAAGAGCGTTGATTTTGTAGCTTTGTTTTCCGTTGATTAGTTGTTTATTTCTGTTTCACGCAGCGCTCTCGGAAGAAAATGAAAACGATTTATTTGAATACCAAATTTTGTTGGGGTTTTGTTTTTTGGGGGTTTTTCTTCTTCTTTTTTTCTTGCCCATAGCCTGTCGTCGTGGAAACTGCGTATGTGTCCCTCTGATCCTGGCCCACCTCAGATCAATCCAGGAGACTGACAGGGCTCCATACTAATCGGACCTATTTGGCTTCTAACTGTTTGGCTTTTATATGCTATGCTTATTGACATAAGCCTTCCAATGTTCAAATATTGCATTTAAATAAATTCCAGTAATCCTTTTAACTTGACTGGTTCATGGGCCGCAGTGTTTTTTTGAATTTTATAAAAACACTGAGATCGAGATTGGGCCTGACAAACCTGCGTCAACATGACCTGTTTAGATATGAGCAACCATGAAGGTTTGAGAAAGTGCTGTGCAGATTGTCAGTCCTTTAACGCTGGACATTCATTGTAGCCCCCAAATGTAGCTGGTATGGGTGTGTAATATAGTGGGTCTGCAGTGGTGAGATATACCCACAGATGTGTGCGTTTCATGGTGGGAAGACACGCATTATGTGCTCAAATAAAATTACTTTTGATGTGGTTTTCCATTTTCTTCAGTATTTGTGGGGGGTTTTCCTGGAGGTGACTCGTTAAACCACAGCCTTCCATCCTCACCAGAAACGCAAAGTCCAGAATGAGAGTATCATAACTCATAGGACTTGCCCTGGCTTACAGCATGCCCGGGTGTTCAGGTGTGGCTTTTTGACATTTATAGGTATTTACATTTACATTTACATTTATAGGTATTTAGCAGACGCTCTTATCCAGAGCGACTTACACAGTTTACATTTCTTTACATACAATCCATTTATACAGCTGGATATTTTACTGAAGCAATTCAGGTTAAGTAACTTGCTCAAGGGTACAACAGCAGTGCTCCACCTGGGAATTGAACCTGCAACTTCTGAGTTACAAGCCCAGCTCCCTAACCATTACACTACACTGCCAGCCCGACTTGAACATACACACAGGACTTACACATACAGAACGCAGCATGAAGAGGCTCACAGTAAATGGAGGACGTTTTGAACTCGGCACTGGGGATCTGCACACCTACCTTTCCATCTTCTCTCAAAGATCGCCCAGTCAGTCAGTCAGTCAATCAAACAAATGTATCACCCTGCTCATTAGGAATTGTCAGAGCACAGCACACCTTTGCTCTGTTAATTTCACTGATTGTCTTCTATGTGATAGAGAGATGGATATATGCATGTAAACCTTGGACCCTGACAGATATGTCGGTCCATAGAAAACATTGGATGAGCTGTCCATCCAGAAATGTCTTGTGCTTAATTAATGTGTAATTTAAACAATAAATCAGAGGTTTTACCTCTCCAGCTTCTTTTGGCTTGGTTGGGTATTCTTCCATCTGTTTCGCAGGAAAGTAATCTGTTAACCTCCCAGACAGATGTGAAGGATTTGAGAGGCTTCAGATGTGACAAAGGAATACTGCCCTGACGTGAGTCAGTTTTCCTTTCTCTTCAAACCATGTGTGTGCCCAACTTCACATCGGACCCCCCAAAAAGCTGCCACTTATTGAATGATCATAAACAGGAAATAAACACTACATCTCCTTGTAAATAACTTGTCGGGCCAAACCTCCCCGTGTCAAACACAATTCAATTTCGGCGTCAACATCAGGCTCAGCTTAACACGGTCAAGCTAATGCTTATTTTCTGAATGGCCTGAGGGGAGTTATGCTTTTCAGCTTATCAGCTTTTATTAACCTAACCACACGGGTCCCACTCTTTGATTTATATACTTTGTGAAATAGTGGAAAATGATTTTTTTTTTCTTTCTCTCCGCTGTGAGCCATATGTCCATCAGCTTATTATTTTCAAGCAAAACCACTCAACGTACAACACAAGTGGAGCAGCGTTTTGTTTCATCTACCGTGGCTATGTTGTGGCCCAAATTACAAGCCAGATATCCTCCTGTGGGTTTTTTAAGGTCATTATTACATCATCGTGACCACAGAGAGAGGATCGCATATCGAATAATCCTTTTGCATAACACCTGGGTTACCGACGAGGTCACACTGTGTACTTTTAATAACACTCAACCAGTGAATCAACACTAATTCAAGGAGCTAATCCAGATTTATACTGCATAATTACTCCCAATAAACTCTGTTTAACCTCAGCAATGCAAATAGCTGAACAGTCTGCTGCATGTGGCCGTGTCATGAAAAGAAGATTGTTGCCCATTGGGTCCCAAGCCTTCGTACCTTGGTGCACCGTCGTGACATCATAACTCATGCTTCCTCATCACAGGAGCAGGACTTTTTAAAAACATTTTTAATAAAGGTGTATTTTTATCAACGATACCACATAGAGAAAGCCCCATAGAGGCATAACCTCCATCACCCAATTTTTTTTGTCCACTTTTTTTCAAAATGTTTTTTGTGGAAAGTAACTACATCGGAAAAAACGACATAAAACTAATAATTGTTATTGAGGTATAAACCGTGTTGTTGCTGTTCATGCATTTTATGTGGATGTTTTGTTTGGACACCCATTCTTCTCAGAATTAAAAAAATAATAATTGTATTATGCCTAAGAGCCTGTAATTTATTTCACAGGCTCAAAACTCTCCTGTCTTATTTTTCCATTCCTCACTATAAAATAATAGAAAGTGAGATGCTGTAAAATACCCCCCACATCTCTTGCAATGAAGTATATGTACCTTTCTTAGTTTTCCTTGGCTCACCAGCTCAACTCCTGGGCTGGTTTTGGCTTTGGATTATTAGGCTAGGCTCTCTAAAAATATCTCTTTGCCTTACAAGCCCCTGACAGTAGGACCGTCTCATACATTTTGATAGCTTTATATTAAATATGGGCCTCTGGGTCTACAGAGAGTCGACAGTCAAAGCCCTCCTTGTTATATTGTACCGATGAGACCAGATGATGAGCAGGGGAGGAATCAAGGCTGCTAACATTCCCTCCAGAAGGAAAAGACAGATTAAGAACAGTCCCTGAAAACATGTAATTATTTAAAATGTGTGATTTAAAATGTCTGAAATTTTTTGCATAATTACCTACAAATAATGAGGGCATACTGCTATCCCTGCCCAGAATGGTCTTACTGTCACAGTGTAGTATTGGCTGAAAAGGGACACAGACTTTTACACTCAACCCGTCTATAGGAACAACGAATAAGTTCTCTGCCAAATATATCAAAATTATTCATTTTTTGTGTGCTAACATTTGGTCCAGGAAAGATGTCAGATGGCGCTCTCCCATTGTAGCTTTGAATACGTTCATCTGCCAGCATGACTCGTTGACTGGCAGGTGACACGACGGTTTTGTGAATGGCAGACTACAAAAATTCAATACTACAGTATCTACAACAGTGGTTCAAGATGGTGGTTTTTATGTTGAATTTATTATTTTTAATTTATATACATATCTATGCTTGGTTTTTATTTATTTTGTATCGGGTGTAAACCTTATGTAGCACAGGTCGTTTGGTTGTTCGTCTCTCAGTCATGCTTCACATCTCTCACTGTGAGTGCCTTTTTAAATGGCAGTGGATAAAATATGCCCTTGCGCTTGTCAGAGTCTTAATGCCCCAGTGAGCAGGGTGAGAATACCCAAAGGGGGTGACAATCGGAGCCTGTCGGCAATAAAATATTGTGAAAGAAATAAAAGTAATTGCTAATTAATTAATTAATTAATTGTTAATCGGGGGTGGGGGCGTGGGGGGCGTGTAATGGTGCCAGGTAGTCCAGACATGGCTCTCCTTTGCCCTCCACCCACACAGAGGGCCTGAACAGCCCTGTTTTGTGTTCCATTTGCTTGTCACAAAGCCCAGGCTGGTGCTGACCCGGGGCAGACAGGCTGCAGACTGCCCCCTGGGACCCTCTAACCTTATTGTTGTTTTGTGAGGTTTTTTCCCCCCTCTTTTCCTAAAGGGCTAGGATGTCAACCTCTCTCCAAGGTCACACTCTCAGGCCAACGCAAGGTCGTCCTGACAGGACTGGACCATTTAGCACCATGGTATCAGCTCATTGCTCAGTCCGGGGGTCAGATGTGAAAACTGCAAATAGTCTCTTTAATGTTTCTGATGTCATGCTATGTCTCATATTTAACAGCTTCCAAATGTCACTTATGTGGTATCCCAACATGGCCCCAGTTATTTTTTGGCATTTTTGTGGGGGAGTTATTACTGCCATATATGTCATAGTGGAGGAATTATAAGGGCACCGACCTTGTCATCCTTCTACTTTCCCCTGGTTTCAATTGGTCAGTAGTAGAATGCCTGGAAGCTGAAACGCTGTCGCCTTGTCATGCTGGTGTTGAAAAGTTTAAAAAAATGAAGAATAATGCAGGCAGATGCTTGGGAACAGGTGCAGGCCTTTGGAATACTAATTGAAGGGTAAGCAAAGCAGAATCGGTTCACGCTACTTAATCTCCCAAAGTGGCACACAGCTTGAGAGAAGTGCCTGAAGAAAGTGAGATGTCTGTGTGCCTACATTGTGTGATACCCTACACACCCCCCCCCCCTCATCTCTATAATTAACTATTCATTTGTGTTTCGTTTCAGGAGGCAGCTACTTTTGCCAGAGAGCAGGGCTTTGAGGTGAGTTGACCGACAATTGCGCACTAAACAGATCCTGAAGGATCATTTCTGCTGATAATGAAGTTCTTTCGGACAGTGATTGATGTGCTATTATACTCTCCAGGCCTTGCAGCAGTTGCCATGGAAACCTGGCAGTCGTCATGGTTTCTTTGTTCAGCCAGCTCCTCTCTGTTATGACGCACTGTGCTGGGTCTGCACCCAACATCGCCTACAGATGTTATTTATTGAATTTTGAACAGCCTCTCGGGGAAGCGGAGAACGCGGGCACGGTTACAGGCCTCCTCTGCAGCTACGCGGCCCTGTCAGGCTGCTTAGTTAAAAAGCTCCCTCATTAGCTTCATTACGCTCAGGGAGGATTCACCACTCCGGCGCCCGCCCGCCCGCCGTAACGCTACGCTAAATAGTATAGTGCAGCATCCTTTTAATAAATGAATTACTGCCACCTGTGGTTTCAGATTATGTAAATGAAAATTATAGTGCTTGTTAGTACATAAAATATATGCGAGTTGAAAAAAAATAAAAAAGGGCCGCTTCCTCTGTGAGGGAGAAGGGCTAATTCTGGCGAGGGATTTTTGTGCTGATACGCAATAGGATCCCTCTCGCTGCTCTTAAACATATATTCAAATGAAAAGTAAATGTGAGTTTATGAATGATATGCTTAAATAATTTAAGTGGCTTATCTATTCAAATGTGGAGCTCTGCTGAATGTGTTTCTTTCCCGGCATGAATAATTGTCTAGAATCACTTAAGGTGCGATCAACGTGACTGGAATAGAAAGTAAATCCTGACAGCAGTGACAGGTCTAAAGAAGAGAAGAGAAAAAAAAAAAAAAAGGGGAGGGAGGGAGGGAGCAAGGGAAACTCACATCACAGAAAGTAAATACAAAGGACCAAACGTTGTGAACACAGTGGGTACCACTTCACAGTGACATTACCTTTGTCATGTTGATTTACAATAGCGCTCTAAAAATATCGTATGATGTATGAAAGTAATGTCTTCGGCAATATATGCTTATGTTCTGGGGGCTGGGTCGGTTCAGTAGAGCCTCCATGGTTTAGTTCAGATTGCCTTGTTGCTGGTCACAGTTCAGTTCATATTGTGGTTTGAAAAATTTCGCCAGTGGATGAGGGTTTTCTGTGATTATGTTTTCATTCCTGCTCATTCATGTATGATGGTGACTCAGTCAGGCTCCTGATTGGTTCAGTCGGTAAAGGCACGTTCCACAAGCAGACTCAGGCCTATAGCCTAAACACTGCAGGTTCAAGCCCCGACTATGCCATCAGTTATGAGTCTACTGTGCCGAGACACAATTGGCTTTGTCGTACCAGGGGTGGGGTGCGCGTAAGTCAGCCAGGGTTCCTTCTTTGGTTTTCCACAGCATTAGTTCCTCCTAATGAAGAATGCTCCAGAAACACACGGGGTACCAGTTGTCGGCTCTGAGGGAGGCGCCTCTCCTTCAATTGGTGCCAGCCTGCCTGCTAGCTGGCTTCCTGTATGACTGTGTGGCCTGGGATGTGTGAAGTAGTCAGTTGCCTGTGGGTGAACGTGCTTCAGCTGTAGTGCTCCTCACCTGCAGTACAGGTGGCACAGTCCTAACTCCAGAGACACAATTGGAAATGTATACTTTTGCATGTGTTCGAGGATATACGGAATCATTCAATGGTAGCTATCGGCTTCCTATTAATTGATAGAACCTGCATCGACATTACCAAATGTTAATTGACTAATAATGCACTAATTGACTAATAATAAGCAATGGAAAACTGGCTGGCTTATGAATAGTATTTTGATCAGAATAAAATTCAAAGCCCCTTTACAACTGGCAGACTGGTTGTGTACACTGGTTGTGTGGCATTGACTCCTCCCATCTGGGAGTTCTGCCATTCAAAACCCATATCTGAAGAAGCATCTGCCTGCAGCTGATTTTCCTAGGAGAATTCCACGCAAAAATAAAAACACGTTGAGCATGTTGCTCCTTACCTCAAGAACGGTTTGTGAAACGGTTGTTTTGTTTGCGAGGTATGCCATGGAGTGATGCTCAGGGAACATCTTACTTATTTCCTCCGTGACATGCTGTGTATCCATCAACTGAAATATAAAGCTGATTCTTCACATCCACAAGCCCCTGCCGATGCATCCACTTTGATACCCAGGGACATAACGGTTGTTTTTTTTGTTGCTGTTTAAACCTACTCTGCTTTTATGAAACTGGTATTCATCTGCTAACATTCCAATGCACAGAGCTAGTGTCAGACTAACCAAGACAAGCTGAGATGTAACCAGCAAATTACGACCCACCCACCCCGCATCCCCCGATGGAGGATTTGATGGAAGAAATTTTTATTTTTTTTTTATCCCTGTTGACATATGTAATACTAAAAGTATAAATGTTGTGAAGTGAAAGTTCTAGTGTGTGAACGTTGGTAGCGAAGCAAAGTGTCAAACAGTCGATGCACTCGCACAGGTTCACAGAAACTGTGTGTGGAAAAAAAAGTAGTGAAAATGTGCAGAAAGCAGTCAAATGCTTCAATCCCTTTCTGTGAGAGGCAGCTTTGGAATTAACCAATTTATGGTTCAAGTATGGAGAAGGCAGAGGTAATCTAGTTACTTTTCAGCATTTATTAAACCATCATTAGATCCTGGCAGACCATGTATGCTGACATTAATTATATGGCTGTAGTAAAGGTATCTGCAAATGAGCTGTAATTAAATCTTTCCTAGGTGCTGTTCCACAAGCAGAAAACAATGAAAGATGTGTTTTTTTTCATTGACTTTTAATATAGACACTCTGTTCATCACTATTAAGGTTTGCATATTTGACAGCAGGAAATTACAAAGAGATGTACTTCATCAACGTTTGAGAGAGCTGAGCTAGTGTCAGCTTTAGAGTTCTGAAGTAACTTACAAGTACTTGGCTTGGACTGTTTCCTCTAAGTAAGTGTTTGCTGTTGCTCTATAGAGAATATGCATTGAATTGAATTCATTTGAATATCGGTCATTCCGTGTCATATGACATTTACAAAGTTAGCCACACATTCAAAACATGCCCTTTAAGCATTTAATGCTCTATTACATTCATACCTCAGGCAAAGGGATTTACATTTGCTGAATGAATGAGTGATATAGTTATTACAGGCTCTGGCTTGTAGAGCTACAACTTGTTAGAATCCCCTCATTCACAAAGGCCTCTCACGGCCCAGAAACATCTCAATATTTAAATGCTTAATCCTGTCAAACTCTGTTCCTGGAGGGCCATTTGTGTGTTGGGTTTGATCCCATTTCCACTCCTTAATGGCTTGATAAGCCAAAGAATTTACTTACATTTTCCCCATTATTGTACATGTTGAATGTGCGGTTAGACATTTCAGCCCCCTCTCAAATACACTGCAGTAAAAATATATTTTGGGAAAGGCATAGGTGTACATTTGTAAGGATAATTAATTAACTAATTGAGCCAATTAAATAGGATTAATTGGTTGGAAGTAAAACTGGCACACACATGTCCCTCCAGGAATGGAGAAATTTGATAAATACATGTAAATTGAATTGGAAATTGTGTTACAATCCCAACTTTGTAAATCTATTTCATATTTTGTCCAGTTCAGGGTTTAATTGGATGCCATGCCATGTTAGATAAGAAATCGTGATTAATTAGATCAAATGATCATGGTCTAGAGCAGCGGTCCCCAACCTTTTTTGCACCACGGACCGGTTTCATGAAAGACCATGGAAAAAAAACTGAGACAAGTGCGGAAAAGAGGCACAGAAGTGGTCATTTTTCAAAATAAAACACCCTGCAGACTGCGATAGTCAATAAAATGGAAATAAAATTAAAACGTTTTTATTATTTCTTGTACCAAATGCCTTCTCCGGTGGTTGGGGACCCCTGGTCTAGAGTCCCAAAAATTATGAAAACGTCTCACAGCAATTGCAGTGTATTTGGTTCTCCACTGTAGTTACTCTATTGATCAATGCAATTTATGATCATAAATTACAGATTCATTGGAGACAAAACTATCTTTGGATGGACCTTGATGAATTTGGGGGCTGGGAGTAAAGACCCGCTTATTTAACTAAATAATGGAAAACAGTTGCTGACATCATATCAAGCTGATAAGGTTGTCTGAGGCCTGCCTGTTAAATCCAGTTATGATAAAGGTATGTGCAGTGTACACTGCACTGAACTGATTGTTATACTCAACTGATGAAGAGAGAAAGAAAAACAGCCGATGAGCGATAAACCGAAAGCAAACGGACGCCCGTGATCTCGCCGTAGCTTGACGATGAAAAGATGGAAGCGCTTGAGTGAGCCGGCCCCCCTCTTTTATTGCCCCCTCAGGCTGCAGGCTTTGACTGCGCCTGGTTTAAATTCAGCCACAGTGACAAATGGCTTTTGCTATTACCTGCTAACCACCTCTGTATTAACCTTTCCATTAGCACTTACTTAGCAGCTCTCGCATGCTTTTTTCTTTTCTTTTCGTTTATTCCTCAAGCTTTTAGAAGTGAGTAAAAGGCATATGTAAGAAGCCTTTAAAAACCCCACCCCTGATTGCGCTAAGGTGCCACGGTGTTGGTGGTTTAGCACAAGGTCCAGGTTCCTTCACTCCCCTGCGTTAGCGGCACCTGTGGTTCCCCACCGCCGCCACCACCACCACCACCGCCGCCTCTGCTGGGGGGGCAGCTGTCTTGCGAGATGTTCCACTGGGCAAACGAAAAGGGTAGCTTCCATCACGCTGGTGCGGGGGAAACCGACAGAGACGTTCCACCTGCTTCTACCGCATTTTGATGGGTTAATTACGAAGCGGCTCTGACGGGCGATTGTAGATGAAAGCGAAGCTCGCTGGAGAGTTCCGCCGGTCCCCGAGCGCGCACGCATCCTGCGCAACGATGCCGAGCGGAGATAACCTGTTTCAGAACGAGGTGGATTTAAACCCGTTTCACGCCGCCTCCACGCGGTCCCTCTGCGCTGGGATTCCATGAGCCTTTTAGCTTTAGAAATCAATGGAACCAGATGGGAATTTTTAGATCAGCCACGGGGGGTCCATGTGGTGCCACAGTGGTTGCTTTGCCAGGTAGTGCGAATAGAGTTTCTCCCTGTAGACTCTCCCTGCCAAATCTAGCAAACGTCTAATGAGATGCAAAGCAAGCTTGCACTATGTCAATATAATACATTTGGAGGACAACGATTGTATTTCCCTGTTGTATTGACAACTGGAAAATGTAACTTTGGTTAGTGTTCCAGTTTGATCCTTTTGTTTCCAACGGAAATATGTGGAAATGAGGAAGGGCAATGGTGGCATGAAGTCATTTTTAATGAGAACCAGTTTTCAAAGTAGCAAAATGCATGGATGCCCAGAAAGTTTCAGCAATGTGTTTTGAATTGGCTAACCCAAAATATAAAAAAAGCATTACTTAAACATTGTTAAAATTGACATTCCTAACATCGACACTTTGATTTGGTCTTTGCGTTATGAAGTTCTTGTTGAGTGACAAGCAAAAAGTACACAGTAGAGTGCTGGTAAAATGAAATCACTGCAACATTTACTGCCGATATAATGGATGGATGAAAAGATCCAAATATATATATATATATATATATTTTAAAGTTCCACATAATTTATTTCAGAAACTCCCCAGTCTTCGCTCTCCTCTACACATCGACAATCCTGCTTCTTGCTGGCCACCGGGTCACTCAGTCAACCAAGGCAAATGCAGACTGGGCCCCATAGCAGAGTCATCAGGTCGTGGCACAGGCTGACGATGACTATGACAAGCCCGCAGCAGCAGGGCTGCCTTTGTTACGCCACCAATGGGGTTGGTTTAAGTCGGCCACTGGGACCACATGTACTGAAAAATGTATGCATTCATTACTGTAAGTTGCTTTGGATAAAAGCTATATTATTATATTAGGACATTAGGACAAGCTACCAGTAATCAGTGAGAGACCCACCTCTCCCACGATCATGACGAGCTGTCCTCTAGCACTGTGTGGTGCGTAGTGTGGAAAATATTCAACCATGTACAGGCGAGCGCATCAGAGCAGTGCGCGCAACTCCGCCACAATCCTCCTTGCATGAGGTACGGGTGGCACAGTGGTGACTCGAGAAGCACAGTCAGCCATTTCAAATTGGAAGTACAAAAATGAGGGTAAAATTGTATTATTATGTTTTTTTAATCCCGCTACTGCCAAAATTAAAATGGCAGTGTTACCAAGGTATATTTTTAGTAGTAAACAACCTTGAGTGAAGCCTTACAGTGGAACTCCCATCGTTATAATTACGGGCATTTTCAGTGAGGTTAAAGAAGAACCGATCTCAGGGTATTTTGAATATGTCTGTGTGCTGTAAGTGCATGTTTAGTTCAGAGAGGAGGAGTAAGGTGGAACGCAAAAGAGGCCTTATTTTGCTGTCAAGGTTTTCCAAGTTCTCACAAAACATCTGTTTTTTGAATGGATGTTTGATGCATTAGAACCTGTTTTACATCTGACTGCATATAGCAGACTCCTTTTAACAACCTCTTTGAATCCATCAGCATTCATATCCCCTCTCTGAGATGATGTGGCTTTTATGACACCCTACCATAATTTCTTCGTTCTAAAAGGTGTTTGAGATCAACAATTGCATTTCAGTCATGTTTTGTGCACTGTACAATAAAACTGTAATGCGTAATCTGCTCTGAATATCCAGTATAGAAATGCATTTTTCTTGTGTAATATGACAACTACTGTAAATGTGTCACTCACTTTGAATTAGAACAGCTATCTGAAGAAACCGCCTCTAGCAAGTAAAGTCTAATTTAATGCTTAGCTTGTGCATGGTTTATTTCAGTCTAGATTCTTGGCGGCTATATTTGACATTTGCGTTTGTTAAATTGTTGTGGTCAAATAAAATCAATAACAGAATGTTTTCAGAATGTACCATTAGTCACATTTACCATTGATGCCACTCCCTGTCATTTGATTATGTGAGTCAATGCATTCATAATTTTACATTTCTGGATAATTTAGCAAAAACAAAAAGTGAAAAATGCCTTTGGAACAGCTACATGAACAAAAAATACCAAACACATTGGGAAGGTAATGAAAACAAAGATTATTTTGGATCAAGCTTCATGGAAATATTGTTGTAAAAATATTTATGTAAATTGTTGCTTGTCATTCATTCAAATCAAATCAAATCAAATCAAATTTATTTGTATAGCGCTTTCCACAATAGAATTGTCACAAAACGCTTATCAGAGGGGGAACCCAGGCCTAGACCCCCCCAAAAGCAAGCCTAAAGGCAACAGTGGCAAGGAAAAAATCCCTTGGTAGGGAGAAACCTTGGGAGGAACCAGACTAAAAAGGGGGGGAGCCCATCCTCTTCTGGCCGGCACAGGGTATGTCCAAAAAAGACCATGTCATGGTCAGTCCAAGGTGGCTCAGGGCTGAAAGACTTTGCCCCTCCTGAGACTTTGCCCCTCCTTCATACTACTTCATGTATGAAGTATTCTTAGTGTGGATAAGGAGGCCCAGGCCAAAGGTTGTGGATGGGTACTCCAGTACTTGGTACTTTTTAGGTGTTTCATAGGATTTTACCCCATTGAAATGTAATTAAGTATATCATTTTTTACATAAATTAATTTAAGCATACTTTGATAATCGCAATCAGCTAGATATCCATTGTTAAACTGGAAGAAATACATACCAAGAAAAATCTATTTAAAGAACTATAAATACTATACATTTGGCCTTTTATTGTAGCCATCTCTGATTTCCTGATGTTCAGTCCCAAGAATGTCTCTCAGAGAAGTGAAAAAGGTTAAAAAATTATTAGATTCCCTTTACTTGATCAATTGAGATAATTATTTAAAATAAGATAATTTAATATGAAATATGATCATTTCACTGAATGACAGGATTATGTTACTCTGGATGATAGGCTGCTGTTATATTAAGTGTAACATAGCATTATCTGATTAAAAAAACATCCACACATGAACATACACAGAGTGAAAGAGAAAGAGATAAGTGTAGCCTACATGAATGATCCACATTCCACACGCATGTCAAAGCACAGGACTTACTGTGCATTACTATGGAAACAACTCATGAGGGATAATCATTCACAAAGGATTCAATTAACATTTGAGAGTTAACAGAGCATACAATAAATCAACAAATGGTAGTAAAGTTACTCTGCCCATATGCACACTTTTAAACAACCTATCGATATACCAGTTTGGCATATCGCACTTTTTAAGTGATCACTAAGGTTTAGTGAATTGCCAAAGCAAGCAGCTGTTGATGAGCAACCTTACAACTGTTAACTAGTTACAAGCCATACCCTGCATTAGTTTTATAAGGTTAAGTAGCTAGTCCATTTGTTTCATAGCGAGCTTGCTAGCTATGCTAGGTATCTGTGAAGATTTTAAATGTAGAAATTTGCTTAACAATGTCTAAAATTACTTAACCTTAAGATATATTATTTTAAATTCATATTGTGTTTAACATTTGATATATTGTTAAAAGCACTTCAAAACGTGTTTTTGTCATTCAGCGTAACGGATGACACTGTCGTATAACAGATGTGTTTTGTTTTACTGAATGACATAAGTGTTGTACTGAAGTTTCTGAAATTGACACGTCACTGACCCAGACTCTGATTTTGCAAAGAATTGACTGGCTTGGGTCAGCGCCACAGTGTTCTGAGTCTGGGAGAAAACGTGTGTTTTCAGCTCTTAACATGAGGTTTGCTTGCTCTATTGATGGGAGTCAGCATGATGTTGTATGGGGAGATTTTGAGGTCATGGGCCAGCAAGGTGTAGCATTGACCATATTTCATTAGAGGGCCTCACATTTATTCTTTTTTTTTTTAGGTTAGATTGAGCTACAATCTAGTGCCCTGACAAGTACTCGTGCAAACACATCGTTTTTTTCTGAACGACTAGATTTTTTTATGTTGCCATTTTTATTGCCTGGTCGAGAGACCATCATTTTGTACTGAGTCTTCAAAAAAACATTTCCCTAGTCCTAACGGGGACTGATTTGCAGTGTTCTGCCAAGCTTCCTTCCTTTCTGAGAGCACTGAGTCTGAAAATTAAAATCTGAAACCCAAAGCCTTTCAAGGGATTGAAAAGAAGAAGGAAAAAAAAGGAAAAGAAAAAAATTATTGAAGGTGCATTGGTGGTGTTGTTGCGGCAGCTGCCCGTTGGCTGTGAACTCCGCTGGTCTTTCAAAAATGAAAACCGTCAACTGCTGGTTAGCCATGATGGCGAAAGAGCCCCAAATCCTTCGTTTGGCTAGCAGGCAGACGGATGTTGGCACCGTGCCACCTCCCCAGTCCCGGTGGCTGCAGCTTTGTCTGGATGAGGGGAAGGGGTTAGTGAGTGATGTCACCAGAACCATCCCCCAACCCACCCCACCCCCTCCACTACTGCCTGCCAGCTGGTAGGTGAGAAGATTAGGAAGGGCCGGTGATCTCGCCCTGCTCTTTGAGGTCCAGCTCCGGCCTTTCATACCATATAACGCTGCTTTGTTGTGGTGTTTTTTTGTCACCGTTGTTTTGCTTCTTCTTCCACTGATGTTAACGTTTCTTCCTACGCCGTAGTTTATTCTGCTTCGGTTTTTGAAGGTCATGCTTCTTTTCCAAAAAGTTGTTTTGTGCTTTTGTGAAATTGGGGGGGTGGAGATTCTTTTAAGGCAGCAAATCAGACAAGATGTAGGTGACTAAGCGGGTTTCACGCCAGTCTCATAGACTGAGTTTTACACATTGGAGGCTCGCCTAGGGGTGACACCAGACAGCTGCCATCTGCCTAAAACCAGCTTGACGGGTCAGCATGGAGAATTATTGGAACAGCCCATTTCTATTCACCTCCTCCATGTTATTTTACTCTTTATTTTATAGGATGCTGGTTTCCATTCAACATTTCAGGACTGAACACTGGTAATCTACTTCTCAGGATATTAAAATAAAATAAATAATTATAATTAGGGTCACTTTTATCAGTCTTTCAATCATTCTTTCTTTAAATTGCATTTGCAAGTGTGGTTTATTTATTGTGTTCAGGATATATTTAAGTGCCTTTTTGCAGACAGAATGTTCAATGAAGAATTCCTCGAGCAAAATTCAGAAGAAGCTAAAATCATCCCAGATTACTTTATTATTATTATTATTATTATTATTATTATTATTATTTATTATTATTATTGTCATCTATTTAGGATAGCCTATTCAAATCACTACAGGCTCATGATTCCATTTGGTAACCATTTCATTTCTTCTTGATGACTGAAATGATTTCACTACATTTTGACAAGGGGTCTGGATTCAGTCTAACTGTAATGTATTTGAACTTTGATACGACGATATAAAACAGCCTTTACACATTTTTTCACTTAAACTAACGTCTTTCGTTTCTGCAGCTGACAAGGATGTGCAAGTGCCAAAAGATGTAAAACTTGCAAAAACTTAATTATTCAAATTTAAGGGGGTAAAAAAGCATGGCTGTCATATTGAACTTGGGTCTAAACTGACAGAATTTAGTAAAGGGGAGTGTATGTTTGAAGTAACCCTTTGAAGTAACCTATCTTTAACCTCATCCAAGTTCAAGCCTAACCCATGGCAAGAGAGTAAGATACCCTGAGGTTGTAATGTCTTACAGTACAATTACCAATGCAACAATTATATCAAATTTTAAATGTGAAATAAATACTATTTTTGTGGAATAATTGCTCAGTAATCAAATGTATTTTATAAATGGTTGGTATGTCCAGTCAAATACAGATATACAGTATACAGATTGGCTGAACGGTGGTCTGTAGATTTGATAGATTGTCAATTGTTGTTGTCCTAATTGGTACAAATTAGTTGTGTTTTCTCTGCAGACTGAAGATATCAAAGAGATCGCTAAGTTGGTCCAGAGCCTGCCAAAGATGAACGAGAAGAGGCAGCGAATCGTGGTTTTCACTCAGGGCAAGGATGAAACCGTGGCGACCAAAGGTGGGCAAGCCTCTATGTGTGTGTGTGTGTACTCACAAAGTAATTTGTTTTGTAGCATTAAGCCAGTGGTATCATATTTGATGGAGACCATGTAATGAAAATCATGTCCCCATATATATATATATATATATATATATATGTATGTATGTATGTATGTATGTATGTATGTATGTATATAATATATTTTTGTGGTCTTTGAATCATTTATATTGGATATTAAAAGACCCTTTCTAATATAAGATAATTCTTGTAACTGACAAGGGTTTTTTCCTATTTGCATAAAGGCATCCCTGATATTCCTGCATACACCATAGATTAAAAAGCCAAGCTTTCCATACATGAGGAATCAGGGCGGCCAGAGGTGTTATGCATGAAACTGGTGGCACTTACTAAGATTTCAGAGACCAATGCGAAAGAAACCTAGATAGCCAGGGGAACCGCAGCCTATTAAGAGAATGACTTAAATGGCTCCAGTTATTAATCCAGAATGGGTCGAGAGTAACAGGCAGTGCATTTGTACTGATAGATTGGGCGGTGAATGTTGTGTCGAATTTTCGAAGCCCTCAGTTTTCCCCATTACCACAGGTAATTGAGAGGTGACCAAAATGAGAGGCTAGTACTCCTAGAGGTAACCTAGGATAACAATGCCCAGTGAGGACAGACTGAAGAGACCAATGAACAAATCAGCAAGTTTATATAATGTGTCATCTGTTTTGAAGACTGCGTTACCATTGGGTGAGGGGGAATTGCCATACTTTTCAAGTAGCAAACAAGAACTACAGTGTGGTTAAGAGAGTTATTTTGGTTTGCACAACCTCTCTGTATGTATACATTTTGAAACATAGGAATACCTTTACAAAAAGTGGGCAGTTTTATCTTTCAGTAGTGATTCTTTATATAGATTTCCCATACATACTTTGGTGAAGTATCATCTTATTGAAAGAGTGTAATTTATTTTCTGTCTTTTTTCCTGCAAGAGCCTTTGAAATGCATTCACCCTTGACTTTGACCTCTTATCTCGTGGATGCAGAATATGTGTCCAAACTTGTTGCACTCAGAGGCATTGCTATGGTAACGGAGTGGTGGAGGTATGTTTCTTAGATTGTAGAATTTCTGAATAGCTGATTAGTTGAGTAGGTTTGCCGATCAAAAATACTGATTGTGTGTCTTTGCTCTGTTTTGTGCAAAATTGTGTGCACATAGAAAAGGGGCCTTCTTTATTTTAAATATGTATGTATTTATATATTTTCTGATTCTGAGTTTAGTTTTTGGCATATGGCATTGACATTTCAGTAAGTGTAATTGCACAGTGAATGGTAGGCATGTGAAGTCTACCAAAGCCAAACAAAGATAAATTTTTTTATATCTTTGGGAAAAGTATTACATTATTTATTTTATTTTTTTATCAATGTTTGAAATGGTATGAATTTATCAATCAGATATAGTATGGACATCATTTTCATTCTTTCTGGGATTTTATTTCTGAAATAAAATGGGAGCAAAGTAATATATGATTGAATAAAATGAAACTGTAAACACAGTGCTGGGAGTAAGCAGACGCATTAATACATCCGGTGTTATGAAACACATATCACTCCAATGACAGATATAGAGCAGTGAAAAAAATATATCACTACCCTCCTACACAGTGTCTGTTTCCCAATCCCGTTTTTTTTTGTTGCCCTCACAGGATATGGAAAAGACTAATGTCGCGAACGAAAGATGCTACAAAGCGATGCTGATCTGAGCTCTGAATCTCCCTGAATTGTTTTTATTTTTTATATAATTTTTTTTAAGCAGTGCTCTGTATATTGTACTAATGCTGATTTAGGGCCTCCTGGGTGGCGTAACGGTAAGAGTGTCCGACTGGGACGCAAGTTGCCTACTGCAGCCGCGGTTCAAAACCTAGCTGCATCAGTCCGACGCTGACCAGGAGTGCAGCTAGGGGGTGGCAATTGGCTGTCTGCCCCAGAGGACGGGGGAGGGAAAGCCGGCACAAGCTTGCTGAGGAGCAGTAAGGCGACCTGGTAAACATAGTTGGGTGAGTCCAGTCTCGATGGAGGTGGATCATTGCCCTTGGGGTGCGCGGAGAGTTCATGGGGGAGCGTAAATCGAAAGAAATAGACAGTATAATTGGCCTCAAAAAACGGGCTAAAAATCGGAAACAATTTTTTTTTATTAAATAAAATGCTGAGTCCCACTGGGCCGAAGAGGCTTCTCCAACAGTTATTCATTCTGTAACCTTCGTCAAAAAAGTGGGGTTTAAAAGCACCTCAGGTCTTCGTTGTAACCCCAGCTACCAATATGTGGGAATCTCTGGGCTTCGGTTGAACCCCAAACCCCAGAGGTTTAAAGAAAATGAACCCATCTGTTGTCCTGAAGATGTTTAATGGTGACGAATTATACCTGCTCGCTCCTCTCGTGGCCTGTGCATGAAGACAGAGCCGTGCGGTCGTGTGAACTTTATATAAATTCTGTGATGAATGGCGGGGGGGATGAGGACAGTGTATTCCGACGTCGTCCGCAAAAGGCAAACATGATAAATGTCACGGAATGCCGGAGCGCCGGGGACAGGGGCGACACAGTAGAAGGCGCGGCTAAACTGGAGCGCCACGCAGTTAGTCACCGCGGCCAAATAAATGTCAATGGAAAGGGAGAATTAAAGATTTTCATTTCCCACAGGCAGAGCTCTAATAAACTTGATCTCTCATTTTGTTTGTAATTTGTTCTCTTGTCAAGACATGATCACTCGCCCTGCCCGGCGTGTCACGTTAAGCCATTTAATAATGATTAAGGACGTGAGAATGCTAGTCCTGTCGGCGTAATTCTCAAAAGTGACACCAATTTGTTATTGTTGGGTTTTTTTCTTCCTTTTTTCTTTTCCCCTTTCCTACTTTGAATATTAAAGTGGCCTTCCGTCACCTCTTGGCATTAACTATGCTTAATGAAAGCGGCAGGAGAAGTGTTGTCCTTAATTTAGCAGCCAGTCACACTGCTGAACTGCACTGGGCCTTGCTGATGCACCTATTAAGGCACTAATTAAGATCATTGTGCCCTGAACCTTAGCGGGTGAAAGATCTAATAAATGATCATGTAGCGGGGGTTGCTGCCTCTAATGGCTGATAAGAGCTGGATAAACCCTGACTCTGCGCTCCAGGTCGTAAAAATCTCTCTCTTGGGGGATGGGGATGCAGGCTTTTTTGCCGCGATGTGCTTTCCAGAAGGACTGGCCCTTCACATGGAATCCATCGAGAAAGATGCATTTCAACAACAGCGTGCGAGGGGGGGTGAGGGGGAGTTTGTTTTGAATTAAAAGCAGGACTGTTCTCCATGTCTGTCACACCGGCCCTGCGGCAAGCCCATGTGTGTTCTTTTCATGATGATGAAGTTGATTTGTGTCGCTGATGAGATTTTTTTTCTCCTTTTCTTTCCGATACTTAAAAATAAGTCAATGCCTACAGTTATATTTCAAGCAAGTCCCAAAATGTCATTTTGTAGCACCCTGTAATCGTTTGAAGAGTTTGCGCAATGATGTCCTAATTAGTTTCATTGTCTTGGTTAAATGGTCTATCATGGAAAACATTACCACGCAAAATGGAAGTAAAAGTCTGTAAAAGTTAGTATGTTATACGTATTAAATATTTTGCCATTTCATTATTTTCTGTATGTATGCAATAGCCAGTTCATAAATGAATTGTACATTTCTGGATAATACAGAGAGCCATGATTCCAGTCGTGTTTGCAGCATGCCTCCAATGCTGAGGCTTTTGCGGTTAATGTAACGATAGGAACCATCACCTGAGCCCTCTGTTTCCCCTGACACCAAGTAATATCAGCAATTTGCAACTTATTCTTAGAAAGTGCGTTCTCCATTGTTTTATCTTGGCAGAGTTCCCAAGCTTTCCCCTGCTGGTTCATGGTGTACGTAACTGCCAGTCACTCCATTTTCCCTTCATACTCTTTAAAGTAGATAAGCGAGTCCCCCCCTCCATGTTTTTGGAGGGATTTGCCTATTGTATTTTGTGGTGTACATTTTAAGTTTTTGTTCTCATTCTTTTCTTTTTTTTTTGTTTGAGTTTCTACCTCATTTTTTATGATTTTTAAACCAAAAATGTTTTGTTTGTTTTTGACATCCCTGGGATGAGCCTCTTGATTTCAGCATGTTTTTAGTTTTTTTTTGGTCTGCCCTCTTCAAAGGTCACTGTGCGTCTGTGAAGAGCACACTCTAAAAAGCATGATGCATTGGTACTTAAGAGCTGATTTCATCAATCGCAAGGATTTATACTTGGGCTATTATTGGGTAAAGCCTTTCTTACAGGCCACATCGACACAGCACGCAGTCTGACACATCTCTTGGAGCAAAAACATTGATTTTTTAAAGCAGTCAGAAATCAGACACTTTGACATAATCAAAGATTTTCGGGACTGGAGGCGCGAGAAGCGCCGGGATGTGTTTCTTTACATTCTTTTTTATTTTTTTTAAATGAAAATGTATTCTAATTCCATGGGAAAAATCATGACAGCCATTTGTCATAGTGCACTACTGTGAATTTGCTAAGGAGACATCCGCTCTACGTCCCTGCCTGGTAATCAGAATGATGCGCTTAAATCTAATAACTGAATGCGAGAACAGATGCCACTTATATCGGCTTCAGAAGAGAGACGTGCGTGGGGGGGCCGTCCTTTTGCCTGGCAGAGTGTTTTTTTCCCCCTCTGGTCTCTCCTCCATCGGATATGTACTGGCGTTTGTGCGCGTCTGCACTCTTGACCTCCGGAGGTAGGCTGTGGCTGTCAGAGCGCATCGACACGCGTCCGAGTGAGGAGTTGAGCCAAGGGCCACTGCGTCAGACCATTGCCCACGACGGCTGTCCTCGATATGTTCGTCACCACGCATTCTCAGAAGCATTTGGCTTGTGCTCTGCCCTTCACAATGCAATAATTCCATCTCAGATATGAATCCAGACTCATACACACATGCACGCACGCACACACACACACACACGCACACAATGAAAGTCCCTCCTGAGACCATAATCTTGCAGCGGAGAGTAATTAGTGGAGACCTGATGTGTTCTGTGACATCTGACATGTGTCAGCATGAGAGGATGGACTACACATCACCCCCTTTTCTCCTTAATTATGACCTCAGCACTCCTCGGACTGACATGATTAGCATTACAATGAAGCCGGAGAATCAAATCAATGGCTCCTTTGAAAAGGTCCAGTTATTGTTTTTTTGGTTTGTTTTGTTTTGTTCTTTAAAGACATGGAATTACTCACCCGCCTAATTATTGTGATTGTCTTTCCATCTTTTGTTCGCTATCTCATCGAATATCTGATTAAGTCTCAGGTTTTTTTAGTGTTTTTTTTAATAATCTTCTTGGCAGTGGACATAAACCACCATCATATGTTTTTCCAGCTCAATTGTAAAAGTGGATGCCAGTTATGACAAGGAAACAGATTGAATGTTGACTTGTCATTAACTTGGCTCGTTAACTGCCAAGAAAGTGCGATCCTTGTTTTCCTTTCAGAGTTTTTGTTTGGCATAAAAGTGAAAGAAGCAGTCCAGAAAAAAGTATTATTTGGCAATTTGCACATGGTGAAATGCCTTATTTTTGAAGCCTTCATAAAGATTGAATACAGGCCCTGTTTTCAACTTTCATTTGTTACAGTGAATAGACTTTGCCTTTCATGGTTCAGTTGAAACCATATTAAAAATGTTCATTTGCAATTTTGGATTAAAAATGATGAGTTGTGTGCAGTTTTAATCATTAAAATGGAAAGGAATGCACACAGTTGTGCACAGGTGCTGTTAACACATTACATTTTTCCAACTGTTTTCCATTTTTAATTGAAAAGCTAAGTATATTAGCACTGTGTTCATCGGAAACGTCTATTCATAATGGTATATAAACGTTTTAATGCAATAGCAATGCAGTAAATGTGAAAAGTACGTGTTTGGTATAAAATTAATCACAAACCAAGCCAGAACTTAATTTGGTATGAATCTTGTAAACCATTAATTCAAGGCATTCCTCCCTGACTGTGAGCATTCCAGAAATGCTAATTGGTGATGTTAAAAATGGCTTGTCATTACTGCAATCCTTTCCCAATAGTTACATTTGGGCCTCAAGGCAATTTTCCTTCTTGTTATTCAGCAACGTGCTTTTAAACACAGAACTGGCTAGTTGTGTGAAAGGGATAAATAAGCTATGAAGGTCATCCAATACCTTTTTCGGAATCTTTACAAGTCAACAAGGAAAACTATTACTTAAAACTATTGTGTTTCTCTGTGAACTTCAAGTCATAACAATGGGGAAGAAAAAAAAAACTCCCCTGCACTCTCTTCAAGTAATATTTACATACAGAACACAAGCCAATAACAACAAAGAAACTGAGTCTTGGCAGCGAAGCTTTCATTACCATCCCTATTAAAGAGCTGTGCCAATGGGCTTTTTTGTGTTTTACATTAACAAAACATTGGTCTTGGAATAGTCATGGACTTAAATGCAGCTGACTTTGTCTAGCCAAGTTTAATAATCTTCTTCTTCAAAAAAAAAAAAAAAACTGATGTGGAATTATATTATTTTGGGATTAAATGTATGGACTGAAACAGCAGAGGTGGTGGCTGGAAAAGGTTTTGTAGTATATCCTATAACATATTGATTCTGTGAACTTTAATCTCTTTGATTTTAATGTCTACAATAGATTAAGTGCAATGTCCTCAGTTAAAAAATGAGATTTGGAAACAAACTATTTTAACCTTGATTGTCCTGTAAATGTTTTTGTCATATATATATACATACGCACACACACACACACACACACATATATATATATATATATACACACACATACATATATACATTAAATATATAGATATTTATATACAGGATATTTACGGCTACAATAGCTCATTTGTGTATATAATCTTCATGAACATCTTCATGATCATATTTTTATTGACCAAAATATGTAATTTTTTAGATTTTTTTTTAACTTTAAAGCATCTGTGACTTGCTTCTGTGTTCCACAATTCCATTCACTGTCGCCCTGGGCTTTTAAGACACTTTCGGACACCATTTGGCTACCAAATGGTTGGAAATCCAAAGAGTGCACAGATTGTCCTAGCTCGGCCCTGCTCATTTCACACATCCTCATGTTATTATCATATCAATTGACGCAGCTTGTAGGAGACAAAGCAGGGTTGTGGGAACCACCTACAGCATCATGCACCATTAAGCACCAATGCCATCGACATGAACATGTGCAAGTTTAGCCTTGTTTACCAAGGTGAAATTCAGGCTTTGTGCTACTTGCTTTCCCATAGATCAGAAAATATGAACTTTTCCCCCCTTGCAAATCCTGCAAGCTTCAGGATGTTTTTGCGTATACAATATTTGTTGTGTAAGGATGCATTCAGGGCTATTGTTCAGAATGTGGACCATTGACATGTTCTGTCATTGTTGTCTCACTACAGAGTTTTCTCTGTTTATTTGTTTCTTTATTGTTTTTGTTTGGGGCCCTGTTTTGCTATGTTTTTTGGTGCACCCAGCATCGCATTGAAAAATGACTTTTGTCTTGGATTAAAGTGCATGAATGCAAATGACTCCACCCCTTTTTTAAAACATGAGAATAAAGCTGGTAGTTTTGCAGCGCACAAACCCAGAGAGTTACTGTTTCCTGTGGCGGCGAGGAGTTTGAGCGCGCTGGGTGTGACCCGATGTACAGATATACTGTGTTCTCATGAAAACGCCATAGTTTTAAAATGAGTCATCGAGGCCCAGTCACCTAGAGCCTCCCCAGTGCGGCGGAGAGCTCTGACCCAGGGCCAGCTGGGCGCGGAGAAAATGGCGCCCGATCGTGCTCCGTTTCCACCGTCTCTTTAAAGCCCAGCTGAGCACATTACTGCCCACCCCTTCCGCAGTCACAATCCCATAGTTTCCACTAAAAACACAAATTCACACTCCTCCAGTAACGATTAAGGGAAAGGTTTTTCTCCCCTGTAAAGCAATAGTGATAATAATAATAACATTATGAAACATTTAAAAAGTTTTTATTGTAGAAAGACTGGTTTTGCGTTTACAGGTCACACTACTATATGAATTAAATAATGATATCCAAAATGTATTATAATATATGTTGGACAGAACTGAGTGAGATCTTCTCATAACTGTGTGGTGGAGGTAATGTCTGGATATTAACACATTAACTGTGGTTGCCGTTACAATGTTTGTGTGTAATTTACCACTAATATTGGTAGACTCTTGCCAGCTGGTCTAGCTTGTTTTCTGTTACGAGTTGGGCACTGGCTGAGTTGTTTTTACCTATGACCTATAGCTAGTTTGTGTTCCTTGGGAGAAATATGAAGGGGGGTAGTGCATTGATAATGTTTATATTCTGCTTTCATCTGTTACCACATCCTTAGTTGATGTTGTTGGCTTTTCACACACGGAGCAGTGTGGTTTTAATGAGCATCTGGCTGTATGGGACTTTCCTTGTTTCCGTGTGTGTGTGTGTGTGTGTGTGTGTGTGTGTGTGTGTGTGTGTGTGTGTGTGTGTGTGTGGGTGTGGGTGTGGGTGTGGGTGTGGGTGGGGGTGGGTGGGTTTAAAATATATTTTTACTATATATATATATTTACTATATAAATATATTTCCTCAACGTATAACTTCTTCCTCACCAGAAAAAAACCCAATGTGTATGATATATTAATAAGATATGCACCCAGCAACAATAGTGCCCAGTGGCACAAACCTTGTCCATAGGTGCAATGTTAATGAGGCCCATTGTTCCGGGGGGGCAGTAAAAACATTTCTTAGTCCGATAAAGTGATCATCTTGTAAGTCGCTCTGGATAAGAGCTTCTGCTAAATACTTAAAATGTAAAAAATGTAAAGTCTTCATTCCTTCCTTAATGGAAACTTTATAGCTATTGAACTCTCAATATCTCATATTTTCCTCATTTGGATGCATCAAACTTTGGGGCGCTGACACATGTCTATGGCCGATTTTGGTCAGGAGTTAAAACTGTCTAAATATACACAATTGCTCGTGTGCTATTGTCCTTCTACCTACCTGGTGTTGTTTTAGGTCTTAAATCATTGAGTTTTCCCTGTTTCTTTTGGACATACCTGACAAGGATAATCCCTTGAACACTACTGAAACAAATAGTCCCTGAATCATGAATAGAATGATTACGCAAACTGTGATGGCTCTACCAATGACTTTATTTCTGATTCCAGTCTGCATGAGTGCATGCATCTATGCTGATTGGAAATTGTATTTTTAAGAGATGTAGACATTTCTGGAGGAAAGTAATGCCGGAACATATTCATGCCCAAGGTTGCTGGCATTGTTATGCATTTTTTCAAAGCTCTGGGTAGGAATTCTAGGCAGAAATGGCATTAAGCATCTGAGATGTGCACCTGCATAACTCACAAAGGAGTGGTCCAGCGCTTCCCCACACTGAATGAAACACATTTGCCATGTCAAAACCTGCACTTGCAGATGGTGGACATCTGCATGGAGTTTATTTTTAAATGACATTTCCATTGCCACGAGACCCATCTCAGACCTCTAAGAGATGCCAAACCTTTAATTACTGGGAAAGTGGCAAGAGTTGTATTTAAAGGGCAGGCTATTGTAAGAAAATAGTTTTTCCTACAATAATTTCATTGAACACATCTGAATAGTACATTATAAGGAGGAAGCTTAGACTCATTTAGAAAATTATTTGTATTGTGCAACTCATCAGAATGATTGATTCAACACACTTGCTTTTAATGACATTAATTATGCATCAGCTACCTCCAATAAAAATTAAAATTTAAGTTTAAACATCCATTGCATAATTGCAAAATCTGACATACCAACATAAAAGTAATTGAGGCAAATTACAATTTGATTATTGTGAGCAAATTGTAATTTTGTGAAGTGTAAAAGTTACCAGCAAGTGTATTGTTGATGTGACCACACAGACTACAGACTTCAGTATAGGTCATATTTGGTTGGTGTGAATATAGTTCTTAAATGCTTAGTCATTTTGCTTTGTGGTTTAGTCCATATATAGCCATGGCATTTAAGGGTCTAGAGAGTTCCTGTGAATTTTGTAACTGGTATGAGTTCCTTTGTATTGAGCAACTGGTTTATTTGGTTTGTCATGTAGTCAGATAGTCCTCAGACACCTAAGAGCAGTCTCATGTGGAAGTAACCTCTCTTGTATTCACCATTTTATTATTTGCTGTCTAAATGTGTTGACTGCCTGGAGCTGTTAAATTGTTCTAATCAAGTTCTTAAGCCACGCACAACATTGTCATGACTATTGTTACGGACCTCTTATTGTGTGCCAAGCAGTTCATTAGTAAAACCCGTGCATGCTTGAAAGGCAGCACTGCTTTGATGGTTTTGATGAGAACTCCACACTCTTATGTCATACCCCAATTAGTAATTTTGGTCTCTAACTGTAGAATAATTGACAAACTATGTATTTGTGTTAACATAATTTACATGTAAGATTTGCCGTTAATCATTTCAAGAGGGGGGTGGGTTTGCATGCTTCATCTGCTACATTAATTAAGCCAAGTCGTTTTACTGCTAATTAGCTGATCCGAAAAGGATATAAGTTTAATGTAATTAATTATCAAAGCAAAAATCAGCTGCTTCACTGAGAGGAGGGGGGGCGGGTAGGTGGGTGGGTTGTCTGGTGGGTGTGTGGGCGGGGGGTGTAGAATGGTCTTCTTGACATAGCATAGCATATGTGTCTAATTTCTCATTTAATTTAGTCTCATTTCTTATTTTCTTATAACATTGGTTTATGTAGATTGTGCCTTTTCTTAGATGAAAAGCTCTCCTGGTCTCAGTGTCCGACCTCTTCTGGTATCTTAACCGTCCGTTTGCAATGGAGCAACACAGAAACTGCTGCTTTAAAAATGAATTATTACTGGACAAAGTATATTCTTTGTGGGGTACATTGGCTTTGTTTTTGTTTTCATTGGACATAAATATGGCTGGGTCAATCTATATCAACCCGGAGGCAATGTAATCAGCAGTGATGTTTGTATTGTAAATGAACGGGGTGTTGTCGGAAAGCTGGGGTTTCTCATGATGGACTAACTGTTTTTTGAGCGGTCCAGTAGTCCGCCCATCTCCATGAGTACAAAAGTGAAGCCAGCGGTTTGCACAACTACCGTTTGGAACGCTCACAGCATTTCTCAAAAATGTCAATCAATCAAAGATTTGGCTCACTGATGCATTGGCGACACAATACCAGAAATGCTAGTCTCATTACGTTCTAATGGATACGCGTTTAAATATTTCAACACCTTGCTTCTTTTAAAAGGATGTGTTGAAGCCGTCAAATCAGACGGAAGAGCTGTGTTGTGGTGTGAAACCATGGGAAGTTGAGTCAGCCGAGGATTTTGGGGCAGGATTTCTCCAGAATTGGGACAATTGGGCCTTTGTTTAAATCCACATAGCTGAAGATAAGGGACTCTCCCCTACAAATGTGACATTCATAATAAATAAGAGGTATTTTGTTGTACACTTAGAGATTGCATGGCTAAATGTATTGTAGATCTGCCTACAACAAAAAAACTTTTTTAAATCCACCAAACTCTCTTCCTCCAATCAAATGTCTGTCAGCTTTTCATCTTTGTCTTTTATCCTGCCTGTTATTTTTTCCTTTCTGGAACCTTCTTTAAGGTAGATCTTGTGTGTGGTTCAGCTTGTTCTGGCTCAAGCTGCTGATTTCAAACTGTTCTGTTCCTGAGACTGAGGTTTAGTCCTCAATCTTTTTTTACCCATTTTATTGCCTTTTTGTACACCTAGCTTTACATGTTTAATATGTCATTGGTAGTAAAGTTAACACTTCAGCACTTAAGGTAGTCTTATGATTGTATTTATTTTTGAAGAGCGCATTTTAATTAAGCTAATGAATTGCCAGAAGCCTGTCATAAATGTATGCTTAAATCAAAATCGCAGTTAACTGACACAGAGCAGACATTGTGGAATCAGTCGTGCTACAGAATTAATATATTTTCTCTCCTAGCAGCAGACTACTATTTTATGTCCGTTGGGCTCCAGTGGACCAATAAAAAAACAAAAACAAATGGCAGCTAATTGCAAATTATACAAGGGAATAGTCATTGGGGTTGGAACTACATTTTCAATTAAATATGACTCTGCACACACTCTGACTCATCCTACTTTAATATGTCTGACATTTACCCAAGCTTGCATCTCAAGTACTATTAAAATGTAACGCCACAGTGGAGCAGTGCCACAGCATCCACAGTGTAAACCCTGGCACGTAATTACCGCTCGTACTGCAGGTCTTCGCAAAGATGCGTGTTCAGACTCAGCCTCCCAGGTGTCAGATTTGCCATTCTCACTCACTTTTCGTTTTCCCAGGCGATAAGGTGGTGACGTTCCCCGTGTTGGACATTGATCAGAGTGACATCGTGGACACAAACGGAGCCGGGGATGCTTTTGTGGGAGGTACAGTATGTTTCAGGCACAGGCATGAATACATGCATTGGGCAAGGTCCTCAGCTGCATCTCTTCAGTGGATGTTCGGCTGTATAAGTGAATGCATGTGATGCTGCATAAGGCGACATGGAAAGTTTGCTCAAATGAATGTAAAATAATAATAATAACAACAACGATAACATCTGCCTTAAAATGAATTACAACAAAGTGTCTACAAATTATCATTACTGCATTATGATAATTACAAAAGATATAGTTATTGTTTTTCAGGAAGCATACCCCAACACAATGGCAGTTATAGGGCTGATGCTGAAGTGCTTATTTTGTCCAACCAAACTGGGTTTTTCCTCCCTCTCATACAAACACCAGGGTGCCATTTTGAAAGTGTTTACATAGTATAAGCCATTTAAGGAGCACCTGTGTTATACAATACCGCTTCTGTGACATAATTTACTTTGTAAAAAAACCATCTTGATGATTGTTGTCTTGCAAACACTGTGCAGTATACAGTCTTTGCTGGCTGTATTTTTAACCAGGTTTTATCTTTCAAAACATACCCATTGGACAGAAACAGAAGTGTAATTCTTTATTTTTATCATAATTAGCAGGCCCGAATAGCCTGTGCACAGATATCGTTAAATGAGGATGTTCTGCTCAGTAGCAGCCAAGTGCTTTGAATGGAATGAGCACCTCCAGGAGATGGGACTTTCTGAGTTGACAGCTCTCCCTCGCCTAATTAAGACGAACAAAAAGCCACACTTATCTTTCACACAATCCCACCTTCACAGTCACTGTGAATACACACTTGTGGCACAGCGTGACACATCCATTAAATTTACCTGAACAGGGATGGATTGTGTCATTTCAGACGTGTTGTGTGTAAATGTTGTGATGTTATGTGTCGAAGTGCTTGAATGGATGTCAGATAGACATATTAAGAGACAACACAAGTGTAATAATTTTCATGAAATTGTATGGAGCGGCACGGTGGTGCAGTGGATAGCGCTGTCGCCTCACAGCAAGAATGGAATCCATGCGGAGTTTGCATGTTCTCCCGTGACGTGGGTTTCCTCCGGTACTCCGGTTTCCTCCCACAATCCAAAGATATGCATAGGCTAATTGGAGAGTCTAAATTGCCCGTAGGTATGAGTGTGTGAGTGAACGATGGACACCTGTCCAGCCTCTCGCCCGAACGCATGTGGGATAGGCTCCATACCTGACCAGGAATAAGCGGCTTAGATAATGGATGGATGGATGGATGGAAATTGTATGGTAATTGTGAAGGTGTACTCTTGTCAAAGCACTGACTGAAAGTGAAACTAGCAGGTGATTATTATTTATTTATTTTACAGGCAGAGATAGACTTGGTTGATTCTTTGTCATGCAGTTGTTTATCAAACATCAAACCCATAAGCACATCTTGAGATTGAAATATTGACATTTGCTGTGCTATTTGCTCTTGCCTTTGGTATCCTGCAGTATATATATTTTTTTTATAACCTTATCAGTGGACCTCTTACCAGGCTCTCTAGCTTTCAAGGGCTGTGAGCCAATTTGTTGCCAAGTCTTCCAGTAGTTGTTCCTGGACAACCAAGACATCCTAATAAAGCTGTAAGCAGGTTTTCTCAAACATAGTATTGATTTTTTCTTTTTCCGTTCCACAAGAGGTTGGAAGCCAGTTGTTTGCAGTGTCAGAAAATGATTTTGCCAGCTGCTTTTTCCATTGAGTTTCCATGGTGAATTGGAAATGGTCGCAGTTGGAAGATTTGGAGTTTTGTGATATTTTTTCTGCCCATCACATGGGTATTTCTTACACATTTGGGAAACAAATTACTGTATTTATTAATAACCTGGGAATATATAATGCAAATCAGTGCCACTGCTAATGGCAAAAAGGGTTACCCTTGAATCTGTTGGTTGGGCCGCACTGGTGGGTTGTGGGCGGCTTTGAAGTGGGCCGTGAGATACTCATGACAAAAATAACTTTGTGTATTTTCAACATTTCCCACTTTACAATATATTTCCTCTCAGCCATTGGGGGGGATGGGTCACAGGAAATATATTCACTCATTCAGTGGGTTGTTGGCCCAGAAGGGAGTCACTGACCTACGTGCATGGGAGCATGAATGTAGATGAATGAATGTTTTGGCCACCTTCATCTTATGACCCACTCCGGTCATCCTCTCTCTACATTTACATTTACATTTTACATTTTAGGCATTTACCAGACGCTCTTATACACAATTGACATTTCTTCAATCCATTTATACAGCTGGATATTCTTACTGAAGCAATTCAGGTTAAGTACCTTGCTTAAGGGTACAACGGCAGTGCCCCACCTGGGAATTGAACCAGCAACCTCTGAGTTACAAGCCCAGTTCCCTAACCATTACACTACACATCTCTCTCTCCAGGCTTTCTGTCAGAGCTGGTCCAGGAGCGGCCCCTGGAGCAGTGCATCGCGGCCGGACACTACGCCGCCAACGTCATCATCAGACGTGTGGGATGCACTTTTCCCGAGAAGCCAGATTTCCACTGATGTCCAACCGTCTCTATCCTTGTGTTTTGTGGGACCGCAAACTTTCCCTCTTTAATAAAAGAGAAAGATCTCCTCCTTTTCTCTCTCACTGCCTGCATGGAGATTTCTGTGCCTTTGTTGTCCATGCGTACAGTTATGGGAGTTCCACACTGCAACTGGCTATTGTGTGCGTAATTGTGAGAATGCACTTGACTTAATGAACTCTTGTTTACAGTGGAAATTATTATTTTACTTAAGGAGCTTAAATGGCTGTGTTTAGCAGACATGTTTTTAGAATGCTGACGTAAGTGTTTAGTTTCCTTCCTCCGTGTTGGAATTTGACATGGAAGTCACATTTGACCATGTGGTTACATCAAGTGCATTCGTATGTTTGACGTAGGAAAATGACAGCACCAATAAATCGTGATTTAACTCTGTCTGGGGAATTAATAAAGACTCGCCGTAATTCACTATATCTTTTTTTGAAATGTTTAGTAAATGGAAATGACCGAATATTTAACATTTGGGTACAGGGAGTATTTATTCAGATAATTTTCTCTATAATTTGCCAAATTCATTCCTGAAGCGCACATGTTAAGAACCTTTATGGATGGTCTGGATTACAGGAAGGCCTCTCAAATATCCAGTGACTGTATGGGCTCAAGCTGGGTTCCCTTTGCATGTTACATTCTTTTTCAATGTCATGCCATCTGAAACTGACAAAAATAAAAAATATGACTTTGATCGTGACTATGTGGGTTGTTTACTTTGCTGATTTATAGCAGGCACTGGGGGGGGACTAGTCGCAACAGGCTAATCAGTATTGGTCCTGATTACACCGTAGGCTGCTTAACCCCTCATTAGCAGAAGGGGGGGCACAGGGGGTGTAGCCCTGGTGCTGCTCAGTAATCTCCCCTGGACTCAGTGGGATTCTGAATGGATGCTGCACGTTCCCGTATCTCGATTGCATGCCCGCAGGAGGTCGTTTTTCTCAGTTATGGGATTAGCGGTTGCTCTTCATGGTGATCATTAGGGGGAGCCGAAAATTAGGCTGATCCTTTATCTCCAGCTGTGCGACTGGGTGGGTGACGGAGCTGGCATTGGCAGACAGCGATCAGAGGGAGGCCTGGGGAAGCGCGGGCCCCTCCCTCTCAGTATGGGGGTGGCAGATCATTCAAGCTGGGGGCTCAGAGAACAGTCGTGGGGAACCCCCCTTCCCTCCCTCTGCCCAGACAAAACCCGGACACACTGCTGCATCACTCACGCATTATGGCTCCACTTACCAACTACAGTGCACAGCTTGCTCATATCACTGCTTGACTTGAGCATGTAGCCTCTTTCACAAACTTCTACTAATATTAGAATGTTTTTCTGATACCATTGGATTCACAAGTGATGGAGGGGGATACTAATTTGGCATTGATATAAGGCAAATGTAGTAAAATACTTATTTCAAAATAATGTAAGATTTTTGAGGATTTCCATTTTTTTCTACTTTTTACTCCTAATGGAAATGCCAATAATGGCTTTTTATTTTTATTTGAGCTGTTAATGCATTTCAGTTTTTCAAGTTTTTTTATTTGGTTAAAAAAACACTTGATTGAGTGCTCCGCATGATGAACTTCAGTGTGGTTGAAATTATTTTTAGATGTGTGTTTTCATAGTGCAGCAAACAGCACTTACCTACTGATGAGATTACATCCTGAGTGATATGACATAAGTCAGATATGTTTCATACTGTGGGGGTGTGGAGGAGAGAATTAAACCGGTAACCATTGTCTACCAAATCGCTCTTTTTTTTTTTTTTTTCAAGCTGAGAATTGTCACAAGCAACATTCATGCTGAGTTTCCCTCCTTTTAATCTTCTGTAATATAATGAAGCGGCTCGCTCTTTTCCTTTTGGTTCTATACCCTTCCAGGAGTGAGTGATATAGTGCTCTTTCTGATTACATTTGTCTGTGTTAATGCGTTTATGCTAATGCAGCCTTCTAAGAAATATATAAATTGGAGGGTAAATGTAATTAACAACTTGTTTGAGCCTTTTTTTTTTTTTTTTTTTTTTTTTTTTATATGCGTTTTCAAGTTTTCACACAGATGCACTTTGAAAAGGACCACATTGCTGATTGGGCCAGATCACACTCCATGGCAGCTGGCTCATTCGCTGCTCAGGGTGACAGATGGTAAAACACAAACACACTAAAAGATGGAGCCATGATCGAGAAATGAGAATGTTTACAGTCATTTGGAAACAAATGTTTTTGTGTTTGTTCCCCCCCTCACACCCACCACCAAAACTAGTCCCAATGAAGAATGCATTTGCTTTCTTTATTATCACTGAAATTAAATGTACATTCTTTTTTGTTTTTAGGTCATTGCTATCCTGGTAAAAGGGAAGAATTCTGCAGTTTACATCTTGCTGAAGTCCCTCCCTCCTCCTGACTGTTAAATGAAACGTGTTGGCGTGTAACAGCCAATCTAAAGTTCATAGTTGGGCTCTTTTTGAAATTGACTTTGATGTGCTTCTGGGAGAACAGAAGTGTTTTTGTTCGTGAAATGCTTTGTGTTGTAAGCGCGTCAAAATGAGGGGCTGGTGTTTTCTCTCACTTGGGCCCTTACCAGTGTCTCTCTATGAATGGGAGGCGAGGTGAGATGTGGCTGGCGTTTGCCCCATCGATGGGCGCCGGTGTTCTGAACACCAGTGTGGCAGTTGGCAGGGAGCAGGTGGGGGGATGGGGGCCTCAGTGTTGCCACATGCTCCGAGCCTGATTATCCTAGGCTCATGCGGCCATGTAGGGCCCACCAAGGTCCAGACTGAAGAACGTACACTGATAACGAGGACACGGTCCTGTTTTGTCAGTATCTTTCTTAAAATGAATCGCCAGCCCATAGTATTTCCCAGAAGATGTTACTATCCTTTCTTAAATAGAATACATTGTGTCTTAGCAACATAAAGAAACTGTTTTGGTTGAGATCAAAATTCCCTGAGCTTTTAATCCAGTTGCCTCTGCTTAATATAGCATTAACGCTACTTTAACATTGTGTAGTAAATTGACTCTCGTGGCAAAACAAGATACAACAAATGTTTCTCCTGGGACAGAGGGGTAGTGTGGGAACACATTGATCTATTGGAGTTTAAACAGACACCCCCAAATCCCCCACTTCTCCAAGTTTGGTTGCTTAAAGTTTGTTATTCTGTGCAAAAAAAGATGGGATGTCAAATGCTTGCCTAAAGTTGTTTGCTCTGCTTTTTCCACACCAATGATATACCACTCAGGAGCTTGTTTACTTGTAAGGAGATCATCATAGTAATATAACCAAAATTCTATTTAATTGAAAAGGCAAATTGCTTGTCATATGTGCAGAAACTGTATTTGAAAGATTTTTTTGTAGTTTGGAATTTCCTTCGCCCCACTTTTTTAAATGCATGGCAAAAATAAATGTTGTTTTATAAAATGTATTCAGTTAATTACAAATGTGCCAGAATTGTATTTAGAAGTTGCATATACGTCATGATCCCATGCAACAAAAATGAAAGCCTTGAGGTCTACACACAGATCACAGCATCAAGTTTCTTGCCCCCCTCCATAGAACTGACATATGAATAGACACTTTATAAGAGTGTGCCGAAAACTACCTGCATTCTGCGGAATGTGCATTATCTGTATTTATATGGGACACACAAATATTCCGTAAATAGTTTTATAGTATTGATTTTAAATTTAAGAAAGACTGCACAGATTATTATGGATTAATTTGAAACCTACATCATGAGTCATCATCATCAGTTTCCTTGTGTGTTTTATGTGCAGAAAAGAAACATGAGACCATTTTAGTGGAAAGGTCTTTTACATTTTGTTTTCTATTACTTAGGCTACATGAAGAAAAACTGTTTTCAGAAGGGATGATTAATGAAAACAGGCCTACAATTTTACAGTTTAACATTATTTGTCTGATCAAATGTTAATATTTATTTCATTTAAATCTGGAATGTAGTATACAATTGCCCTCTCAATTCTTAATCACAAAATGGTCCAGCAGAGCATTAACATTGCATATCACAATAATAATTCTAATATTAAAAGAAACCATATGCTACGTCAGTTGTTGTACATTCATTTTCGTTGTTTATAATGATGTTGTCGTATCTTGACATGTCGCCTTAAACTCATCATTCCCCAGTATAAATATTTGCAGCATAGTGTATGGCCAATTACGCGATTTGTCTATTCTTTCCATGATTATCGCTCTGTTTAATTCCATAGACTACCGTGAAATAAAAAGCCTATTAAAACCTGGTAAGAGCATTATTTTACCAGTTCATATTACAACTAGACTGATTAGTGATCTGTTAATGTTTGCGAGAATCAAGAAGCCATTGACTCCACGGTTATTTAGTGAACATTTGTCTTCGCAAGAGCTGTCATCAATTCGGATCAATTCATTTGTATATCTTCTTCCCAATGTTACACGGTGGTCTTTTTCCCCTGTGGGGAAAAAAAACCTAAAACTCGTTATTTCCCCGTGATCACACACACAGCGCTACAAACATTACAGATAGCTTGAGTGAAGAAGGGGAGGGTACTACTTTGTCACAGCCTGCTATGTAGATTAACCTTTCAATTAGTTGTTATCAGGTCCTTTCTGCCTCGGCTAGAGCTGTCGCGTGTGTTCATTTATTAAATCACGTTAGCAAAAGAGAACGCCTTTGGATTTATTTCCGTTTTGTATTTATTCATCGTTTCAAGTATTGCGCTTCTGAAGAGGAGACCCCGAAAACTTGAAAAGGTAACCAGCCACAAACACATGTGTTTTTTTGTTTTTTTTACCACGGGCATTTTTATCATGAATTTCTCTAGATAGCCAGCCGTTTTGTTTCCTACATTTGTTGATGCGCTGAATGTGAAGATTTTTAACTGATTAGCTTGCTAGCTAGCGAGGCAGGCTACATCACCGCCGAAGAAATTCAGGTTTAAAATTAAACCGCGCAGAGATGTGCAAAGGTAAATGCATTAGCCAAGGGATAGAATGGATATCCATGTGGACATTTCTGAATGCGTATTTATTGGCACTGCAGAAGAAGTGCAAAGTTGGACGGGTTATGTTTAGTAGCTAAAGCTAGATGCTGAGAAGATCTCTTGCGTGCCAGCAAGTTATTGAATACGTGTAACGTTAAGCATTTCGAGTTGCTTGCTTCCTTGCTAGATGGCTTTAGCACCAGCATCAGTGATGTATCATTGGCTAAAGCAAAAATGAACCAGCTTGCTGTGAAACTTGTTTCTCTGGTTGCAGAACACACGAGAAAAATATTAGTCTTGTACCCACACATGCATCTAAGTTGGTTAGCTAGTTATTGGTGCTATCAACGTATCGCAAGGTGTGCAATCGAAAGAGGGACAGTAGCCAGGTAGTATTGCAAAATATAAATAAATAAAAATTAGAGGGTAATCATAGCTCAACTAACTGGAATACAGCTAGTAGCCAGCGATACGGGGATTGTGTGACACTTTAGCCAATGTGATGGATATAAAAGCCCACCAATTAAAATCTAAAATGCTTCAAATCACTTTAAAGTGTAACCAATCGTTTCAAGGAGGAGCACGTATTAAGGTGGTATCCTTGCTGTAGTGGTGTATCTGCCCAGTCATTGACTTTCTTGTCTGTAACAATGTGCAGTTACTGCAGTACTGTCCAAACGACAGATGATTAAATCGACAGAACAACGATATCATTATAAATTGTTATTTTTGTCGCGTTGGGAATGTCTTGTAAAAGTAAAAGTCATTTAGATTGCATTGTAAGAAGAGGTACCTTAAAAGGCGGGGCGATAGGATATCAGTGACAGATCAAGTAGCCAACAAATTATTAGTTGGGCAGCGCTTATTTCTGATGATTGGCATGTACTTTATCAAACCAGAAATCGGATCTTGTCTTTTACAACCAATATTAAAGTTGCTAGGGAGGGCGCATCAGTGTGTAGGTAAGGTTTAATGAGACTCCATTGGGTTGTAATCAGTGTCATGTCGGATTCATGTAAACTACAACATTGTAACAAAATGGCGTCTGTTTAGGTAACACCAGCAGCAGGCGCAGCGCAACCCTCAGCTCACTCAGCTGCTAGAAGCAAAGGTTTGTGATTTGTCTTTCATTCATAGCAGTCACAGGTTAATTGGAGTATTGGCGTACTGTCATAAATTATCCACATTCATCTTTCAGAAGCTGTCATAAAATGTTTACCACGAGATTTGAATTGATTGTAATCGTTAGCCCTCCAGCTAGTTAGCTGGAGATTTAGCCAGCTAGCTAACGTGAGCTATATTACATCTAGCGTGCTGGCTTATTAGCATCGAGGCTGTATTAGCTTGCCTGCTATCTCAATATAGTTCGCTAGATGGCTAGGTTAACGTTATCTAGGTAACGTTGGATGGCTAGCTGCGTAGCTAGTCGAGTAACTTTTGAAGTTACATTAATTTTGTCTTTCGTCAGTTTTGCCCGTCGTTTTAATTTAGAAAACGTTTTGCAAACAAATATTTCGGGATATTCAAGTATTTAAAAATTGAAAGTAAGCGAAGTAGCAAGCTGCCAATTGAATTTCGCAGGTAGCAAGTTAGCAGTGGGCAGCAACTGAGGTGGCTAACAACTGGCATTTGCTAGTAGATCGTCGGTCGCGAGCGCAACATTGTATACAGTAGGTAACGTAAGATACTGGTGTCGAAGCATGCATTGATTGAGGTGATTATAGCAAATGATAGAATGGACCCTTGGAGGAATCGTTGAGAGAGATGCAGTGGCTGTTGTCTCCTGCAATTCTAGTTTGACCCTGCTGCTGCAGTATAGAGCCGAGTTTGTGTATATTGTTGGGTTTTGTTGCAAGCGATGTACGTTAGCAAGGAGTAGAAGCATTTAGCACAATGGCTATCAAAATGTCACCTGCTGGTTGCTCGATGTACTACTGTTTTGTTCCACCACTTATTTGTTATTGAAATCGAAATTGATATGGTGTGATATTCGTAAGCAGAGGTTTTGACTGGTGTAACAAAGTGGCCGCCTCTCACCCATGACAGCATTTGCTCAATTAATACTGCAGCGAAGTTATGCAGTTAACATTGATCAGTACTAGTTGAATTTAGATCCGGAATGGGCAATACCTGTCCTCCTGCCGGTTAAAACGAACTACTCAGATTTACACCTTTGGTACTGAGTGAGTGTACTTCCTATTCAAAAAATGTCTTAAACAATTTAGAGTTGAAGTTAGACTAAACCCACAGGCCCTGTAGTCTTCGAGGACTGTTTGTCCATCCATTATTTAGTTAGTAATTACAATAAAAAAATCGAATTAGCTGACTGTGATATTCGACCGTTGGTTGCTGTAGGTCTTCACTATAAAGTCTCAAAATATTTATATGTTCATATATGTTAATACTAGAATGACCTGGGTCTGTAGATGAAAGTTTCAGACAAATTGTAATGGTTTCAACACACTTTCCAGATTGCCTGCATCTCTTGTCCTGTCAGGTTCGTAATCCATCCGTCTTTTGCTTACTTTAAAAAAAAATCTTCTGAAGGTCCATCTGGTTTGCACCAGTATCTGAATAACATTAAAAAAACTTGGAAACAAACTTCTCAAAGCACAATTTACACTGCGGTCTGTGTCAGTGTCCACAGATTTATAACAACTTTGTGTTATGTACTAGAGAATTGGATATGGTGTCTTTACAGTGCTGTTTGTTTGCATGAGTGGAATTCAATTATTGTCACTTTGTTACTGGTAATTCTGTCAAAAGCAAGTGTATGGTTTGAGAGGGAGTGAGAAGAAAGGTGCACATTCAAGCTGTTTTCAGCTGTTGGAGAAGGAAATGGTGGGTCAGTCACTGCTGACTGAAGGCCAATATATATTTAAGGATAGTGGGAGGGCAGGTGGAAATCAATAATAATGATGATAGTTCTCTCTTTGGAAAAACTTTCCTGCGTTGAGCTGTAAAAACAGATGATAACAATCATGGAATCACAAGAGATTTTCTCCAGATTTGTCTTGTCTAACAGATTTTTGTGTTTTCAAATAAAAATATTTGACAATATATTGGCTAGTCACTAAATGTAAACTTGCATGTGTAGGTTAAAATGACTTTTAAATGATTGTCAGAGAAAAATAATTCAAGCAAAAAGGTAGCAATGTCTATAATCAATGCATTTAACTGTAATCTGATTTTTTCTTCGTTGTTTTAGGATTCTGCTAAGACATCTGTTCAGCAATGTTGTTTGGTGGATGACGATCCCAACAATTGAGTGATTTTCTTTGGACCCTCCCTGGTCTGTAATTGAATTCAGAATTTCCAGGATTTACAGGAATGTCCAATGTTATGGTTTGTAAACAATTTTTGCAGTCCTTTTGAACTATGGATGCATTTATTTTTTAATACGAAACGGTAAAGGTCTATGGATCACTCCTTCCTGGAACAAATTATTCAAACATGGTAAAACTTGCAAACCCCTTGTACACGGAGTGGATTCTTGAAGCAATACAGAAGATCAAAAGGCAAAAGCAGAGGCCTTCTGAAGAGAGAATTTGCCATGCTGTATTAGGATTGCGTGGACTAGATAAAAAGACCATCCTTGAGCAGTTGGAATTAAGTGTTCATGATGGCTCCATCCTTAAGGTTACAAACAAGGGATGTGCGTCATATAAAGACCCTGATAACCCTGGGAGAAGTACATCTCTCAAATCTGGAGGCATTTCTGTGTCTGTAAGGGCATCCGCATGGAGCTCAAGCGATCTGCGACATGTAGATTGGAATAAGTTTCTGAAAAGAGCCATTGAAGGTCTTGACGATCCCGGCGGTTCCTCTTTAAAGAACATCGAAAGATTCCTTCGGAACCAGGATGACCTGTCGAATGTCATCGGCAACCCCATGTTCCAGCAGCGGTTGCGGTTGGCAGCCAAGCGAGCTGTTAATAATGGGAGGCTATTGAAGAACGGACCACTTTACAGAATGAACTATGGAAGTGCAGAGGGAAGGGGATCTTCCAGATGTACAAGCGCTTCCCCATTGCTTCTCCCTCGTGTTACACTTCTTCCGCATGAGAAAGACCAGGTATGTTGTTTTGTTTTTAAAGGGTTAATATGCTGTCAGTGTTTTAATGATCCAAGGTTGAAACTTTGTTCAGAGACTTATTTTTCCAAAGAGATGCTTGAATGTGACTTTCAAAGAGTAACAGTTGGATACTGGTATCTGTGTAGGACTTCAAGACGAGAGCACTGCTGTTTTGGTTAATAATCAGTTTGATTTTGCTTTCGGTTTGTTTGAGTAGTCTGTGGCTGTCAAAAGAAGCTTTTTGTGTTTTTAAAGTATTAGTCCTGCTGTGATTCAGTCAGATTCTGAACACGTATGGCATCGTATGAATCGTATTCAATGAGCTTGTTAATTTGATAAGTGAGTGCTTATTTGGTGGTATTTGGAATATTTGGTCTCAGTCCTGGTCTAATCGTCCTGTGATATGCATCCATCCCAACAAAAAAATCTGTTTCATTCTTTTTCATCAGCAGTTAAAAAGCAGAGCTGAAGAACCTGGCATAAAATAACCAATAGTTAATTTTGATGGTGAAATTTGCCAATTTAGTTACCTTTGGTTCGCAGGTTAGGCTATTACCTATGCTATTTGAAGGGTACGCATACAATGCCAAATAAAAAAATAAGAGGTATGCAGACTGATGGGAAAGACTCAATTAAAGGGTTCATGGCAGTTTAGCCAAGGGATGAACTAGATCAAAGGCTTGTTTGGAAAAACAGTACTCCATGTGCAAATGCAGGTGCACCTTTACTGCTGGTGATTATCCAATGGGCACATGCATGGCTATTTAAATCATTGGGCCCAATCAGTGTGTGAGGTCATAATGGGACACTTGACTCAACTTGACTTAACTTTGATTAACTTCATTGAGTATGGGATTATTATGATGGTTTAATGAGAAGTGGCCTATAGCCTGGTTTTCATACATAGGCTTAGAGTGTCTCTGAAATTGAAGCTGATAGACTGCCTCAGAATGTAGAGAATCAAATGAAAAACAACTTTGATGTTGACAGCTTTGATGTAATTGCCTAATTATTTAGGAAGACGAGGATTTAAAATGATGCTGTTACAAAGCAACTGGTATTTGTTAATTATTTCCCATCTGTACTGAAAACTGAAAATGCTTTGTTACACAAATAGGCTATGACACTTGATGCAGTTAAGAAAATATTCTTAACTTAAATTAAAAAGTTAAATGGTATTTCTTAAATGTTATGCTTAATGGACAGTTTCCATGAGGAATTCATAACCCCCAACTCAAAATTAAATTGCTATTTTCAGTGCTGGATTCAGGAAACCTCACAGACTAGCCTAACAGTGTCATTGCTTGTAATTTAGCCTAGCCTACATGTGGTATTTGCCAGAAACTGTTCTTTTCTTGCTTTTTTTTTTGTTGGTCAGACTGTGAACCAGTGAGTTGTTTCCATGTGTGGGAAACTAGGCTACACATTTACCTTTAGCTTTTTTTGCCTCCCTTTTCTGAGCACTCAGGTTTCTAAACACTATGAGTAATGCAGTGTAGCCTACATGCTGGTTGTGTTCTTGATCTTTGATCGCCCCAAGTCTGTCTCTTTGTTTTTGTTTATGCTTAGCTAGATAGATTAGCGCAATCCACTCATTATGAGCAGTTTGTGCTAAAAAAATGAACCAACATTTACCTCCTGTTCTGTATGCTGGATCGACATGTAGTCCAAATTGATTGCAGTGATATTTTATCAGTACTCTCCATAGCAAACCCCTAGCAAAAGGACAATAATCACGATTTCCATCCTCATCATACACTATGAAGGAAATGCCCACGTTTTGTTGAGAGACTGTCTCATTTATTCACAAAATGCATGCAAGCTAGGCAGATGTAGGCGGAACATGAGAATTTAATCTCTCAGGATGTTCTGGGTTTGGCACCACTTGTGCTGTAATGAATTGAAATGCAAACCATTGTATTATAATGCATTAGGATGCCACATTTATAGACAAGGGAGAATGGTAGAAACCAGACTTTGCTGTACACTTGTTTAATTTGACCCTTTTATATGTAGACCATGAATGGAGAAGTATGACAAGTTCAGAATACCTTAACTTTCAACGGTGAATGAAAAGTGTTTGAGGACTTGCTGTGAAAAGAAAGGCTTTTAGTACAAATACTATTTTGCATTTCTGTGTGCAGCATTCTAGCTTTATTGTGTAAGTGTATGGTTATGGCGGTTTGCATTGAGAGAAAATGTTTTTTATGTTGTTGAAAAATCTAACTTATTTCTAGCCTTGCAATTGAATTACATTTTGAATATATTGTAAATAGAGAGACTACAATGAAAAGTCTTACAAGGCTACTAGGCTTGGTCTGAATTCTTGATGACTGGTTCTACAGTAGCCCAAACGTTCATATTAAATGTGCAAAAAGATGTGTCCCCAATCTTAATCATGCTCAAGGAGGACTGCTTGCGATGTGATGTTTCACCTAAGTCTGCTGTGTTGCAGGCAGATCCTAAGCTTTGGACTGTCCTTAATCATTGTGTCAAGATGATTTTATATAGATGTCATTAGTATTTCCGGTCTTCGCAAAGTAAACCTTTGGTCTGGCGGCACCTAACACAAACACACTTTATAGAAGGCTACATATCTGACAACGGCCTGGCACATCTATCCATGAGTTTAATTTCTCTGTGTCAGCCTATGCAATTGAGTATAGTGTAGGCCTACATAGCCTGGTCTGTCATGTTATTGGCTATTTGGAGAATTGAATACCAGCAAGTTTGGCAAAGTGTTTTGAACATACTGTGCAGTTTTTTAAAATCACAAGCAATTAGCTGTACTGTGACTACACCTGCCACAGTATAGGAGTTCACTACTGAGCAATGTTTTTAAATGAGAATGTTTATGAAATTATAGCTTTGGGTTATCTGGCCCTGATATGTTTCTTCCTAGTTTGCACAGAGGTTTTAAAGTATGCAACATGCCTCCATAGCCTACCAAATCAACTACAATTTCTACTAAAATGCCCATTCCTATCTACGTATTTTGCTTCTATTGTAAGTGGATCAAGTGAACACCCATTCCACATGAATGGCCAGTAATTCAGTTATAAAGAGACATGGGCTACTTCCACTAGCCATATTTCAAAAAGCAAAAATCAATGATGAGGTTGAAGTCATTGGTTGAAATAAGATGGAATATTGCCTCATTGGCCAATTCTGTGCATCAAGTAGCTTGCATGTTACAGTTGACCAATTTCAGTCAACTTAAAGAAGGCTCAACAAGTGGAGTTGATTTAAAGTTGAGAAAGAACAAACTTTATCAGCAAGGTTCTATCTTTACTAATGTGCTCTTTATTAAATTTGCCAAAAAATATCACTGGTTATCAGGAAAGAGTTTCATTTATGTTCATTTGTTTTACAGTCCAGTGTGAGGGGGGAAAAAAGTGAATTGACCCAGTTACCCAGCATCACGCCTTCTGACAATTAGCCTACCTACAACAATAAGTGAAATAGCCCGATTTCTGTGTACAGAATGTGGTGGAGTGGATTTAGAAGAAAAACAGCATTGCATAAGCACGTGTCCTTAACAAATGGTACATCCTGGCTGGGATATCAAGCTGAGGTACTTGTGGTTCAGACTGAGTTGTGTGCAAATTGACAGTGGGTGTTTCAATCAATTGAAAGGGCCTACAAGTTGCACCTTTTTTGTAGGGTTGCACAGTACATTCAATACTACAATAGATTGCAATACCAAAACGTGACAATACATACATCCTTTTAATTGTGAGCAGCAATATTAATGCTATATACTGCATTATCATATGTTACAATATTATGGTAAGCTACGCTACTATACTAAAACGGTAACTAGCTAGATTTGAAAAGGGATCGATCGCCGTCTCCTGTGAGGCTCCAAGGATGTAATGCATGAGTGCAGTGGTAGGGAAGGCGAAGTGGTGCGTGAGATTTCTCTCACCGAATTCTACTCGTTCTCACGGAGCTCCATTATACTACTGCGGCACCGGAAAAATGTTTTTAAACCTAATTCACCACAGTGGATTTAGAATTTTATTTGATCAATTTACATCTTTCTGAATTACAAATGTGTGCAAAATTGAATCAAGCGGCGCAGGTGGATCTTTTACATAAAAGTTAGCAGAAATTGTGATTGAAGACGTTGGGGTGGGATTTCACGTCCCAAGCTGATCCGCTTCACCCCGGTGTCTATACTGGGTGGCTAGAGCCATTTGTCAAGATGAAGAAAAACATTTTCTTAAACCAGTCACTGTGGTCTTGTTTGCAATGAGATGGGAGTTGCAGTGACTACCACCCACCCTCCGTGGCTTGCATGTTAAGTCTCCCTCAGTTGGTAGAGCATGGCATTGGCAACGCTTAGGCTGTGGGTTCAATTCCCACTGGGGCCACATATACTGAAAAATGTATTCATTCACTACTGTAAGTTGCTTTGGATAAAAGCGTCTGCTAAATGGCATATATTATATATTATATTATTTACTGCCACTACTGCCAGTCAAATGCAATGTGAATGAGTTCATCAACAAGTTCATTGACACCAGCCTGCTAGCTATGGAGGAAACGGATGACTCAGTTGCGGAGAGCTCTCGCACTCTCTCTCCAAAGAAAATGACTGCTTTTAATCATTTGTTTATGGCCAGTAGTTTGGCTAAAAGGTCAGTTGGATCCTTTGAAATTGCTTTGGTAAGAATTGTAATTTTTATTTGAAAAGGCACTTTACATAAAAGTTTAAATGAATAGACTAGGCCTACATTGATTTATTTCGTTTTTTTTAAACAAACGTTTCCTCTCGATGGTGTATTTCAGGTACGAGCCAATAAGTCACAACATTCTACTTATCAAACTAATGTTAATGTGGACGTGGGCCATGTGTGACGGTTGATTTATTATCTTTTAATGAGATTGTGTTATCTTTTTTTTGTATTGCTGAAAAGATTTGGCCAAATATTTGCCAAGGTACCATGATATCTGGAAGTATTGTATTGTAATATTTGTACTGATACAGTATTGCAGGTAAAAGTTTGTTATTGTGACAGCTCTTACCTTTTTATGAGTGATCTCACAATAATAGGGATTGTTTTCTAAATAAATTCTATAAGCCTACCTACATTTCACCAAAACACATTCAAAGACATTGTAGATCCCATTCATTTAGCTCAGATTTTAATGTCTCGACATATCCAACGAGTACAAAGAGACCTATTTCTGTATTAAAATTGTATCAGGAGCACATTAACAGCCGTCTAGCCTTCTTTGACCTCGTATTGTCTTGCTATGTTGGTATTTAATTGTCAAACTTTCACATTTTTGCACAGACACCTTTTTTGTTTTTGCATCGTACTGCTGACAACGGGAGCCATTTGCTGATCTCGAGTGCAGGACATTCCCTGCTCTCTGAATTGTTCACTCGATCACAAGCCTTGGGTTTCCACGCGTGCAGCTTGACTGTTGCTAGGAGGTAAATTTCATTGACATGAGCACACGATAGCGCAGTGCCAGTTGTTTCACAATGAGGAGGGTCTGTCATCTTGCAGATGGTCCAGAAAGCTTGTGGAGGTTGGATGTGTGCTGATTAGCTCAATGCATTAAGAGGCTTTTGTGATTAATTGTGTTGTGTGGACTGGTCAGTCTGCAGCTGCTCCTGTGCATTCATGCGATTTCTTTTAGAGTTGGCCTAATTCACAGAAGAGACTGGACAATATTCTTACATTTCCTTTGTCACATTTTGCAACAGAACCTCATTCTGGAATAAGCAGTTTTTTCTGACTGAGAGCTTGAGGTTGGTTTAATATGGGAGTATTTTAGAAACATCAAGGCTTGCCATTGAAAAGTAAAAAAATGGTCAAGCAAGCATTCAGCTCATGTTTTAAACTGTTCAAAGCAGGGAACACTTTGTTGTTTCAGTCACTAATTGAAGAGACATTGGTTGGAAATGTCCTTTTGGATTGGAAAATACCTTTGGATAAGAAACGGAAGCATGCAGGCTAATGATGTGAAATCCTGGGCCATGTCTGACATTATAAACTCTGACATATGTATGTGATAGATTTGGATCTAAACCAAAACCCTGCGTGTGAGCGCCAGTGTTGGATACTAGGTGATTTCAATTCCCATAACACTGAAGACACTTATGTTCTTTGCATTCACAGCTGTATAGAAAACAAGAATATAATTTTATGGTTTGGCAATTTTGCCTTCACCTTAGTATTGTAAATACTTAGCAAACTGGAAAACGGATCCCGAGCAATCTATAATATGATCAATTTGATTAATGGCTGGTAGTGGGAGGACCGACGCGACCATCCGATTAAGACATGGAAAGAACGGGGTCAAAATAAACTTTCAGGTTACTGCTGCTGCTCAGTGTGATCAGACACAACGAGCGTCTACCCTTACTGCCCCATAACATGTTTATCTATTTTACATTTTTGCTCAAGGATTAAAGTGGGTTTTCCTTTAACGCACAAAACACACGTGCCGTCACCCTGCGAAACATCTGCCCAGAACACGAAAGAGTGAACCATCTACTCCCCTCTTGCACGGCAGCACCAAGTAAAATAGAAGCAGGATCTGCCCGGAAACCGAAGAATCAACACTATCAGTGTTAACCCAGTTATGCTGCTTGTGAAGGCACACTTTTACTTCTGCTTTCATCTCTGCAGCGCTGTCTGTGTCCAGCAATGCATCTATAGTGGAGGGCAATTGCCCCAATAAATCCCAACAGTTAAGAATAAATTTTCCCTCAGTGAATGTTTAAAAACAAATTCACCTTCGTCTCGATTGCTAATTATCTGTCTCAATAGATAAGCGATTAACACCTGCAAAATGCATACATATAAAAAGCATTCGGCTGTGAGACCGCCGCTTTCGTTGTCAAATTGCACGCAACCAATTCATTCTTTGCCTTTTTCATTGCGTTTATAAGCCCTTGCTGTGTTGATTACGTTTCACTGTAGGCCGTCTGCAGTTGTTTATTTCTGCAGCCTCTGAGGCTCATGTAGCCAACTGCTTCCTAATGATGACGGGACGCGCAGTCATTTCATCCTTGGGTTACAACAAGAAAAACAGATGTGGAGTTTAATATTTAATTAGCTAAAGAGCCACTGTGGTTTGGAGCAAGATTAATCTTGGTACGTAATACCTGTAAACATTCAAATTCAACCCCTTATATCTCAACTTTGTTCAAGCAATTGTAATGTAAACTAATGTCATTGTTGCTCCCATTTATTCTCTTCACGCTATACATGGGAATGGTAAATTGATGGAAATTAGTCACTTTAAAGATAGATATTCACCTTTTGCCACTTGCTGTTTCCTCCAAGAAGTCTATCTCAAATCATTCTCCCATCATATATTTAATCTTCAAAATGATTGACTTGAAAAATGTGCAAGGTTCATTCTGCTAGATGATCAAATCCAAGGAAAGTTTTTGTTTTGTTTGGCTATAGCTCAGGCTGTCAGGCTTAATTTCAGTAGCTATCCTCCAGGTGTCCCTGTAGGCACTCTGAGTTCACTAATCATTTGGCAATCAGCACAGAGATGTGACTAATGATGAGGTGTGCATCAGGACAATAACAATAACATTATGCTGTTATGGGTAAGTGTGAAACATGGGTGTACTAAAAATCAAGATGTGTTTCCATCAATGACCAAGTAAAACTATTCTACTGGTACATCTTATGCTGATGGATTTAATATATTATGCACACCTTGCAAATGTATTAAAATAGACCAACGCATAAAATGATATTTCAGCCAAAATTGATTTACATAGGCTATAATGTTTTTTTCTTCCTTTTTTTCCCCTCCAATGGTTAGCTTGATGTCCGAAAACAATGGGAGTCTATTTACCCACAAGTAGCTTGAAACTACATGCCATAATTGCTTCCCAGTCACTTCTAAATGAGTTGCTCAGCCAAGTGGTTAATTTGGAAGTTGAACTTTGAAACAATGTGCTTCCATCAGCAAAGATCATATCAGCTAAGATGTAGACTTCAAATTCACTCGGAACTCTTTGGATGCGTAGTACACGGTATTGAAAGTAAAGAAAATGGTACTTGGCATTGATTTTGGGCGAACGATCACTTTGAAGAAAACAAAAATGGAACGTTTGAGATGTGTACGGCGTGGGGGAACCAGCTGTGAATAAAGTCTAAGGAGAAAGAGCAGTGAAAGGCGACATGATTTAATTAATCTACTTGTCAGTTGTTACAAATTCTGTCGATGCCTGGAGAAATATATCTTGTGGGCAAGTTTTTACACATCACGAAAGAAGATGCAATGCACTAAATGGCAATTATTACACTTAACAAAAACAATTTTTTAGCCTAGATAACTGGACTTTTTCCTTTAATTAAATGTGTGACATCGACAGCTGTCCCTGTTTTTATCTGCATGCCCCTGCTGCAAATGGCTTGTTTTATCTTTTTTGTCTTCCAATATTTTTACATACTGTAGGGCTTGATGCTCATTTTGTATGAACATTTCTCACCTCTTCAAATAAACATTTAAACATTTGAAATGGTTATTTTTATTTTATTGCAGGCAGCATTGTCTGTGACATGCGATGAGTTTCAACAGACATAAACAGTGCACTGTCATTATTCTTGCGCGCTTGATTAAGTGTTAATTGAATGATTAACCAAGATTGAGTGTCACACTTAATTTAATAATTATTACTGCTCTCATTTATTCTCTTTATTTCTGCTGTACATGGGAATGGTAAATTGATGGAAATGAGGCATTTTAAAGGATAGAGATTCCCCCAGCATTTACCGTTTCCTCCAAGAAGTCTTGCCTTGCATCTCAAATAATTCTCCCATCATGTATTTAATCTTCAAAATGATTGAATTGAAAAATGTTTAAGGTTCATTCTGCTAGATGATCAAATCCAAGGATTTTTTTTGTTTTGTTTGGCTATAGCTCAGGCTGTCAGGCTTAATTTCAGTAGCTATCCTCCAGGTGTCCCTGTAGGCACTCTGAGTTCACTAATCATTTGGCAATCAGCACAGAGATGTGACTAATGATGAGGTGTGCATCAGGACAATAACAATAACATTATGCTGTTATGGGTAAGTGTGGAGCAGGTGAAACATGGGTGTACTAAAAATCAAGATGTGTTTCCATCAATGACCGAGTAAAACTATCGTACTGGTACGTGTCATGCCGATGGATTTAATATATTATGCACACACCTTGCAAATCTTTAGACCACACAACAAATATTAAAATAGACCAACGCATAAAATGATAGCAGCATTGTCTGTGACCTGTGATGAGTTTCAACAGACATAAACATTGCGCTGTCATTATTCTTGCGCGCTTGGTTAAGTGTTAATTGAATGATTAACCGAGATTGATTGTCACAGTTAATTGAATAATTATTTGGCGCATGGCTTGAAATGGAGGCTCCATCCATTAGTTGGTGCTGGAGGACTGAAATGCATGTGACATAACAACCCGAGATTTCCTCTGGGCCCTACCTATAGGATTAATGTGCCTTGTAATGAGCATGCATTTTGTGCATTTGACCTGACCCTTGTTTTCACGCTCAAAGGCTTATAGGCTTTCTCCAGAAAACGTACCATTAAATTCAAGATCAAATATGTTGACTCTTCCATTTAAATGAGCTTAGAATAGAACTTCACTCTGTGCCTTTTTGTAGATTGTATTAAGTGCTTATTGACCACAGTAGCCAGTGCTGGGAGACCTCTAACATTAAACAGGCAAAGCACCTGGTGAGTTGCATTGCGACTGCATTGCACGGAATGCTGTTTTGGCACCTTTGTTATATCACACAATTATTTGTGAAAATGTATTGTCACGTCAAAAGATCGAGATCAGATGATCCTCTTTCAGATTTTATTAAATGCGTTCATTAATTTGCAACATTGCTACGCTAAAGGAGAATAGTAGGCATTAGGGAGATTTGTTTTTTGGACAATTCGGTCTACGTTATGCATATTATGCATTTTCAGATTTGTTTAAAAAGGTTCCAAAGGTTCTCTGACGTCAATGTAAAAACTGATGGTGACAGAAAGATCACTCAAAAGGAGGTCCATCTCCAAAATACAATGGAAACACCATTGTAGCAGACCCTCCATGTCAGTAATTTACCAGTAGGTCAGAGATTGATATGAAATTGTTATAGTAATATGATAACTTTTTTCTTTATTCTCCTCGCTATCTAATGTATAGCATTTCTAGATTGTGTTGTGTGGTGTTATTTTTGAATCCTTAATGCTGTATAGTATACAATGATTAGTCTAAATATGGAGAATTGGAATATATTTCACCTTCCAGAAAACAGGAACTGTTACCTTAGCAACAACAGAATAGAAGAGGGAACTCATGATGCCATCTCATGAGGAGTGCTATTCATGTGCAGGCTTTTAGTTAGTTCAGATGTGCTTGATCTCCTAAATGCATGCTGGCCATTTAGATAGTCTCTTTGGATTTTTCTACATTTGAATAAAAATTGCAGCACTGAGTATGGGAATCATGGCTTCTTCGACTGATTGTGCATGTCATTGGTTGTCACACCTCACCCAAGGCCCAGCCAGACAGTCAAAATGTTGAGATGGCTTGACAATTTAACATTCAAACCATTCACCTTTATTGAGCAGATGCCCAGCTTACAGATCAGTGCACATTGTTACGACCCACAAAACTATCCGCACTATATTAGCCGGATAGTTGACCAAAAGGGACGCGACAAACAAATATTTCTCCAAGTCAAAGAATGCTATAAAAAAATACAGATTTATTGTACACATGCAACATATAGTAGACATTCACGCAAAGACAACAAAGGAATAATTAAACCAATTGAAAACAGTCTGACTAAACCTAGCTGCAGACAAGATAGACTAACCTCTCTCGCGTATGTCTCCAAAGGACGTTCTTCCGCAGACTGCTTCCCCTACTCTAGCTTGCCTAGCTATCCAAAAGTACATGAGAAAATGTATCACACAAGACAAGGCGGACAAGCAAGCAAGTGAAGCAAAAATCTTTGCAAGTCTCTCAAAACACAGCTGAATGGCACAAAATCACAGAAGGCAAAAATATTGTGCCGTTTTCTCTCTCTCTCCTCTCCCCTCCCTTATAAACTCCAGACAGGTGTGGCCAGACGAGGTCGAGGACAGTGCAGTTGAGGATGGTCCATTCAGGTCCAGGGTGATCACGCAGCCCGAGCATGGCCTCAGACAGCAATCAAACACCTGTTATTCTCGAGGTCAATAAGTTCAACCGTAACAACATCGTTAGGCTGGATGAACAGCAGTATAGACATAGAAATGATCTGAGGGTAAAGAAAAGAGTCATTGAATAAAGAATGCTACACTAAGCTGATTCTCATACACAAGTGCCCAAGTGAAGAGGCAAAAAGTTGAGCAAGCCAAAAGTAGAAGTTCTCTGACGGTAATCCCTCTCCAGCAATCAATAACTGTTTGAAGTTCAATAAATGCTAGCTGGTGCAAGGAGAGAGAAGTTCAAGGAACCAGTCAGCGCTAAAAGGTGGCCGGTGACTGCAGTTCTGACTGCCGTGGGTAGCGCTCTGGGAGGCAATAATGGAGAAGGGCCATAATTGGGATGTACATGTAACTGCCAAAATAAAGGAAACACTTGAGTAAATGAGGGATGCAGAGTATATTGAAAGCAGGTGCTTCCACACAGGTGTGATTCCTGAGTCAATTAAGCAATTAACACCCCATCATGCTTGGCTTCATGTATAAATACTGGGCAAGCCCACTTGCACATTATTTTGGCTACCATTGCTAGAGGAAGAGATCACAGTGACTTTGAAAGAGTGATTTTTATGGCAGGAGCTTCAGTGATGATGACTGCTCAACTCTCCGATGTTTCACGAGGAAGAGTGGCTAAAGTGTTGTTTGCATGTTTGTCATGGAAGTCCGTGCATTGGTTCGAGATGTAAGGGGGGGCAAGCAACTGAATCTGTTGACTAAATATCGATCTAGAGCGTGAGCAGACAGTTTAATCAAGAACAGTCCGTTGAGAACTTCAGAGAGGGATGCCATGGTCTGGTTCAGCCCTATTAAGACACTTTATTTTGGTGTTCTCTTTATTTTGGAAGTTACCTGAACCTCTCCTGCAGGAGAACTGCTAGCCTTCCAGAGGTTGATGCCTGGTTACAATTGTTCGAATGGGATTTGGGTGGATTAGGATGTGAGAAATGTGTGGATTCTTCTGAATGTTGTAGAGCAGTGGTTCCCAATCCTCTCCTCGGGGACCCCCAGCTGGTCCGTGTATTTATAAAAGTCCACCACCAGCACTCCTGATTCAACTAGTTAACTAGTAGGGGTGGCAGTGGCTCAGTGTTTGGGCGACATGGGCTGGCAAGCCGAGTCTTGCTGGTTCAAATCCCAGGAAGGTCAAACAAAAGAACAATGAACTGGAAGCCGGAGGGAGGCTAGTTTACTTCCTGGGGCAATGCAGAAGTGCCATTGAGCAAGGCGCTGAACCCCTAAAACTGCTCCAGGGGCACCATACTATGGCTGACCCTGCACTCGGACCTCTCTTAGGAGAGATATGCAAAAAGACCAATTCCAATTACCTGGTGTAACATGGCTAATAAATGATATTATTATTATTAATAATGAGTGTTGTTTAATTGAATCCTGTGTGCTCGTCAAATTTGTATTAACAAATACATGGACCGGCTCGTGAGTTCCCTAGGAGAGGGTTGGGAAGACCTTGTTGTTGAGGAACAGCCTTGCTGGCAATATGACATAGTGGGTAAGGAGTTGGGCCAGTAAAACAAAGGTTGCAGGTTCACCTCCCAAGTGTAGATGTGCCGTTATACCCTTGAGCGACACACCTAACTCGCCTCACTAAATATCCAGCGGTGCACGTAAATGTAAAGCTTTGCAACTTGCCCTGGATAAGGGTGATAACTGTGCAAACAGATAATGCAAATAACGTGGATGATTCTACAGCTCCGGGTCACCGATGCTGCATTCGCAGTGAGAGTCCAGTGTCACGCTGAAGGTTCCTGGTAGTTTGAGATGCAAACACTTGTGTCATCAAGGGCAATGGAGACATACTGGATGGGTGAGGACTTGGCCTGGAGATGGAGCAGCTCAGTTTTTGGCTACCCATTCAGTTTGAGATGTCATTGAGACATGCTGTGATGCATGATGAGATTCGTTCGTTAGGGGGAGAGAAGAAGTGCAAACGAGATTGCTATCATCAGCATATTCGTAAGAGATGCCATGAGAAGAAATGACAGAAGTGAACTCAAGGGGACCCATGCACTGATACGTTTGTGGGACCAAGCCCCTCTGGGGCACCTGGTTGCTTTTGCGAAGTGGAGTTTGTCAGTAACACAGTTTTAATTTAGAGTTTCCAGCATTGAAATCAAATTGGTTGGGCTCGAGTAGATCATTTTTTCAAGAGGAAGTATGGCAGTTGACATGAAAATAGAGGGTGTAATTGGCTACTAAATTGGGAGAAGATGGGATAAAATCTGAAACAAATTCTTTAAAAGTGGGATGCAAATCCATCTGTACAGGGACAAATGGGGGAGGGCTGGGGTGTGTTTTTGAGAAGGGTACAGAATGTATGTAAGGCTAGTGTGCGTTCATGTTGCACTGACAAAATCAAGTAACAGTTGACTATGAGTTCAACGAAATGGGCCTGTGAACTGAGTGACTAGAAAACAGTATTTTTTTCATTTTTAATTTAGTATAAAAAAAAAAAAAAAATGTTATTTCAAAATTTTCCCTGTTTTTTTTCCTCCCAATTTGGTTGCCAATTATACCCTCTATTTATCTAAATTCACCCTCCCCCAACGAGTCCGCTGCCCGTCCTCCGGGGCGAGACACTATTTCCGGGCCGATTTTTATCCGCCTCTTCCGAGACGGAAATCTACCACGGACGCCTTTTTCCTGCTCCTCGACGGACTTGTGCCGGCTCACCCTCCCCCCTCCCCTGGAGGCGGACAGCCAAACGCCGCCTCTGATTGGAGCTGACGACCAGGGCCGGTCTGGTAGAGACGCGGGTTTCGAACCACGTCCCTGACAGGCAGCGCACACCACACCGGACCAGCCAAAGTGTGGTGCGTTAGACCGCTACGCTATCCGCCAGCCCTAGAACACTATTTTTAATAAAAATAATTATTGGTGAACTGTCTTAAACAAAAGTAGCTGGTATGCTTGAGTAGAATATGAAATGACATCTCAGTAATTCAATCCAAAAAAAAAAAAGGCGTGGGAGTTGATATTAGATGGTTATCTAACCTACCGTTGTTTCCCAATAAGGCTATTTGCTTAAAATGGCCAAATTAAGACTGCGGTGTTAATGGGTTTTTTTGTTTCTTTTTTTTCTTTAGTTAATTAATTGTGCTTTGGATCTTCAGTTGCAAAAATAGTTCTGCTCATTTCCCCAACAGCCATTTGTTCATATGGCTCTTAGAGTCCTAGGCCAAAAATCCGGATGATTTGCAGATTTACCGAGAGAAGAAAATGGGTAAATACAAAATTAAGTCTTGGTTACAGTTTTGAATTTACTGTGTAAACAAAGTTAACTTTTTTTTTGTAAAAGTTGCCCCCTAGTATTGCTCTGTGCTTCAGTCCAATTGCACAATCTTTTAGACTCATGAAAATGGCCTAGTTCAGAATTTAGTCTCAAAAACATTGCTTTAGTGAGGTGAAAATCGTCACCAATGACATAGCAACCTCGTGCGTACAGGCGGTCGCACGGCCAACGCCGCCGTTCGTTCTCAGCCTTGTTACAGTTCTCTGATAAGGAGCCTATAATTTGCCTCCCCATGCTGATGCGTGTTATGTTCCGAACAACACACGTTTGAGGGGCGTGCATATTTCTGTCCGTGGGGAACGGATGCTTTCGGCTCCCCTCTGAGTTGTGCTCTGCTTGTTTGTTGGTAACAGACCCTTGGAGAATTCCATCAGTCCACCGTTAAGCGATTCGCTCTGAATTCTATTACCGTTCCCCGGGCTGGCTGTATCAATTTGCTGATGGCTATTCATATTCGGGGTGGGGGGATTGTTTTGGGTAGCACTTTGAGGTTGAATCTGTGCTCCTGCCGTTTTCTGAACCGCCTCGTCGATACAGAAAAGGACGTGCTGCGAATTGCTGTCCACATCACTTAAAAAGGTCGCCCCGTGGTTGGCGTTCTGAAGGATGGCACATCAGTTAAATCCCACCCCTGCAGAGAACACTTGACCTCAGATGCTTTCCCAGTGTACTAGATATTCATTTCTGTTCCTGCAAGGATAAAAATGACCCTGCTAAGCATGATCAATAAACAATAAAAATGCCCATTTGTCCTGCTCCCGTGGTTCCGTGTGGCTCGGTAGGTAGAGCATGGCGTTGACGATGCTTAGCTTGTGGGGTTCGTTCCCCATTGGGGCCACATATACTGAAAAGTGTATGCATTCAATACTTTAAGTAGATTTGGATAAAAGCGTCTGCTAAATGGCATATCCTTCTAAGCTCCTTCAAAATGCACTTCAAATGAATCTGCGTTCCAGAGAATGTAATGCAAGCAACCAGCATGCCTTTATTTTTATTTTCACTTTATGTTTTTGTACATGAATTTGCTAGGCTGTGCGTTCCACGCTTCTTTCCCCAACCACTTCCTGTTGCATGGGTGATTTTATGTTAAATCAGATCCACCTGGATCACGAGTTCCAGACAACGAAATGAACCAGTTTGGCTGGGGGAGGGTGAGCTGGCACAAACTCGCTGAGAAGCGTGTAACGGTGTCTCCAGGATGTGGGTGGCCGAATTCCGTCTCGAAGGAGGCGGAGTTCACTGCCCTCAGAGAATTAGCTTGCCTCGTAGAGACGGGCCGTGAGTTTGTGCGGTGAGGGCAAATCGAACCTAAATAGAGGGTATAATTGGCCACTAAATTGGCAGAAAAACGGAAAAAATCTAACAAATAAAAAAGATACAGGCTCCAATATGAAATTTTGCTTCAATAGCTACCTGAACATTGTAAATGTATATTCCAACTCCAAGAAAATCTCTCTTGATGTTGGGTGATGCCAGAATGCATTTGATTTCACAGGTAATGACCTAGCTTACATGCTGCGTTTCCTCAGAATCCGACAACTGAATTAATAAGATGTTCCAGCATCGGCTTGGTTATATCAGCCCAGACAATATCTGCACCACTTACTCCAAGTTGGGTTTTAAAACATAAAAGAACACCAACAATATAATGTAGGCTAACCTTCTTCCAAATTTGTACCCCAAATGCGCTGACAACGCTTAGATTGTTGGTTCGATTCCCATTGGGACCACGTATACTGAAAAATGTATGCATTCACTTCTGTAAATTGCTTTGGATTAAAGTGTCCGCTAAATGGCATATGTGTGTATGTATATGTATCTGTGTGTAAAAACTGCCTCTGTGATCCCTCCTTCTGTCTCCCAGGCCTTCCCCTTTTGACCACTTTTACTGGATCTTTGACTGGCTTTCTCTTTCACGTCTCCTCTCAGTTCCCCTTCATCAGCCTGTCTGCACATTTAGCACTTGATCTGCTCCATTGTCACTTGTATTGCCACCTTGCAGTTGTTATCATAAACAGCGCAAACTTGTTTCAGTTTATATTCATACCATTTACTGTATTTTCTCTCTTTTGTTAGGGCATTACAGGTTTTTGCATTCTGACTGATGATTCTGGGTTTTCCGAGTTACCGGTTCTTGACATTTTGTCCAACACTTCTTAAAAATGCAACAACATTACACGAGTATTGTCATCACCACATGTGGAAACAAAATTGGTATACAACATTGCATTTTTGCAAGTGGTTTTTATTGTGATGTGGTATGCATTTCTCATGAATTGTCCAAAGTTAGGCTAATACAACTTTATTTAAAATACATTCAGCTACATGAATGACAGCTGATTAGAACACTGACGTGCTTATTGTTTTTTGGAAACTGATTCATTTTATAATAATTACTATGGTCGAACCTCAGATACAAAAGCATCAGATCAGATATGCAACAGAAAAGTTTTGTAACTTTGAAAGTGATCTAAAAAAACGTAGAAACGTTACTTGTGTTAATGTAGCTTTTTTCTTCTTCTAAATGGGTTACTCTCATTTTGTGGCTTTAAACCTTAGTTTAAATTCACCAATCAAACCAGTGTTCATCTGCTAAAAACCTTTTTCTCTCTACATCGGCTTTCTGAATCTCCTGTTCAGTGACCCGCCATCTTTGGACACTTTCGCGAACTGATTTTGATATAGATTTGGAATTTGATAATTACATTAGTCCTGAATTGGCAAATCGGTGCTTTGCTACAATTATATTTGTTTTGGTCAGAGAATGTCTTGGTTACCCAAGTATGTTTTAATATGTGCAATAATAGGAACCATTTATAATGATTAGTCAAAATAATCATGCAGTTGCATCACAGTATTTTTTTCTGAATGAAAAAGTCAAGTTACATTTTAAGTAATCTTTTGGATTGTAATGTAAGCTTAGAAGTTTGACCTTGGACTTAAGGACTTATGTTTAACAGAAAAATGGGAAAGATTGATTTATAACTGCAGATCATTACTTTATTATGGTTTAAGATTTTGCTTTTGTGAGCTAAGCATCATGCATTCCAGTGCTAATAATCTGCCACACAGCTGTTACATCCAGTGTTGCATAGGCCTAATAATAGAACCAAATGATGGCATTTCATGCATTTGTTTTTATACCAGTTATGTAATTCTGAGTGCAGTTGGCAGTTTATATTTTGCAGACCATTTTGAAAAAATAAATCCGCAGTGCCAGTAAATGGCATGGTTTCACGTAGATTTTTATTTTTTAATGCCATTGCACATCTTAATAGTCAGCTCACCCACCCCACTCACTGCTCCTGACCTCTAATTCTCTCTGTCCAAACACTGCAAAAGCATGCCTTCAGGGCACCACAAGACCAGGTCTGGGATAATTGCTGAAAAATCACTTGCATTCAACCTGCGAGGCTCAATTGTCGCGTCTCGAAATCCCATTGTCCCTGGGCTCGTGCTCCTCTCATCTCTTTTGACACTCTGCCATTTCTTTTCTTCCCCCAGCCTCGCGCTGACCCCATCCCGATATGCAGTTTCTGTCTGGGTACGAAAGAGTCCAATCGGGACAAGAGGCCAGAGGAGCTGCTGTCATGCGCAGACTGTGGGAGCAGTGGTAAGTCTATTGTGCAGACCTGCATAATGATGTGGGGAAACCCACAACCGAGTCCAATTCTCCACAAACAATGCACTCCTGCGGAAAGTCTTGTGTTCCCCCTAGCAGAGGTGATTATAAAGCCACAAGGTCAATTTACAACTCCTGGGTCCGCCGCTGAACAGAGAAGCCTGGCACAGTGAGGTATTGAATGTTGGCAAGAATTAACAAGGTCTACCACTGACGGCAACTGCAGTGCTTTGTGTGTTAGGCCATATTAATAAGTGACAGCTGCTTAATATTGGTGCCCCCCCTCTCCCGCCCCCACCCCAGGGAAGGCGGTCTGTGGTTAGCCTCTATGTACGGTAAAATGGATGAATAGTTTGAGACCTTGACCAAAGGTGCACAGAACCTTGCAATACCAATGTAATGTACATTCCATTAAACATGCAAGTGTTCAGAGAGATGATTGGTTTTGTGATTTGAGCATTAGTGTACTCAGCCTTTCAGATGAAGGGGGCATGGCTGAATTAAGATCCCTGGTATTAGGCTAGTTATTGGATTAAATCACTTTCTATTCCTTGATATGTGAACCGACTTGCTCATTGTCTTTCTGCCATTCTGTGTTTTACGGAATTACTGCTTGCAAACAAACTCAGAAGCGTATGAGTGGTTCGTTATTTTCAGGCAGCAGAATTGAATTTGAAACCGTTTTAATGGCTGAGCTGCTAAAGCACACCGCTTCTGGTTTGTGATCAATGACTGAACAGAGGTGCGAAGATCTCTCATTTGCAGCTACAGATTGGTGGCATTTACTTTCCTGTTCTTTTGTTCCTGACAAAATTGCCAACCTTCCATTAAATTGGCTCCTCAAGTAGTAATTTTTTTTTCAGAACAATTATTTTAAATGCCAGAAAGAATTGTTCTCCCGGTGACATTTTTATTGCCTGAATTTGTCTAAGTAGCATTGAGGTGGTTTTCATTAACCGTTGGTAGTGTATACAAAATGTGCTCTCACTGTAAAACAGCTGTTTTACAGCCCTGAGAGGGTGCGGGAGGAGGTGAAGGCAAGCTTTTACATGACTTTCACGGATCGTCCTCCATTAAGCTGAATGCTGCCACTGTTTCTGCCTCATTAAGATCAAATTATCTTTAATTAGCTGCTCAGATGTTTCATCTCACTGTTTTTAGACACAGGTCTTGAAAAGAGATGCACACTCAACAATGTTGATGATGCAATATGTGTACGTTTAACATTCTGTGGTGCACAGTCTTGGAAGGTCATGTCTTTCCCATGAATAAAATTAGAGTTTGATGGAAGTTGAAATTGCTAACTTCACGCACGACTTTGTTTCGCGTCAGTTAATTGAAATGTTTCTCAACATGTCGTTTAGTTTCTTGTCTTTTGTCTTTTTTGCCTCATGACATTGGTTGGTGAAGCGGAAGTCATACAACTAAACCTTGTGTGTTTGTCGGTGACCAGGGTAGCTTCAAAGGTAACATGTGCTGGGATGACACATGCTAGGATAGTGCCTTTGGGGCAAGGGAGAAATCTCTTCAGGCGATCTCGTTCAACCACAGAAAGAGGGGCCCTTGTATTTTAAACTGGCTTTTATCTAGACGACCTGCCAAGGGACGCATTCCTTCCCATGGTCTGACATGGGTGGCAGAGGTCTTCCCTCTAGCACGGGCCACTCTTTGTCTACGATTGTTGCAGTGGAAAGAACCTGAGCATTCTGCAAATACAACTTAAGTGTGTCACGTGCAGAAATAATTTTTTGCTCTAATTCCTGTTAAAGGACATCCGTCGTGTCTGAAGTTCTCTCCAGAGTTGACCACAAACGTAAAGGCACTGCGGTGGCAATGCATCGAGTGCAAGACGTGTAGTTCCTGTCGAATCCAGGGGAAAAACGCGGTGAGTAAACCACCAGGCTGTTTGATGTACAGAGAAATGATAAAGGGATGAATGATTGAAATTTGTATTGGGGTTGGGGGACCTTGAGTTCTATGGAGCAGGAATGGAAATTAAACCATCGTAGTCTTTACTGTTCAGAATCACCAAATGTTACGTCATTGTCTACTAGGCCAAAACTGCAATGAAAAATATTATAATGATGTTTTTATGTTAATTACCCCATGTACTCTTTTATTTACTGCCATAATAGTTCTCGAGTAGCACAAACATGAGTAGCATGGTTTTGGTGTGCCACCTCCCAAGGCAAATGTAGTGAAAGGAAATAACACTTCATAAGGAAACCGCAAATCATAAAATGTGCTTTTGTTATATCGAAGAAAATGTAAAAACAAAAAATTTGCGTAACTAAGCATGTGCCAAAGCAGTTTGTCCTCTTGTGAAGCATTTACATTTACATTGACATTTTAAGCATTTAGCAGACGCTCTTATCCAGAGCGACTTACAAGATGTGCATAAATACATGGTAGGAACAATCATAGTTAGCGCAAGAGATCAGTGCAGTAATACAGCAGTAGACCATTGCAGGTAGCTGCATACCATACCTGTAACACTAGGAAGGAAAAGGTTAGTAATTATTTTTATTTTTTTAATTAAATGGAGTAAGTAGGGGTATATAGTGTTGAGCAAGTAGGTAGTGGTGATGACAATTAGCTAGATGTACAGAGTTCAGTGGTAGTGGAGTCTGAACAGGTGGGTTTTGAGTCTCTTGCGGTCCTGACCGATTGCGGAAGGTCGTTCCACCAGCGAGCGACCGTACAAACGGGGGAGAATCGCCCTCTTTGCAGAAATGTGGTCAAGTGTCTCGGAGCATGAGAGGATTCTCCGTGACGCTACCCGCTCACTTTAGTACCGTGTTCTGCCGTAGGATGACATGCTCTTCTGCGATTCCTGTGATCGGGGGTTCCACATGGAGTGCTGCGACCCACCACTTTCAAGAATGCCAAAAGGTATGCCGACCTCTCTCCGCCGCCCCCCGGCTGGTTATCGACTCGCTCACTTACCGAACGACGATGTTCAGGATCTGTTGATCAGCACAGTATGCTTACTTTGCATTCATTACCAGGTAGATTATTCAGGAGTCTGTCTGGGAGACCAACGTCCATGCCTCAACAATCGTAGAAGAGAATGCATTTTAGCCAAAACGAACAGCTAATGTCCTGACATTGCGTGCATTGCTAAAAATGCCTATTAAGTCCATTTAAATGGGCAGCGGATTGACCCAACGCTTCTCTTAATAGATTTTCCTTTTGTCCCGCAGAGAAATGAGTTGCCATTGTGACAGAAAAGTGCGCCTCCGCGGCACGCCGCATTAAAAGGAGATATTTAAAATGAATGTGTCCTTTGAATTGATGGACCCTCCTGATACTCTTTTCTGTTTTGGACGTCCTCCAGGACTGTGGATCTGCCAAGTCTGTAGGCCAAAGGAGAAAGGGAGAGGACTGCTGCACAAGAGGGCTGCCCAGATCAAAAGACGATATGCAAAGCCAATAGGAAGACCCAAAAATAAGCTAAAACCACAAACCATGTACGTTCCTCATGGCAGGCTGTGAAATGTTTAATGTTCTCAAATATACTGTCGCTGGTGAATGGGTTCTATTCATATATGGCATGGCTGTTTTCCCTGAATTTCTTCAAAAGGTCATGATTATTTTCTTGACAGTGTTCTTATTTTCAGTTAAAAAAATAATGGCCTCAAGCCATTTCCCTGTCTGATGGGGTTCCTGTCCCACATGTTAATTAAGTGTCCATCTGTTTTTGAAGCTTGCTGTATCACAGATGCGTAAAACTTATTTAATAATGGCACAAAAGCGTAAACATTTTCTTTATCTCAAATGTCCGTATGTTGAATTGGCAGCTCTTAAAGCATCCTGCCCAAGCAGTCTGGAGATCTTGCCATGTTGCTTTCACAATATTGTGACCAATAGATTGTGACATGCCTTTGGTCCTCTGAATACCTATGCTGCTCATGTAAACATTTGCAGTCTATATTCTGTCCTCCTTATTCACTTTTGTGAATTCAGTTTGTGCCAGTACAGGCCAGGCTGTAGTGTTCTGGGGCCAGCCCCCTCTATCACAAGCCTTCTACTGATTTAGCATCACCTATCCAGTTGTATATCTTGAATTGAGGTTGGTCTAGTGCAGTAAATATCTTTCCCCCCAGGTATTGTCAGTTGTGTGTGTTGCTTGCACGACCCCTTTCAACAGGAAGTTGGTGGTGCAGGTTCCGTCGTTAACGACTGGATGTTAACATTCGATTTATCCGCAGGTCTGTAACCAGCGGAGACGGTCCCATGATAGCACTGACGGGAAGGGGGTCACCTGGTAGGGGTCAAAAGATTACAGTCTGTACCACACCTTCATCTGGTCATGCTGCATCTGTGAAGGCCGCAAGAAGCAGATTGGCTGTTACAGACCCCTGTTGGGCGGGTGACACCACCAAATTCACCTCCACCACCTCCACCACCACCACCTCTTTCACGTCTGCACCCACCTCCTCCAAACTTACTGTTAACAAGAAAACCAAAGGTCTCATTGATGGGCTTTCCAAATTTTTTACACCGTCACCCGTGGGCCGCAGGTCACGAGCCGAAATGGTAGACCCCTCAAAGCAGTGTCGACCAAGGAAGCGGGGCCTTCAGAAACTGTCATGCACTTCTCATTCCAGCACGGCGGCTGCAGGTGCCACTCAAAAGCTAACCACCCCCCTCTGTCCACTCCCACCCCCTCCTCCATTATCCGGACAGAGCCCCACTTCACAGAAATCCAACAATTCCACCTCTGCTAACTCCCCCCAGAGCTCCTCCAGCCAGTCTAGCGTGCCCTCCTTTAGTAGCCTCTCGAATAACAACCAGCTTAAGGGGCTTTTCGACGGACTCTCTCATATCTATACCACTCAGGGGCAATCTCGGAAAAAGGGACTCCCTAGTTATGCACCGCCTAAGCGCATGCGTCGTAAGCCGGATTTGTCTTCCACGTCCAAATGTTGCCCCCAGCTCCATGGGAAGAAAGAGATTAGAAGTAGGTTAGCGTCGCACTCCTCTGCCTCCGGGTGGGGCGTTCCGCGAGGACGGCCCTTTAAGGCAGTTGGTCATTTCCGACGCACGCCCTTCCTCAAAAAGCACAGGATACTAGGCAGATTAAAATATAAAGTGACCCCTCAGAAGGGCACCCCCTCACCAGGGAAGGGGGGCTTGGCAGACGGAAGAGTTAAACCTGAGCACGACAATGGTAAGCAAAGGCTCACAGCTCCAACTAAATCTGCGTCTCGTCCAGTAAAATAATCTTGTCACATTAGGCTTGTCACTTGGCATTCTTTTTTCTTTTTCCAGTTTTTTTATTTATTTATTTTTGGTCTTAACTAAATTAGACTAGAGATAAAAATCAAAATTTTAGCATTTATTATTTTTATTTTTTTTTTTTTTGCCCCCCTTCCCCTAATGCTGATTAACATCTAGAATGTCTTTCAACTAATCCTATACCACCGAAACTTTCTTTACTTATGATTTATTTGCGTTTGTAGTGGCTGTAGGACCCAAAGCGCATTCACATCCTGCTAATGGCTTTATGGTAGTGCATGACCAGCCGACTCCTCATGCTGCTCCCTCGCTCTGTCCCCGCCCCCTCTGCTGTAGTGTGCTCATTGTGATTGCCTTCTGGTAGAAACACTAGCTGAACTAACAGAACCTTGCCATCCTACTCTGCTCTGCCACAAAGCTTCCCATGAGTCTGGCCATTCTTCAATTACACCACAAAATCTGGTCCTCTGCGCACCAGCGATCCGATTCACCCATTCATCTTTAATTGCGAACCGCTATGCTGTTTGCTGGTGAATTTTCACAACATCCTCTTGTAATCCACTCCCTATTGAATATGGCAGGGAAAGGCATTTGTCATCTGTGCGTGGATTTAAGGGGTTAAAGGTCGGCCTGACTGTGATGACTCATTGTGACTGAGCGTTTTACTGGCTTGTGATGAAATTGAAGTCTGGGCCACATGTGTACACACATCTAATGTCTGTCAAAATCCAATGTTCTGTGTCTCACTCAGTTACTGCATTATAGCTTTCATGGCTGCATAATAGCTTTCATGTTCCAATAATGCAGTGATGTGAATTATGGGAAAAATACTATGAAGAAAAATTCTCTCCTTGCTCCATTTCCAAGAAAAATAAGATTGTTAGACAGGATAATTTGACCATGTTTTTATAAATAAAATAAATAAAACACTACCAAGATCTTTACCCAAAACGTACAAAGCCGCAGGCCATTAAGTGCTTTCTAAATGACATTTGTTTTGGGATGTTTGTTTTGTGAGAATGTGGTTTTCTTGCCAGATTCTTTACTGAGGGAAGTTCCCCTTGGTGCGCAATTATAATTAATTGGCTTTTAATTGATTGAACACTACGGATGCTGGGGATGAGGACCATGAAAGCTATTATTCCGTAGCTTTTTGTTTCAAATGTTTAATCGTTTAATTTATTTCATCAAGTCAGGAATTTTGAGATTATTTGGGTTTTAGTTTTTTTTACTTAAAGGGCATCTAATATCTTCATATGCTGTTTGTGAACAATTCGATGTTATGAACATTGATTTGAGGTGCAACCAAAATGCATTGCATTACCATAGTGAAATTATTTTTGTAGAATTATTGGTGTTGGGGGGGCCGGGGGGAAAGGTCATATCTTTAATGTGCTTAATTGTAATTATTATTATTGATGGTAAACCTCAATGCAAGAGACATTTCCATTCCTTAGTGCAATACCTTGCATGTACCCCCACAAGAAATACTCTCTTTTCTTGGCTTAGGGAGGTACACAGCAATTTCTGCACTTGAAAACCCGTTCACTTGACTAAGCAATACTCCAGGGAATTGATGATACAATTGATTTTTATTTTGATGTCATTGTACTACAAGGACATCCTGGGATATCTTGCATAAATAGATTTTGCGCATGGCTTGTCGGTAGCATTTCAGTCCTTTGAAGTCTCTTTGCAGGAAATTATGTCTATTCCTGTTCATTGTTTAAAAGCGTTATGCAGTGCATTTAATATTTTGACTTCACAAACGTTAAAGCGATTGATGTTGATAACGCTCCATTGTGATTGCTTTGTGTTTCTGAGCAGCGTTTGACATAACTCTGATCTTTGTGAATGAAGCAGAGAGCGAAGCCACCAAACATGTAAAGGAGGACATTCATGACGGGATTGTGACCGTTTCAAAGGAGCACGTTTCACAAGAAGATCTGGAGGTGTTTAAACATGTCCAGGAGCTCTCTTTGCAGGTGAGGGAGATCACGAGGGCCCATTCAGTGTTTAATGACCGCCCTTTATATTAGTGTAATTGAAAAAGAATCAGAGAAAACCGGGAAGAACGGGCCATGGCAATACTGGGAAATATAATTTGGGGGAAAAAGCACTTCTGAAGGCATACAGAAGTACTTGTCTTCATAAATATTGTCCTTTAATGATGTGTCTACAGCAGCTTTTGAAGCGATTGAAAATGTTTTTGCTTTGAAGCACTGAAATGAACATACTTGTCTTTAATGTTTCTTGTGCATGTTGCTACCTTGAAAGTCTGATGCATCTTTGAATATTTAGAAAACCGGATGCGTAAACAATGCGGATTCCGGACGCTACCCAGCAGTCATTGAGTTTGGGAAGTATGAAATCCATACCTGGTATTCCTCGCCTTACCCACCTGAATATTCAAGGTATGATTCCCATTGGTTGCCTAGGTCTGTACTTGTGTGTGAGTTTACAGCTGCAGCAGTTGAGTGCATTTAGCAGACGAATGCTCACATCTTGACATCTCTTTTGACAGATTGCATAAGCTTTATCTCTGCGAGTTCTGTCTGAAGTACATGAGAAGCCGGAATATTCTCCAGCGGCATTCAAAGAAGTGCGGATGGTTTCACCCTCCCGCAAATGAGATCTACAGAAAGGCTGACCTCTCTGTGTTTGAGGTCAGTTCCACTGAAAATGTATATTCGTGTTCCTTGTTTATCCTTAATATATCCTTGACCCTTGTCCTCCTCTTATTACTGAATGTAAAACCACGATCCATAGTCCATGCTTCAAAATGTGGATAGAGAGTAACTGCTCCCACTGCTGCTTTGTTACCATGTTAGCACACAAATGGGGTCATGACCCGGGTTCAAGTAGTGGTTTGAAAGGGGCTTCATTGATTTTGATTCCCCCCGCCTCATCTGTGACCATTTCAAAGAACAAAGTGTACAAAAACATCACTGAATCCTGTTGTTTTTCCATTGTTTGCAAGGTTTACTTTGACTAAAAGTTCAACTTGGCAAGCTTCCACTTGAGTGACATTAATCTGGTTTTGCTTTTGTTCTTTTCCTTTATAAAAAAGAAAAAAATCGAGTACCGTTTTAAAATGCGAACTGTTCCTCGTTATGTATAGAATTTGAAATTCAAGATGAAAGTTGATTAGACAAGGTTGGACCTTTTGTTTTTTGTTTTTTTTGCACCACAATTTAGGTTGATGGAAATGTCAGCAAAATATTTTGCCAAAACCTCTGCTTGTTAGCCAAGCTTTTTCTGGACCACAAGACTCTGTATTATGATGTCGAGCCTTTCCTCTTCTACATCCTAACGAAAAATGACGATAAGGGCTGCCATCTTGTAGGGTACTTCTCAAAGGTAAGAGCCTTTTCCTCTAATCGTTGTGCTCCTCTAGTTCTACGTTCAGACATACACTTTGTGCCTGTGCAGAGAATAATTGATGTGCCAGTGTTGGGATAAGATTAAATAGAAAAAGGTGGAATCTTGAAATGATAGCAGTGGGCACAGGGGGAATTATTGTATATTGCCACATAAAGATACTATTATTATATTTAAAGTAGAATATGCCAAGTTCTGTGATATATGCGCAGTTTGTTCTTTTCTTACAACCTTTTGAAAGAACGGAATACTGTGTACATAAGGTATGTTTTGTTTTCTTCTAATCCTTTATCACCAAAAGCATGCTTTATCGGTCGGAGTGTGGTTTGTGTTTTAGACGAGGACAGTGGCAGGTGCGATGAATTACCGGCTTCTTCAGGACTTTGACATACATGATCTGTTTCTCCTTCCCCCAGGAAAAGCTTTGCCAGCAGAAGTACAATGTCTCCTGCATAATGATTATGCCTCAATACCAAAGGCAAGGATTTGGGAGGTTTCTTATCGATTTCAGTAAGTTGCTTTATTACGTTTTGAGCGCACAGTACACTTATTTGGACGTGCGAGCTAATGCCTTTGCACACAGTTTGAGCCATTTCAAATTGTTTTTAATACTACCATGTACTTTTGGTTGGATTTAGCATCTCTGGCCAGCTAAGGCATATGAAGCGTTTTTATTTTGACAACCATGTATTGTATTTCTTCTGAATCAGTTTTTAGTTTTTCTTCAAATCTTTCAACTGTCTAATTGTTTCAAAAGCTAATTCTCCTCAGTTAAAATGACCATTATTTAGAACTTTGAGCCAGTTCACTAGCTTCTTAGCTCCTGGAACAGGTTTACAGTGCACTTGATTTTCAGGGCCTTGCACCCTGTGTAAGACATGCCACTACTTTGTTTAGGTCGGTTGTTGTAACTCTTGAGATAGTTCAGAGATTTTTTTCTTTCTTTCCCGAGAGGTGATGGGACCTGGGAAATGAGCGCTCGGAGAACTGTAATGAAGCATTCGATTTTTTTTCCACCACTTTTAGAACCATTGAGAAATGCAAGGGATTTGCGATATAGAGAGCCAGCAGATAACAAAGACCAGGATTAGGGGAGATGAAACACAATGGACTTCCAGCCTTTTGCAGCTCTCCTTGGAAATATGGTTTAGCTTGAAGAAATCATGTTTCAGGCACAACACTGTGCCACAGCTTTCCTTGGAAAGTTTACTGCAATTCTAATAATGTAAATGGCTGTTTCGGGACTATAAACATGTGAAGAGTTGTTTTGAATGAGCTTTCGTTTGTGCTCGTGCCTGTCTGGAAAATGCATGGAATCACGCACACTCGTATGGTATTTTATTACTTATATTTTTGTTGCATTTTTCGTTGCATTCAATTATTTAAATATGAACAAGTCAAGTCAAAGTCCCTCTCGTTATTTTCTCATCCTCCGGTCTTCAAAAAAATGCCTGTTGCAGTCTTAGGCATGACTCATGAAACCAGATGTAATTATCTTTACAAAGTCATCTTTGGCAACATTCAGCACTATACTCAAGATGCTTAGCGCTAGATAATGCGTGATTTAAATGCAGAACACGAAGACTACAGAAGAAATAACACATAGAAGTAACCAATTAATCTAAAGTTGATGCTTATAACCGGGTCAATCCGTGCAGAATAGACCAATGTTCCCACCAGACACCCTCCGATTTTCTTAGTGTTTTGTGTGCCAGTGTGTGTGCGCGAGTACGCAGCCGTTATCTCTAATAACAGAACTGTTAAGTATATGAATACTAGTGAGAAATCAGAAAAAAACTAATTGGGCTGTTTGAGGGTCCGTATTTTCATTTGGGTTGGGTTGTATGTCAACCGCTATATAATTTGCAAGACAATCTTTTTCTCTACAGTCTGATATTTAATTCAACATATAGTAATGATACCTTCATTAATGAGACCGCCCAAATACATGCATACTGATTCAGAACACTGGAAAATACAACTTCTAGAATTTCGGGGGTCCATATTGGCATGTAGGACAGGTGATATATCAAAAGGAAGAGTCTCGATGGTGAAAATGGGTTTATGCCAGTTAGCAAAAAATGTTATTGGGGTTAAAAGTTTCATCCACTTGGGACATGTCAGAAAATGTTTGCTCTAGGCGCTTAATATTTTGCACGGCTTCGTTATAAATATATATATATATATATGGATGATTCTCTAAAAAATCAAGAAACTCGGAGGGGTCGGGTGGGGATGTTTGTCTATTCTGCACAGATTGACCCAACGTAATGTTAATATAATATAATATAATAAGTTCTAGCTTCTCCACAGTTCCTTAATGGCTACAGCTCCTCATCCACCTTGACTTGTTTACTTGGTATAATGAAAAGAAAACAATCAGCATGCAGTTCTATTTCCTTGTAGTAATATCCATCATAATGTATTTGACGCTAATAGCCTGTGCCTATTTGCATTTCCGCCATTCATCTTAAAAAAGAAAAATGTTCTTTCAACACAACTCTCCAGCCTGGCATGGTGATGATGAGTCTTTTGACGTATTGCCTTGTAAATGCATTCAACAATTCTTGGTGGAATTTTGGCATCGTGCATCGAATTGCTGTCATGGCTATTTAAAGGAAAGGTGGCCATATTTTGTTGACTGTTGTGGCCCTCGAAATATAAAGACGTCCATTCAGCAAATAAGAACTAGAACTAGATTAGCTGTCAATACATGCATTAATGATCTAGCCCACTGGTTTTAGATTTTTTTTTATTGAGGTAAATCATGCTGTTTACATGCTCAGCTGTCAGCCAGGCTTGGCAGCCTGTTAGTTGTGAGACTGGCAGTGTTTCGAAGACCAGTTCAGCAGGCACAGATGTTCCTGGAATATGAAGACTTTTTTCTTGCCAGTGTTTTAGCCGGGAGAAGCAATCTCAACTGACTCGCCACCAATCCATTGTGGCTGCACTCCAATGATGGTCAAGGCTCTCGAATGAATTTTCACCCAATTTCCTTCTGCATTATGCCGAGTTTGAGAGGCATAATCTTCACAAAGGAACGTCACAATCTCGCCCCCCACTTTTCACAGCTGGTGCAGGAAGCGGCCTTCTCAGCTGCAATGCTTATCTCGAACAGACACGCAAGCCATATCGGTATCAGTGATAGAAGATGTGATTTGAAAATGACTAAAAATGTCCTGGAAATGTTTGGCTCCGATAAGGATGTGACAGAGGAATTTGAATATTGGCTTGCATCAGTTTTAGCATGCAGTTTTACACATATTTTAGTTTAACCTGGAGTTGAGTATATCCCATTTATATGTATGCTATGTCTTGTATAATATTTCAATATTTAGTGATTAACTGGTTCAGTGTTGACGTGTGTGTTATGATTAGCCTTTTGTATCGTGTTATTAGTTACTGCTGCTTGTATTGGTTTTCATCAATTGCTTGTAGATTCTGTTGTGCACTCGATACTTGGTGATTCGATTTTCTCTGTGTGAGCTGGTCTATTTCCTAGTAGAAATTACCAGTAATGGTAGAGCTTAGCAACAGAATTAATTCATGTCATGCTGCTTGTAATGGGTGACCCTTGACAGAGCCGCTATAATACTAATTACTCATAGAGGCTGCTTTAATATTAGTATTTTTTTGTTGTTCATTATCTTCAGTAAGTGAATCCTCTTGTGAGAAGTGACACCCAGCTGTTTCTCTCCATTTGTTCCACACTTTTGCTTCCCCCCCCTCTTTTCAACCTTCTCTGTTGCCCTTGCCAGCATGTATCATGGCATCTGACAAGAGGTTGAAGGAGTGAAAAATAGATTGCCTCACCTCGTTTGTGCTCTTGAAGGTGGGGGTGGGGGGGGGGCTTTCAATTGTAATGCGTGTAACCTACATTGTGTACAGCTGTATTGTTTTTAAAGGGAATATGGTAATCTAATGAAGCAAAAAGGCTAACATTTACCGTTGTTTAAAAAATAAAAATAAATGTTTTCGGTTTTTTTCTAGGTTACCTACTCTCACGGCAAGAAGGACAAGCTGGCTCCCCGGAGAAGCCACTGTCAGATCTGGGTCGGTTATCCTACTTGGCATATTGGAAAAGTGTCATACTGGAGTACCTTCATAAGCATCCAGACAAACGCATCAGTATTAAGGGAATAAGCAGGGCCAGTGGGATGTGTCCGCACGACATCGCCACCACTCTCCAGCAGCTGAGCATGATTGACAGGCAGGATGGCAGGTGCGTCAGACTACAGAATATGTATATTAATCTCCGTCCGGCGCCTCGTGAATTTGCTTCTTGCACGCTTTTGAGCGTAAGAGGCTTCCTTAGCCTTTGCCACCGCTGTAATTGCTGCAAGTGTCTTTGGTCCTCCGAGAAATCCATTCGTGCCTGCTTAATGTGATATCACCTTTCCTCAACCACTTCATTGTTGCAAGGATACCGCCAACGGCTTGATATTTGCGAGGGGAAACTGTTTAAGGAATTGACTCACTGTCACTCCTTGTTATCTTTTTAAAGACCCATTTGTGTGAGTGGCCTGACTGTTTAATGAAATGGGTTGAATAAAATAGTTTTCGACCACCAGTAGCTGCTTGGTGAATGGTTGAATCGAGTCCTAGGGTCATTGTCATCGTGTTGGTTTGTGGATTTTTGTTTAGGTTCGTAATAATCCGACGGGACAAACTGATCCAGAAGCACATGGAGAGGCTGACGTCCAGCCCGCGCCTGAACGAGGTGGACCCGGACTGTCTTCACTGGTCGCCCGTCATGGCTCTTAACGCCGTTCTGTCCGAGGAGGAGCGGGAAGCAGAGATGGATGTACGTCTGTTCCCAGTTGTTTGTTTGAAACCAGTGTACAGGTCCACAGAGAAGCACTTGGGGAGTGACAACTGTAGGCCAAACCACTGGCAGATATTCGAAAGTAGTGTTTGCTCCGAGACAACTGTGCACATGGTAAGACGTCACAGAAGGGGGGAGTGGCTTCAAATGCAGTCACAACCATCTCCCGTTTCCCAGCCCTTAACTCCGAAGAACTCGCTCGCCATTTTTGGTGTCGGTTCATGTGGTGCCGTCAACTTGATATATCACATGTGACTAACCTATAATTTTGGTGGTTTGGAATAAGCATAGCTTTGCTCTCCTTAACAGCAATTTAGAGCTTGCTTGACAAAGCGTATTTCAAGGAGGGAGGAAGTACTCCACTGTGTCCACTGACGAAGACACAGACTTGTATGTCCTGATATGATGAAGACATAAGTAGTCAATTACTTGTTAGAGTTGACTTGGGAGTACAGATGAGTGCCAGAAAATGCAGGAGAAATACAAATGACACATCTACTCCTTCTCGGCATAGTTACCTTTTGTGCAGGTACTGTGCACTTCCTTCATTGCACAAAGAGATCATAGAATGAATTTCAATCAAGGAGATATTCCATCAATATGGCAGGTTCAGGTCTTTTTTCTTCCCCTTGCCGTGGGGAGAGTTTTCGGTTATTTTTCCACAAATGTAGCACTTTACATGCTTCCCAAGTTCATTACTGGAATAAAAATGTCCACTGTCACCAAACATTTAATCTAGTGCAAAATGACCCAAATCAGTTCACTACATTATTAATAATACTAAATATTCCATGAAATGCAATCTCCCATGGTTGCCTATTATACATGTTTCTGTGACACAGACTGCTAATCGAGAGGCAATCTCCCAGTTACCCCCCAACAAAAAAAAACCCTTTAATGATTGAAAAAATAAACGCTCAGATAAATTAATGTAATTTGATGTGCCCGATCATGCGAATGATTTCCTAGCTACATCTCCGTACCTTTTCCCAATTGCAGGCTGAGCGCTTGATGGAACAGGCCAGCTGTTGGGAAAAAGAAGAGCGGGAGGTGTACACGTTGACCCACAATGGCCGACAGCCCCACACCAAGGTTCACTGCAAGAACCCGTACAGGAGGTCCCCGGAGGAGCACGTTGCTGAGCGGGCCGGCCAGGAGAGCGACGAGTACAGCGAGGAGGACAACGAATACGACAGCTCGCCCCCTATCCTGACCAAGGCCCAGGCCATGCTGGGTGTCAAAAGAAAGGTGAGGAGGAGAGCGGAGATTGATTTCGCTGCCTTTAAATGACACTGGCAGGCCTCCGTCACCTGGTTTGCTCGGCCCTGCTGAACTCACTTATTCAATTACTGCCTAAGTTATCGATCGTGTGCCAGCTTCAAACACACACACTGGAACTGCGCGACACGTTAGGTGAAATGCATCGTATTCTGCTGTGTTGTCTGCAGGCGAGCTTCTCGGTTTGCTTTTTATATAAGTGATCATTTGAGACTGAGGGGATGCAGCAGTGAGATGTTTGCTTGTGTGTTTATGGTTAATCCCCCTCCCTTTGTGATATAGCACTGCCCCCTTGTGCTTAGAAAATATATTGCGCCAAGGTATTCCGATTTTCGGTCTAAAATTAGATTATTAATTTCCTGAATTTCGTTTTGTTTTTGACGGTATTTGAAGGTAGTTTTGCATATATAGAGTCTCATAATGTTATATGCTATAAATTCAGTACAGGCAGTAAAACACTGCCCTTTTTATACCAGGGAATGTATAATTATAATATGCATAATACATTGTGACAGATTCAATGAATTATAGCCGAGACGATGTAGGAAACGGCTGTGGTTAGAATGATCCTACATGCTTCATTTGTGGCTTTCAAAAACAGGCAACAGTCTGCTGAAGAAAGGACCACTTAGGCATTGTGGTTGACATTGAGATTTGCTTTCCCCGCCCCCTCCCACAATGTGAACCATTCAGAATGTGGTTTTATCTCCCTATATTTGCTCTGTTGGAATTATAAGCATTTGCTTTGTTTAAATCCTTTAAATCTCATGCTCCAAGGGATTTTGCATTATTTTTGACAACTTTGACAAGTTTGCATTGTGCTCCAATGCGTTCCCTTGAAGGGGCAGCATGACATAAACGCCTTTTTTTTTTACGTCATTTCAGAGAACGCCAATTCTGAGGAAGAAAAGGAGCAGGAAGAGGAAGAGGATCAACAGCAGCGTCACGACGGAAACCATCTCCGAAACCACAGAGGTCCTGAACGAGCCCTTCGACAACTCTGAGGAGGAGAGGCCCATGCCTCTCCTGGAGCGCACTTACAGGATGGGTGAGACGGACGAGGAGGAGGAGGAGGAGGAGGAAGAGGAGGAAGAGGGCAAGCTCAGTCGGATGGCGGTGAAGCGGCGCCGTGGCCGACAGAGGATGGCGAAGGACGAAGAGATCGACAATCAGAAACATGGAGCGGAAGATGCCACAAAAGAGAAAATAAAAGGCAACCATTGATCTATTAGTCTCTTCCATTTCCATTGAATCCCAGGAAGGGCCTAGTGTCCTTATTAAATGTCACCATTTCTGAAATTGTGCTCAATTACTTCAGATGTAGTACCTTTGACTCGTGTCAACTTTATTTATATAGATTTGTTTCCATTTATTGCAATGTATTTTGGGGCAGTCAGAAATGCTGACATGGTTGAATATGATGGAAATTAAAATGGGATTTAATTCTGTTCAAAAGATGCTAAAGATGCTCAAATAAATCTGTTCATATGGAGCTTTTTAGGATCACAGCATGCAATTTCAGTAAGATTTCAGACCAGACATTTTGATGTTTTGACGTTGATCAAGTTTTAAAATTGTTTGAATTCCCCCCCTTTACAGGCTCCTTCGGGCTCCTTAAAAAGATGGACAATCCCCGGCCTGTGAGGCGGAAGAAAGGCTGGCCCAAAGGAGTGAAACGCGGCCCTCCCAAGTGGAGGCTGAAGAAGGAGAGGAAGATGGGCTTCAAGCTCAACCTGTACACCCCTCCCGAGACGCCCCTGGAGGCCGACCACCAGATCCAGGCTGAGGAGCCCAAGGAAGACCAGGACAAGGCTCCCGCCATCACCGAGGAGGAGACGGAGCCTGGCAGGGACACCGAGCCCCTGGACGTGGAGCTGGACAAGCTGCTCTCTGAGTCCCGGAGCCCCGCCGAGCCGCTCCCCAAGAACCAGGACGAGTTTTTCCACAAGCTGGGTTCCCGGGACGACTCCTTCCACCACGACGAGAGCCAGGAGGCCCCTGATGCTGCCGACGAGGACGAGCGGGAGGAGCAGGAGACGAACGGCTGAGGTTAAGGGGCGAGGCGAGGGGGCGGCGGCGGAGGACGAGGAGGAGGAGGAGGACGACCCGGTGCGCGTGGAAGACCACGACGCGGATGACGAAGACGACAGCCACGCGGATGCGGCGGAGCTGCACAAGGCCGAAGGGGGCGCTGCGGTCCCCTCCAAGGAGAGGCCCGAGTACCCGGAGCCTTTTTTAGACCTGGACGGCTCAAACGGGCAGGAGTCCAGCCCGGAGGAGGACCCCGCTCCCGATCGCGCCCTGGCCTTCGCTCCAGCCGCGGACGAGGACACGCCGGAGAACGTCGCCGCTGACGCCCGGCGGCCGGCCGAGTCGGAGTCCGACGAGGAGACCGCTCACGACCTCGAGCAGGAGGAGGGGGAACCGCTCGGCCCGCGGGTACAGACGACCACCCGGTCTGCCCCCCCGAGATCGACACGGAGACCGTGCAGGCCGTGCAGTCTCTCACCCAGGAGGCGGAGCAGGAGAACGACTTCCAGGACTGCGTGGAGACGCGGGAGGCCTGCCGGAGCCTGCAGAGCTACGCGCACGTGGACCAGAGCCCCCAGATGGCCCCTCTGGATGACTGTCCCCATTCGGACCACAGCAGCCCGATGTCATCCGTCCACTCGCACCCGAGCCAGTCGGTGCGCTCGGTCAGCAGCCCCGCCGTCTCGGTCCTGGAGAGCAGCTACGCGCAGATCAGCCCCGACCAGAGCGCCATCTCCGTGCCGTCCCTCCAGAACATGGAGACCAGCCCCATGATGGACGTGCCCTCGGTCTCGGACCACTCGCAGCAGGTGGTGGACAGCGGCTTCAGCGACCTGGGCAGCATCGAGAGCACCACGGAGAACTACGAGAACCCCAGCAGCTACGACTCCACGCTGGGCGGCAGCATCTGCGGGCCCGGCTCCTCCCAGAATAGCTGTTCCTACGGCAACATCTCCTCCAGCGGCCTGTCGCAGAGCAGCTGTGCCGTGACCCAGCAGATGGCCAGCGTCAACGGCAGCTGCAGCATGATCCAGCAGAACAGCCTGAGCTCACCGCAGAACTGTGCCGTCAAGTCTCCGCAGGGCTGCGTGGTGGAGCGCCCCCCCAGCAACAGCCAGCATGGCCAGCACGGCCAGCACGGCCAGCGGCCAGCACGGCCAGCATAGCCAGCACGGCCAGCACAGCCAGCATAGCCAGCATAGCCAGCACAGCCAACACAGCCAGCAGCAGCAGCAGCAGCAGCAGCAGCTGGCGCAGTGCGGCATGCCTGCCAACTTTGCCTCGCCCATGCAGCTGGCCGACATCCCCGAGTCGAGCAACCCCAACCTGGGCATCTACGAGCGAATGAGCCAAAGCGATTACAGCGGCGGGCACTACTCGCAGCCGTCGGCCACTTTCAGCCTGGCCAAGCTGCAGCAGCTGACCAACACGCTCATGGATCACCCGCTGCCTTTCAACCACTCCGCTTCGCACCCCATCACGTCCTATGCAAACAGCGTCTCCCTGTCCTCTCAGCTCGGCAACTCCGGCCTGGTGTCCCTGCCGCAGTCTCCGCACGCCGTCCCCGGGGGCCCGCAGGCGCAGGCCACCATGACCCCGCCGCCCAACCTCACCCCCTCGCCGATGATGCTTCAGCGCAACATGGCCGCCCCCAGCATGGGCATCCCCCCCTCCCAGAGGCTGCAGACGCAGATGGCTGCCAAGGGCCACATTTCCATGAGGTCCAAGTCGGCGCCGCTGTCGCACCACCAGCAGCAGATGTACGGACGGGCCCCGCAGGCCGTCCCCATGCAGGCCCCGGCCAGGACGCTGGCAATGCCGCGCATGAACATGGGGGTGAACCTCATGCCCGCGCCGGCGTACAACGTCAACTCGATGAACATGAACATGGCCCCCCTCAACGCGATGAACGGCTACAGAATGACCCAGCCAATGATGAACAGCGGCTACCACGGGAACCACGCCTACATGAACCAGTCCCCGCAGTACTCTATGCAGATGGGCATGATGGGAACGCAGCCATACCCCCAGCAGCCCATGCAGGCCCCGCCCCACAGCAACATGATGTACACCCCAGCAAGCCACCACGGCTACATGAACACGGGCATGTCCAAGCAGTCCCTGAACGGGCCGTTTATGAGACGCTGATGTCGTCTCCCTTCTCTCCCGGCGTGCGTGTCATCTGGGACACGCACACCTTTTTGCCTGGAATGCTTTCTTTCTTTGTTGTTTGTCCACTTTTGGTTCCATTGATTTCTGAAAAACCAGCACTTGGTAAGAATGCAAAAAAGAGAGAACTTTTTTTTGTTTTTTGTTCTTGTTTTTTTTTAAAAAAAAAAATTGAGCTGTTTTTCCTAATAACGGGAAGCCTTACATCATCAAAACAAAGAGTTATTGATTAATGTTACTCTCCTGTAATGAGTTGCAGTCCACCGTACTGAGCTACAGTCAGATTAGGCTTCAGTTCTGGGACTGCAGTATAGTAGCAGCCTATGTAATGGAGCCATTTAATGTGCCTGCTGCAAATATTAAATTGGACATTAGAGCCTTTTCAGTGTACCTGTCCAACAGAACTGAAATTTAGTTTGTACTATACTTATGCCTTTGTATATTTAAATTATTGTACATTTTTGTTTTATTTTTTGTAAAGTGACACTTAGCATGCTACAATGTCTTTGTTAGTAACAGTGCATTAAGTAGTACTGTACAAGTGTTGTGCTCAATAGCAAGCCATTTTAAAAATGTATGGCCTTCATTAGGTTTCCCTGTAACGGGAGAAAGATTAAACTCTATTTTTGTTAATTCTAAAACTGTAAAAATTGTAAACTTAGTCCTGTTTCAGTTGTTAAGTCTGAAAGGTTTTATTGCGAAATGTGTATAATTCTGAACTTTTTGTATCAAATTTCCTTAAATGAGGCAGCTTTCTGTTTTATAATGCAGACTGATTTCTGTCTAATAATGAAGCATAATGTATCTGTGTTTGTACCCAAACAATTCTAAAACATTTCAAAAGTGCTTGTCCAGAAATGTGGCAGAATTTAAAAAGTAAATAATTATAACATTAATAATACATACATGCATAAATTAGTCCAAAGTTGCTATTTTATGAAAATGACTTTAAATTTACACTTTCATTCCATCTGTAGATTTGTTTTCTATCTTTATAAAATGTTGGATTTATATTTTACAAAATTGTAGAGCAGTAGCCTGTGAATAGACCAAACTAAGCTAACAAATTGCATGTAAAAAGCAAATTGTATTTGTGTCTGTTTATATTGCTTTTTTGTAGCCTTTGTACTTGTACAGAGTGGCTGGTAGGAATGAGAGGGGAAACCTGGCTATGTGTACAAAATAGGACAGAATCACGGTCTTGTATTTATGAGTTATCTTAGTCGATCACTTAAAAATGCTGTACATTTTAGCCTAAAATAAATTATGATGAACCATGTATGGATCATTTCTTGTCAGCCAACTGTTTCACTTATCACAACAGAGAGCATACGTGACATTGTGATTAAATTGCAAATGTGTCTGACAGGTTGTGGAATGTCTAACGCAATTCAATGATTGTCCAGCTGAATTTGGATGCTGTTGGAAGTGATGTTTATGACCCCTTTTTTTTTTTTTTTTTTTTTTTTTTTTTTGCTATGGTGAAATGAAAGCTTGGCCCATCAATTTGTAATTTGTTTCCTATATGCGTGCAAGCTGCTGCAGCCCCTGCAGATTGTGGCGTGGCTGTAGACAAATTAGATGCCATGTCCTTCATTACATTCTCCTCAGCTTTTCCGACTGGTGAAATCTTCACAGTTCGGCTGACTGATTCAATATTAAGTGTTCACAATTGACTTATAGACTTCACTGTGTCAAATTCAGATGGTCATGGTCAATTCAACCCTATCATAAATTGAGGTTAAGTATGTCTGAAATCATGCTTTATTAAACATGGGTTTACTTGAAGTCCAACCAACCACATTTACATTTTTAAGGCCAGAGAGATTACTCAAGACTCAAACATTCTTTGATTATTTGGCTTTCCTAAAATAGACCAAAACCAAAGAACATTCTCCCAGAGAGTAGTTTGAAATAAATTGCAATAAATTCCTGCCCCGAAGTGAACCCAAGTAAAGGAGGTAAAAACAAATTTGAAACAATTATGGTTAAAAATTGCTCTCGACTGTTTTTTTCTATTTCTCAAATATCAACTAATTAACTTTGACAATCATATTTTATTCTCCCAGCTACAGAAATAAACAAAATATAAACCTTTTAAGATATTTTTTTTTTTTTTTGCCACATTTTTTTATTTTATGGTTTCTTCCACATCTCCATTATTAAAGCATTACATCTGGTCTTGGAGTTGTAAATCAGGTTGGGTAAGCCAGCATAAGCTTACGTGTTCATGCAAATCAAGGGAGGCCTCAAAGTGAATGGCAGAGTGACTTCTTCCCTTGACATAGGCTAATGCATACATATCTTAAAGAGATTGAAAATAGGATGTCAGTTCAAATGTGCAGCAGACACAAACCTTCATTGCTGACAGGGTTTCACAGGTGGTACTGTACACATCTACAAGCTAAAATCATGTAAGGTCAAGTGTTGATTCATTACATGTAATTTGCATGTATATGAATTGTTCATATGCTGTGTATGTCATTTGTGTTTGTTAGACATTTTTGTTACATGTGATTCATACAGACAATGGCTTGTGGGGGGACTCAGTGGACTTGGCTCAGGCAATTTGTCACCTGAGTCTTCTGGCACAATGGATGAAACCCAGATGCTTGTCCCAATCAATTTCAAAAAGAGAATAAACTAGCTGTTTTACACGTTTTAATGCAAATTGTAAAGGTGTTCCCGAATTCCTAAATGGCCCAGTCCTTACATTTTTCTAACTGTAGGAATATGTTGGATTTAGTGATGGTATTGTAATAGACTTTGTAAAAAAACTTTGTGCAGTTAAGACAATAAAGCCTGTTTCATATGCTAAAACTGCAGTTTTACTGAAAGACTTTGATTATAAACAAAAGTAAATCAATTCATCACAAGTGTTCAACATGCAGGATTTAGGAAGACCGTATAAAAATATATCTACAGGTAACTGCCAAAATAAAGGAAACGCTTGAGCAAATGAAGGGTTCTGGTGGCTTTGTTATGGTGTGGGGTCCATTTTCCTAGCATAGTTTAGGTCCACTCAACCTCTTGGAGGGCAAAATAAATGCCAATAAATACAATGCCATTCTGAGTGATCACCTTCATGAATCACCATCACCCTATGGTGAAGCATTTCTATCCTGATGGGAGTGGTGTCTTCCAGGATGACAGCCACTAAATGCTTTAATTTGCATGAAAATAATGTAAACCGTAAATAATGTAAAATGTAAAGGCTGTCCTAGTCACCAGATCTCAACCCAGTTGAATACTTATGGGAGATTCTGGAGCGATGCTTAAGACGGCCTTTTTCAACACCGTCAACAAAACACAACATGATGGAATCTCTCATGGAAGAATGGTGTTGTATCCCTCCAATAGAGTTCCAGACGCTTGTAGAATCTATACCAAGGCTCATTGAAGCTGTCCTGGTGGAAAGAGGTGGCACAACGCCCTATTAAGACACTTCATGTTGATTAAGTTATTTTGGCAGTTACACAATAATTGCATAGTAATCATATAGGTCACTAAAATAATTGATTGATTACAGCCTATCCCTAACAGCAGAGTGGAACAGAATGCCAGACCCAACCCAGCACAACCATTTTGAAAATGGTGAGACCGAAGGATCAAATTGAACAATTTTATGGCATTCTACAAGCCTTGTCAAGTTACAGTTGGTGAGCCCAAGTCTCTTCAAATGCCTGTCTAGTCATAAACATGCATCTTGAAACTCTAACCTCACTGCTGCTGGCAGTAAGTGCTGTGCTATTTACCCTTTACAACTCTCTGGGTGCTGGAAAACCCTAACTGTCAGTTGGGGGGCTAAATAAAGCTTCATTCAGGAAATCCTGCCAATCTGTTCACCAAGCCATATGATTACTCTGGGATACATTTCCCCAACACAAAGTCCTCAAATCCTGCCCTTAAACCTGCATGTTGAAGGGATCAACGTTTAATGGGTCAAACATTTTAAACTTAAATGTGTGTAACTTATTTATAAATATTGAGTGACAGATTATTGGAATATAAAGGATATTTTATTCACAAAACCAAGTCCTTGGATAACAACTGAACTTGCTAGCTAAGTTAAGAAATAAAACATAAAAAATATTTTTGGTGGTGACCAGCCATTTTACTAGCTACAAGAGTCTGACCTAACACTAGGTTGCTTGTTTGCAAATGTCTACATTTTGTGGAAAGAAAGCTGGCTTATTGCTAATCTTTCTCAATAAATAATACAGGTATTTGCATGTTATTTTCTATTAGTCTTCACGTTAGTGTTCACTTTATAGATGTTTACCTTTTTCAGGTTATCTTTTCCTGTTGCTACCCAAGATAATTTTCAAGTGAAATTAACAGATTTTAAAGCAACTTGACAGTTGTTTATTTGTACTTTATTTACTTTATTTTCAGCAAGAGGAACAATATGGCACACATATTTGTCAGTATTCAATAGCTAAACAAAAGGCTTCCATTGCTAGCTATTTCTTAAATAATTGTTATTTTGAAACTAAAACAAGTCAACAAGTCAAATTTTGGTGTAATCTGACTGAATAATCAGCTGCGGAACAGATGGATATACGTGTGCTCGAATTAACAGCTTTTAACAGGACACACAAAATATGAAATCTCTAGCCAAGCTGATTTCAAGTTGTGTGTTTTTTTATGTAAGCAATTGCTATTTCTGTTTAGGGTTTTCTGATAGCTAGCTAACTAATGGGTATCCCCATGATCTTTAATCATTTGAAAAATGGAAACAATACATTTAACAACAGAACACAGGACTGAGCTTGGGGGAATATCTTTACTACATTCAGTCAGTGTCACCTATAAAGGTTTACGGGCAGCACCCCAGGGAGATGGGCTTCATAAGAATCGATGTTGCATCAAGCAGATGGATTTTCCCTTAAACCGTCAGTCAAGAAATCTCACGCACCTGCAACTCAATCTAGCTACCAACCCACATTTAATAGTAGCCCATGCCACTAGCTTCCTAACTACCATGTTTTGCTACTGTTAACTAGCTAGCTATGATTGGCTTCATGGCTTGCATTAACTAGCTAGCCGTGTACTAATAGGTCAGCTTTCTGAATTCAGTTAACAAAGTAATGTTAACGTTAGTTACCTATGGACAAACCGATCTGAAATTCAAGTGGTCTACTGATAGCTTAGGATCTACACGAGACAGGACAGTACCATTACTAGTTTGGCCCAATTGTCTTTCAGTAGTTACTGGCAAAAGTTAACGTGTTAACATAAGAAGCTCACAATTCAATGTAAAAGTTGCTCAAGGAAGAAGTTTCCCCTAAGCACTGGCACAGAATCAGCTAAATCTACCCAAATCCTAACCTTAACCATTAGGAGGAAAAACACAAAACTGACTTCAGACACGTGCCCACGGGCAACTTCCAGCTGCACCATAAACGTTAACATGTTAACACCTGACTCTTTTCCTGCTTTTTGATTAGTTAATGATCAAAAGTTAACGGTTAATGTTTTGACAGGTTGTGAGCCACTCGGCTCATTTCTTTGATTTGGGCACATGGCTGCATGACGTAGTTCCTCCCCCTTGTGAGGGATTGAAGGGGAGGTTCCGGAAGAAGGAAAATTGTGAAGAAATTGTGGCAGCAGTTTAAAGAGGTGTTTGGCGTGCATAGAAAAAAACTGCCACCCACGAGGCTTCTGATTGAGCTGGCCGAGGTCAGGCCTCACGTCTTCCTCCTCAACATTTACATTGACATTTTAAGCATTTAGTGGATACTCTTATCCAGAGCGACTTACAAGATGTGCAATAATACATGGTAGGAACAATCATAGTTCATGGAGATAGTGACTCTTCCACCCCCTGGAAAGCTGGTAAGGGGTTTGGGGGGACTCGGTGTATGCAGACGTGCTTTTTTATTTGCTGTTTTTGCTCTTCCTTTACCTAACTTTACAACATATTCATTGTATAACATACACCAGTCAGGGCCTTATTCTGTTCCATCAGGTTTCCTAGCTGTAGCCAGACTGCAGTCTGTCTTGGTAGGTAGTTAACTAGGCGGGTATGGCCAGGTACACCTGAGAATTGGGTTTGTGACAGTGTCCACGGTCAATGCTTCCAGACTACCAGAAAGCTTACTGTTGTGTTGAATCTGATCATTTCTCCCTTTTCTTGACATGCAGTAGCCTTCTACAGAGCCCCTGTGAGGGTAAAGTGACTCATGTCCCACAGGAGGCCATCTTGGCCTAATTCATTCAGTCTATTATTCCCTTCAAAAACTGCCTGTAGGTGAAATCTACTGGCAGCTCTCATTCACCAGTGCAGAGTAATTGAGGGAGACCAGTGTGATCTATGGCTCATCTCCAAGGTATAAGGCTTGAAATATTGTTTAGACTGGTGTTCCATGTTTCACAAACTAAATAACTAGTCATGAATGTGAGGATAATTGCATTTAGGTCTCTCAAATATGAAAGACATATCATGTCAAGATTTGAACCACTAACCTTTCATTTCCCCTCGTATCTCCAGGCTTGGCTTTCATTCATACTGACAGTGAAGTCATTAAACCTGTGATATCAGATTCTTTTTATCGTTATGTCAGGTTCATTGTATTGCTTCACTCTTGAGATATCCCAGTTTTTATATGCCAGTTTAGACTGATCTGTTATTTCTCTCTTCAAAGGATGACCTGATTTGTTTAGGTTTTTTTTAAATTTTGGCTGAAGCCTTACAAGGTCTCATTTTGAATTAAATGTATACACTTGGAATTGAAAAACTGCGGTAAGTGAATCCTTTTCTCTTTTAGCCTTTATTTTGGGCAAGCTACTAATCCCAAGCCAGTATAAAGTACTTTTATACATTTGATATGTCTAACAACCTAATTGGGGGCCTTCTAAAAGAGTTTTCTATTTTTCTGAGGTTTTGAAACCAAGCTATAGTTTGATTTCCTTTCTCGGGAATTGAAGAACTGTTGAGTGATGTGCGATTCTGAGAGTCCCAGGTCTTCTTTCTCTTTGCATTGAGCTACAACTTACAACTAGCTATTACAAGTCTTGGAAAATCCTCAAAGGAAGAAGCTGGGTATTAGGTTGTGGTCACAAATCCCCTTCACAGTTTGTAAGGATCCTGCATCCTCTCCCTCTCCAGAGATAAGGCCATGTCTAAATGACAGAGCTGGCTCAGAAAGCCAGCGTTGGGAAGCACATTCCTGTGTTTACGGACAGTCTTGATGGCTTCGGCTAAGGTGAGCTTCTCGTTGATCATGAGGAAGGCAAACACAAGGGTGGCAGATCGGCTGATTCCCCTTGCGCAGTGGACAAACACTTTCCCTGCAGGAAGAACAACATCAAAGACTCATCTTATTGACACAAGCTGCAATACAACAACAAAAACACCATGTGCCACAGTCCATTAAGCAGCCAAAGAGTGTTTTCAGTAATTGCATCTAAACGGCCGGTGCACTCAATCACTCCAAATAACTGCATCAAAACACACATGTTCATTACATTAAGGGATGTGATGATAAGTTATATATGAATTTTAACCTTGAGAAAATACTGGTGTGTTGTTTTTTCCCACCCAACTGATGGACTCCCTATGGTGTACAGTCCAAAAACAATCATGTGCCTTCGTTTAATGTCCAAAGTTAATTTTATAGGTGTGTGAGAACTTGCAGAGAGAAATTGAGGAAGAACACCTCAAACTGTCAATATGCTGAACATCATACCAAAATAATTGATCTTTTACATGGCCATACATGACCATGTCCTAAATGAATACTACCCAAATAAAAAGTGCAAAAAAAAGAAAAGGGACAAGAATGCAGACATTTCAGTCAATGGAACTTCATCAATGTGGGCATCTAGACAAATCTGGCGGAAGTGCACATTGTCTGTAGGAGCACCACACTAATATTGTCCTGCTAGATCAATCAATTCAGTTTTTGTTTAATTTCAGAAATGCCTGTTTAAAAACACTGCAGCGTTGTCTCGATGCAGTATGGTGTTGTGTGTCTTTGTAGGTAATATAGTGGGTCTTTTTCTAGTGGTTTTAATGCAGTGTGGTGTTGTGTGTAGGTAATATAGTGGGTCTTTTCCTAGTTCTGCACCTGCCTTTTTGGGACAGTGTTTCCTGTATGAATGCAGTAGACGGATAGAAGAACGGACTCAGGTCAAAGTCGCGACTGTCAGGAGCGTCCACACCGTAATACCGTACAGCCATGTCTGAGTAGAAGCTCGCCCCAGTGTCAATGCGCCCCGGGCCGTCCGCAGCGTTCAAGATGTGGGTGATCCCCAGGTTAGACAGCAAAGCCTTGTCACGGGCTGTGGACCTAAACCAAACCATTACATGTTTATTACTCGACTTTACTTTTTGCAGCAAAAACGATTGTGGTTTATGTATAGATAATGGTTATGTACTGAATTGTTTCAGCTCTGGAATAATTCCCTATGTTCCTGTACTCTAATATCCCCAAAATAATGTTCTTTTTCAACTAAAATTCACCACCAAGCAGGTGCCCATGTGAACACAGTGAGACCTCCATGTCCTTGATTGCCATTATCTGTGTGTGTGTGTGATTTTGTGGTGGTAATGAGACCATGCATGCTGCTGAGGCCAGCTGGTTATTTTCATGTGTTCCACCAAACACCTGTGAGCCCAGCTGTAACTGGGCGGATAATGTTCTCCTTTGGATGTATAATTTGCATACAAATGTATCATTGTCTCTCCATCCTCAATATGTTTGGTACATACGCGTCTCCAATGTACACATTGGGCCAGACCTCATTGACAGGCCCAGTGGGGTGTCTGTTCTTCAGCAGGAGGTGTAGCAGATCGGGAATAGGCGGCGTCTTGTACTCACGCTGCCTCGGACTGGTGTGTGTTTCTTTTACAGCCATTCTAAAGAAATACATTTTAAAAAATGGCAATGTGCCTGGCCTGTAGAAGTACTAGCAACTTTCCAATTGGGGGGTGCTTCACTAATGCCTTAGATTGACTGCCAAGATTTACTTACCTGTCTCCGGCTGTGTCTGTGCTTATTGTCTGCTCTGGGCTCCTGTCCCATGAGGAGACTAAAGATTTTTCTTGAAATGTTGCCAGTGGATTCCAAAAGGTGGGCGATTTCAAGGCAAAAGGACCAGCTATATTTGAGTACTAAAGAGAACCAATCCTACAAAGGGTTAATTTGATGTTAATCGAATGTTTGGTATAGCTGTAATATATTTCCTCTCTCCTTTGTTACCCCACTGCTTATCCTACACTTGCATAGAAGTGACAAATGTTCCTCAAGAACAAGAAGCTCAGACTGCCCCACAGTGTATTTACTGTATAAATGAGATATTTCAAGTTTGAACAACCATATTCCTAAGAGAGAGAATTTTATATTTAATTTAATAGCTTAAAAGAAAAGGTTCTCAGAAATAGTCAGTGCACAGATCTGTATTGAACTGTAAAGATCAATCTCCCAACATAAATAAAGAACAATTGTTTATTTTTTTGAGCTGAATTCCAGATGCAGATCTGTGAGGAGGAGGCTGACCTGCAACAGGTCCAGGAAGCCGCGGAGCAAGCGAGCCAAGGAGGCCAAGGAGGCAGAGGAGAAGGTGAGTATTTGATCCTGAGAAGAATGCAGATTTGCTTTCCCCTTAACCAGAAACCCTGTGAAACTCCAGTTTCCTCCCAACTGAACGGATGTGTTTTCCTGAGCTTGCGGAGAGACTAGCAGAACTCCTCTGTGCCCTGGAGGAGCCGTTGGCGGCAATGGAGCCAATCTCTGAGTTCTGGAAGAAGGTGCGGGCGCAGAGGGAGCTGAACTCCAGGCCCTTAGGAGGCGGCTGACCTGCAGGCAGCTCCAGGAAGCACCGGAGTGAGCGATCGAGTAGGAGGCTGACCTGAACAGAGACCCGTTGTTTTATTTGTAAAACAACAAATATGGTTTCTTAACAGCACTGTACACCTACTTGAAGCGTCTCGATTTTTTTCCCCCTCCTCTCCCGTCGCCGAATGTCTGCTTCAAATTCCAGCGAGCGAGGGTGGCAACAGCCAGCCAAAGCTTTATTTTTGGAGTCTCTTCATTTTGGTGATAATTATAAACCTTCCAGCTACAAAAGTATTTTGCAACCTGATCAGGCAGCCGAGGATCCAAAAACAGCGCCAGGATGGCTGTGTTTTCACTGTTGATAATGCAGGACTACCAGGAGGCCTTGTGTGGAATAGCAGGTGTTGGGACACACATTGCAGCATCCAGATGTGCCACTCTAATTGAGAGCAATTCAGGGACCTCCTTGCCAGACTGCTGTTTTGGGAGTGTGAGAACCTCTTAGGCTGAAAGTGGATGGTGCTTTATGAAGTCAATAGTAGGGAATTTGCACTGAAGGTGAGAATGTCTTGTGCACTCGATCCATACCTACAATAAATTGTGTTATTTCTCCAACTGCACCCGGTAAACTGGCTGAATGAGGGGTTGAGTATCCAGAGATTTTGTCATTGTCACATAAACAAACATGAACGCCCTGCTGTTGTGAGCAGTAACAAGACCTATATCATAAGTATATATGACACACTTCTGTGGAAATTGAATTGGTTGCAATTGTACAATAGTATTTTAGAACATGTAAAAACACTCTTGTAAGTTGAGTAGTTGGTCAGTTTAAATATAATGTAGTTTGGGCAAAGTTCTTTATTTTACACAACATAAAATAACAAAATCAAATACACTATTAACAATGCATGTAATAGCCATAGAAACAGAACCTGGCTAAAGTGATTTCCCTACATTTAAGTCCAGTAGGTCATTTATCTATGCAAGCTATCTATGCAACAGTTAAATGGGAGGTTTTAATAATGTGTAGATCATTCATGGCGAATGGATGCCTCTGAAACACAAAAGTTGCACAACTAATAACAGAATGCACATCCACTGTGTGGACATGTCAGCGTCTGCTGTCAGGTCAAAATGTAGGCACCCCTACAAGAGACTTCCGTCAAGGGAGGCTGTCTTTCTGTCTCTCCGTATGTCTGGTCATTTCCCCAAACAGTTTAACCTCTGGTCGAGCTTGCGGAGTTGCTCCAGGAAACCGGAGTTCGGACTGATGTTCCTGTTTTCTGCAACGGCCTTGATGGCCTCCACCAGGGTCATGTTCTCGTGGATCATGAGGTAGGCCAGCACCAGTGTGGCCGAGCGACTCAGTCCCATTGCACAGTGGACAAAGACTTTGCCTGCAAACGAACAAGACGGCGCACTCCTTAATCAGGTCAGCAAAGAATCCTCACACGGAACTGTTCTCTGGCTATCTTGTCCGCTACCAGAAGTGAACTGGGCACGCTGCATAGCAAGGGGATCTAACACCATGGCGAATGTGCAAGTGCTAATGGCAGCAGATACTGTTGGTTTGGCATTCTGGGTAAATTGGCTGTTTTGATCATCAGCCAGGGAATTGACGCACCAGGTAATTCAAGTGACAACAGCCATTAGTGCTCTGGTGTAAAATGGTGGAGAAGACAGTGTGAAGGTTTCAGCTCCGAAGCGGAGAAAAGCCACAGCCATCACAGAGAAGCAGGGTTAGGCTCCATTTCACTTTTTTCATTTCCACTTCCATTCCCTCCCTGGTTCAGTTCTTCCCAATCCGATTACAGACCGCTACAAATACCCCCTTCTCCCCCTTCCCGAAATATAATTTATTTTCATCTCAATGCAATTTACACCAATTCCACCAAGAAATACTAATCCAATTTAATTAATCCAAAAATCCATTTTCCCCTTTTTTTTCTTCTTTTTTATCCTTTCAAATGTTTAAACTTGCTTTGGAAAAGAGTAGAATTGAATTACTTCATTCCTGGTTCATTTCAAAACAATTCTATCTATGGTCCAAGCCCTCGCCCCTGTGACAAAAATCATCTTGTAGCAAGTCCAGTAGAGACTTACGACTGTGTGATTTAGTGATCCCAAAATCTGGCTTAGAGGAAGACTTTTCTTTTTTATATCTCTTTGGCTGCTGTGTTCAGTATTCTATTTACGACTTCAAAGTTCAAAGGGAGGATGTCGAAAGGAGAAAGCATACATGGCGTGAGCGTTCTTCACCCATCTCTCTCTCGCTCTCCTCCTCTGATACTGTACTTTGAAATGTGTCTGCAGTGTAGTTGTGTGTTTAATTCATGTCTGTAAATGCGCAAAAGGAGAGTTTTAGCAGAAGCAGCTGAGAAAATTCCTGGGTTTTTTAAAATCGTGGCAGAGGATTAGAGCTCACGGCAGCGGATAATATAACTGTCTCATTAAGATGCAGATTTCTGCCGGGGATTATTGCAGGCTCAGAAACACACACGCCGCTGGAATGGCTCCATCTGAGAGAGAAAGGCACTTTTTTTTATCACCGCCATGTCTGATAACAGATAAACCCTGTATAATCAGAATTTCTTAGGCAACAAACATGATTGTTCAAAAAAATGTGTGCGCACGATAAACATCGTAGAGCACAAATTACCCCCGTGACATATTTTAACAAGTTTGCCTGTCCAGGCTCTGAGCTTGTGAGAAGATTACTATATGTGCAAGAATGTGTTTGGGACTGTGCATAGCTTCAGTTTGTTTTGCATTTAGGGATAAAACAGGGGCACAGGTTGTTCTGTGTGCAGAGCCTTGTGACTTAAGCATGGTCGGTCCTTAGCTAACTTTCTCTACCTTCATTTTGTTTAAAGATTTTTTTTTAGTACTGGTTAGGAAAGTGAATGGTTGAGCAATGGATCTGATCCAAAAATAGATGTATGAAAATTCCATTTTGAAAAAAACGTTTCTATAAGTAAAGGATTATGTCCACTGATCTGAGGTGAAAGCGTGTTTTCTGACCAATATCACAGCTATCATTTGATACAACACTGATATCAATAGAGTTGTTGGGGAAATCTCAATCTATATGCCCATACACAGACCAGCAAAAATGCATTCAGGATGTACAGACCTACCATATTACAGATAATTAATCATTTATGTGTTAAATTGAGGCTTTGTTTTCAAACCAGATTTCATTTCATAAACTGAGATGATGTTGCCAAACAGCTCAAAATTAATTGGTGTGATGGTGCCTATAAATAGCTTAATGTTTAGATCGCTTCACTGCGCAAATTAAACTTGTCATGTCTATTGATCTCCTATTGAGGCCAGTGTTGCCTTTTCAGGCAAGTGGAACATGAGAGAAGCCCATTGAATAATGTGGGAGGATTCACAACAGCTCTATATATAAGACACGTGTTCTGTAATAAATGTACTTTATCATGACAGATTTTCTGACAACCTATAACACATTGATTCGAGGGAATGGTTTGAATTCAGTTGGATTTGAATCACTCATCCTGCAAATCTTCTCAATATATTTTATATATACATATATACTGTATATATATATGTATATATAGGCCTACAGTATATGCGTTACCATAATAACATTAGTCGAATAGTTTTATCTTGAGCCAAGAGCAGGCTTGAGCTGTAAAACTAGTTCTGAGAAAACATTTGATCTTTAATTAGGTGAAGATGCACTGGGCTGCCGGAACTATTTCATGTAAAAGCCTGAGGAGCACTTTTAGCGGTCGTTTTATACTACCAAGGTATAAAACTGAGCGTTTTAGGAAGTCCTTTATGTCCATTGCCATAAGGTATTTCAATGAGGCAGCTGTCTAATTGATTAACTGTACAGGTATGTAGAGTGATCTTTGTTTTATACTGTACAGTGGTGTGGTGGTGTTTAAAAAAATAATATATATATTAAATTAAAAAATGTTGTCTTTTATTTTCTTGTTTGTTTGTTTGTTTGTCTCTATTTTAAACTGCATGTTCTGCGCTGGTGACATTATGAATTTCCCCTTTGGGGATCAATAAAGTATATCTATCTATCTATCTATCATGTATGTATATTTTGTGGAGGACTCCAGTCTCTTACCTCCGGGGGTATTTAAGGCGTTCTTGATGAACCCGGCTGAGGAGTAGAAGAAGGGACTCAGGTCGAAGGTGGGCATGTCGAAAGCCTCCACCCCATGGTAAGTGATTGTGGTGTCCCTGTAAAAACTGGCCCCTGTGCACACATTGAACTTCCCATCGGCGGCGTTCAAAACGTGAGTGATGTGGAGCAACTGAAGTTTTCTCTTGTCTTTGGCCGCCCACCTATTGAGCAAGCACAGATTTATCATCGCTGGCTTCGGACTTGCACAGCACACTTAAGCTTTGCTCATGCTCAGGAAATGGGAGAGGAGAGGCACACCATTCAAGCCACACTTACTCACACCTCCAGTTTCTTCTGATGGTGCTCTGGACCTGATGGATTTCCATGCAGGTTTTACAGGTTAGCAGTTCTTAGCTTTGTTTCCATTAGCAAAACTTTATTTGACTTCGGAATGTTGGTGGTTCTGTGTGGCTCAGCTGGTAGAGCATGACGTTGACAACGCTTAGATTGTGGGTTCAATTCCCACTGGGACCACATATACTGAAAAATGTATGCATTCACTACTGTAAGTCGCTTTGGATAAAAGCATCTGCTAAATGGAATGTATTTTTATATTTTTATGTTGATTCCCTATATTGTGCAACATTTCAAATGGAAATGTTCATTGTGCAAATAAAAAGTTATAAACTAACAATAAAGTGTTTTTAGTTAGTCAACAGTTTGTGAAATAACTGCAAATGCACATTAAAGGAAGCACCTTGGGGGGCCTCCCGCGTGGTCCAGTGGTTACAACGTCCGACGCTGGCCACGGAGACCGGGGTTCAATTCCCCGTCTCGCCAAGTGTCGGCTCTGGCCGGGAGTGCCACCAGGGGACGGCGATTGGCTGTCCGCCCCAGGGAGGGGGGGGGAGGTTCGTGACGTGACGTTCGCTGTCAGTACCGGGTTACGGTCGACGGCCTGCGGGTGCCGTCTCGTAAGAGGCGTCACGAATGTCACTATTTCGCAGGACAACAAACTCACATTACTAGGGGGATTGACATAAAAATAGCGGGTGTGATTGGCTACTAAATTGAGAGAAAATGGGATAAAATCTGAAACAAAATCTACTGTGTTCCAAGATAAATTGGCTGCAATATTCTTTATTAAATTAATTTGTTTCCCTTCAAATTTGGAATTCCCGGGCCCCCAGGTGGCATAACGTTAAAGGCACTCGCCCAGCTCTGAGCCTTGTTGGCTGTCTGTCCCAGAGGGGAGGGGGGAGGGAAGCCATCAGGAGCTCGCCAAAGTGACTCTGTATGTACCGAGGTTACGGTCAACAGCTTGGCAAGTTCCAGAGGAGGTGGTTTGGCACCTTTGTCACTGCCGTGCACATGGTTGCAGCGGTGAGCTCGTAGTACGAGGGAAGGGATAGTTGAATTAGAAATAGGATACAATTAGCTAAAAAATTGGGAGAAAAAAATCTTTTTTTTTTTTTTTAACATTTGGAATTCCCAATCATACTCATCGGCCTGTTTAATTTCTCCGACGTCCTCCACCAATTTGGGAGAGCGTGGACCAGCGTGTGCTCTCCTCCCAACCGTGTGCTGCCGGCCGTTGGTCCCTTTCACTCTGTAGTCCACCAGCGATGCAGTCATTAAGAACATAAGAACATAAGAATACATAATGACGAACGGGCCGTTCAGCCCATCTAGGCTCATCATGTCCTAATCTAAAGAGTATCCAGTACTGCATCTAGCCTAGACATGATTAGCCCAAGCGTTTCTGCCTCTACGACCCGACCTGGCAAGCTGATCCATGCATTGACAGCTCAGTGCGCTGGAGGACGGAGCCGATCGGCCAGAGGAGTGGCTGATGTCCATAGTGTCCTGGTGTCAACTTAACATTGCACAACTTAAACCCTCCCTCCCTGGGAGACGCCACAGAAAACCATGTTCTAATGGAAATGTGCTCAGTTCGCACAGGGACAGAGGAGTGTGGAGCGGATCGGCATGCTGCTGTTCTCTTACATGTCCCCGATGTAGATCCTGGGTCTGACCTCGTCCAGGTGGGAGCTGGCCCCACTCCGCACCCACATCAGTCTCTGCAGGTCATAGGCTGAGGGCGTCTCGTACCTCCCCTCCGCAAAGTCCACGGAGCCACTGTTCCTCAGCATGCCTGCTCCCCCCTGTTTAGGACAAATGAGTCAGTTGGATGTGAAACGCACAGCCGTGGCTCATCTCATCTCATCTAATCTTCAGCCGCTTATTCCTGGTCAGGGTCGCAGGGGGCTGGAGCCTATCCCGGCATGCATTGGGGCGAGAGGCAGGAATACACCCTGGACAGGTCGCCAATCCATCGCAGGGCCAGCTGTGGCTCTTAGGCCCAAATTCAATCCAACCGTTGTCTCTTTGTCCTTGGCTGGAAATGGGTTACGTCGTGTAGATGGAAAATGACATTCGATTCTTGTTGGAAGACTAAAGCGTAACTCACAAACCAACATTTCACCTGAATGAACAGAACAGAATCATCTTTTTTTTCCGAGAGAGAATGCTGAATGCATAGATTTACAGAGCCAGGCCTCCTCCAGGGCTAAAACTGAAGCCAGATTTTATTCAGATTCACAATCTGGAAACTGAAAGAATTTTCTATTTGCTACCCATTCTTAAAAAAGCATCAGATTATGCAGCTCTGGAATGATCAGCCTCTTCACCCTGTCCCCACAGCAGGCAGGGGTGGAGGGCTCTGAGCCCTAGTCTTTGATAATCCCTTTACAAAAGGGAAATGTCTGGTGATTATCCATTTGTGCATGAATAACATTCTTGATAACTGCTTTCCTACAAAATGAAAATTGGTATTTTAGAATGACTTCTGGACAGCATATTCTACACACAGTAAGCACAATTTTATTCATATTTGAAAACTCAATTTCCCCTCTTCTCACAAACATGTAAATTATGTTCTTAAAATAGCCTTTAATGGTCCATTTACACTGTATCACATTATGTCCCTTGGGTGGAATGCACATGTCTTCTTACTTGTGGGAGGCCCGTTTTTCCTCATCAAGCCATGCACATTTATTTATGTGCATCATCATTGCACAATTTGTGAGGATACTGCATGAACGTCGCTGTGATCCTGGCGTAGTGGCCACTTGAAGGCTTACGATAATGTGCTGCTCAGCTGGTGTGCGGGCTTGTGCTAGTCCACAGGGACGAGCGCTGGAAACAGAATCTCCGTGGCTCGCTGACCTTTTCTAAATTTGGTGCGGCTTAGAGGAGTGCACTCCAACATCTGCTTGATAGCTTTATCCATTTGTATCTGCCACCCCCGCCGGGGGACTCGAGCAGACGCGCGCTAACGCCTCTGCCCTCAGAGCGGTGAGATATCGGCGCCCGCGGAGAGTCACGGAGCTCATCCCGAACATCGGCGAATCGGACCCCTCTGAACTCCGCGGGAAGGAGCGTGCGTGTGCCAGGGCTGAGCTTCCAGCGTTTGTTCCGGCTTTCCGGAGGGTCTGCAGAAATGTAGGCCAGGGACTTCCTGAGGGAAGGGACAGAGCGCTTGATTTCCCCCGAGTGTCCACTGGGCTTACTCACCCTGCTCTGTCCCTGAGGCGGGCACATCTCCTGTTGCAGCTCTCTGTAATTGAAGTCTGTTGCGTGTGGCAAGAAAAATGCCCCCAAACTGCACAGCTCTGATCAGATCAATCTCAGAGGAAAAAGTGTCTTGGAAGATAAATCGTGACTAGCTATTTCAAGCTATTCTCATAGTCCAAAGAACTGGTAGGGAAACATGGCAGAACTCCAAAATGTATGAGAAATATGTCATTTTTGAATAATTCAGCTATGTCAGTGTCAAGCTGGTGTGTTTTGGCTAAACTTGAGCCGTCGTCAGAGAAGTCTCAAAAGGTTCTATTACAAAGTTATAATTCAGGTTCAAATGAAAGCCAATATAAGAATGATACCATCCACTTTTCATTACAAACATGATATCGATCTGCCAAAAATATATACCGTCGTACAACACTGTACCAAAACAGCAGAAAACTGTACTATTAATTGAAAAGGTTCAACACATCCTAGTTGTTTGCCCAAAGTTGTTTGCCAAACTTTAATGAATTCATTTGTATTTGAGACGTACAGACACACATGCCCCCCGCCCATGCACACACACACACACACACACACACACTTGCCTTGATATGCTGCTTGTCAAGATTGCTCATTGACTAGAGTAACATCCAGCCGACTGGAGAACGCCTCTATCTGTGCTGTGCATCAAAACAAAGCATGGTATAATCTGCCTCACAGCTCTTTCTATTTTAATATCCTGAACCTGAACTCTAAATTGCTCTGGAAACATATTTTGCATTCCCCGAAGGTTAACTAAGCTGCCAGCACAGAGAGAGATAGAAAGAGTGCAAGGGCACAGAGTGGAGTTTCAGCATGTACTCATTTCATGTTACTACTACACTAGTGCTTTAAAGAAAGGTCCTACATCCCCCAATGAAGCTATGTATTATAATTTAAAAATGAATCCATGATGTACTGATCCCTTTAATATTGAAAAGAAAATTCAGTGATGAAATAATTTGACCTTCGGGGCCTCAAATAGCGTAACGGTCTAACACACTTGCATTGACTGGTGCTTTGCGAGTGTGAGATACCTATTGTAGTCTTTGTTCGAAACCCGACTGCGTCAGTCTGACTCTGCCCGGGAGTCCCGATCGGGGGGTGGCATTTGGCTGTCCGCCCCAGGGGGTGGGGGGAGGGAAAGTCGGTACGAGCTCGCCGAGGAGCAGTAGGGTGTTCCTAAAGAGCAGGTTGGCGATGTTCCATCTCGGAGGAGGCGGATCATTGCCGGCCTCGGGACCCGGAGGACTGGTGGTGGGCTCTTGAGGGGAGCACAAATTAAAAAAAATATAGAGGGTTTAATTGGCTACTAAATTGGGAGAAAAACGGGGAAAAATTTGAAACAAATTTTAAAAAAATAATAATAATGATTTGACCTTCATAATGCTTCATCTTTGTTTTTCATTTATTCATTTTTATTTGATCTTTATAAAAAATGTTCAACAAAAAAAGTCAACTGACAAATTACAATATATAAATGTAGATTCATTTATACAAGTAAACATACTAGACATACAAAATGGTGTCTAAAGTTAATATATGTGATCCTATGAATGAACCAATTTAATTATTTTAAAACATTTTATGGCATTTGAATGTGTAAAATGTCTACTCAGCATACAATTAGGCATGGAACATGAATTGTGTTTGAATTGCCTCTTTAAGAGGTAAGCAAGGATTAAAACTAGAGCAGCTCTATCATTCTACATTTTTGTAAATAGACCTTTGATAATTGTTCATGATGTACTTGAGGTAAATATTCAATTATTTATATAAAATATGTATTACTATTTGTGTATTATCAAAGATAATAAAGTTTTGTACTGCCAAATGGCGCTGCCATAAAATGTTTTAATCGTGCAAACATACAAGATAAGTAAAAGTATCTTGTAGCAACCAATGAGGTAACAACAAATAATGTAATATCACATACTTCAATACAAATAATGTAATAAACCAAGAAAAAATGCACACAATTTTTCAATAATGTAATTACTTTAAACAAGTAACGCAATGTTATTGGTTAGTTAATACACTTTTGTTGACAAGACATTTTCGAAACGAAATATACCACAGTAACTTTCAGAATCACTCGATATTTAGTAAAGTACATCTCAAACAGGCCAACATGTAAAATCCCCAAACATATTCATGAATAATCAATAACAGGTTTTCTAATTACGGGGGACGATGACAAAGTAACACAACTAAAAAGCCCCGGTGTGGACAAACTTGTGGCCCAGTTTGGATTCCGTATCTCTGTATACTGGGAAGTTTTTTGGTCCACTTTTCTTGTGTCACTGTCGCTACAACAGTGATTTGAGTACAGGTGTGTCAACAGCAACAGCATCTCAGGAATCACAAGTTGTGAAGCAGACATAAAGTCAAAGTGTGAAATATGATCATCCCTAGCAATGTCTTGAATTCTTGGGATTACAATTAGGAAAAGTGTGGAAAGCAGCTAAGCTCCGTCCGGTCACATATTAGCACAATATACCACTGTATGAATGTTCTGTATTATTTTAAAAAGAGAATTTTGTCAGAAAATGTATGATTGGTCATACTGGTCCTTTGTGGTAGCTTTCTGCAGTTGTACTTGTAAAGACAAATAACCTAATTGCACCAATTCATACCTTTGCATGATATTTTTTACATAACTGCAAACTGTTAAGACTAACATAACAAAATGACAAATTTTGTCACTTTATATGCAAGTGTTAATTAACATCATTGTAATTTTCCCCAAAATAAAATGGATGAATTCTGCTGGACTAAATTCTGCTGCTACATACAACTAAAGTTAAAGGGCTCTAGTTCTGTTGTCAAAGCACAATGCGCAGACAGTAGTGCTAATTCTAGACGAAGGCAAATTAAGGCCTGGCCTTGTCTATTCTGGTAGTTTCCTGACAAGAGATGGTAGTGCACCTGTGGCACAGTTGTGAAAGAGGTTGTAAAAAATAAATAAATTACCTGTGGGTTGTGGTGAAGGTTTGATTCATTATGGCCAATCAGATCATCAGCTTTTCCATAGTGGACTGGCAATTTCATCATGTTTAATGTAGAGCAAGCACCATGGCATGTTATGAGACTTGCTTACACTACAATAAAATGGAGTATGTAATTGGACGGTATCATGTGGAAATACTAAACTTTTTCCCCTTTTTTCTCCCAATTTGGTAGCAATTTGATACCCTCTATTTTGGGGGGGGTTTACCCTCTCCCACAAACTCGCTGCCCACCCCCACGGGACAAGCGAATACCTCAAGGAAATGTTGGCCTCCTCCGAGACGGAACTCGCCCAACCATGTTTACAAGGTCACCCTACCACTCCTTGGTGAGCTCGTGCCAGCTCTCCCTCCCCCCTTCCCCTGGGGCAGACAGTCAAACGCTGTCCCCGATCGGGGCTTCCCACCAGGGCTGGTCTGGTACAGTCAGGTTTCGAACGGCAACCATGATAGGCAGCTCACACTCATAAAGGACCAGCCAATACAGGTGCGTTAGACCGCTATGCTATAGGAGGCCCCTGGCCATTCTAAACTAAACTAAACCAAACTACAATTCATGTGTATATGAAAAGCGATTTTTCTCAGTAGGAAACTGATATAGGTGTCTGTAAGGAAGAAGAGGAAAAGATGTGTGGCCCATGTTTAGTTTAGTTTGTGTCTTTTCATCAAAGCCACAATACGCAGTAGGGGACAGTAGAGTCTTGACATTCATATAGCAGCCAATACCATAATTTTGCAACCAACCAATGAGGTAACAGATATTTTATTTACTTTTAGTTTGTTTGTAGTTTGTTGTTTGTAGTTTGTTAAAAGTGATTACTATGTAATTAACTGATTCGTTGCATTATTTGTGGGTTGTTCGGTTTCACAGGAAAGTTATTTGAGTTTCATGTGTTCTGTTACTTTTTAGTTATTGAGTTACTGGTTTCTGCACTGACTCTAATCTATATGAGTTTGCATGGTTATGTGCAAGCCTGCTCCACAACAGCCTCGGAAACCCCAATGGAATGTGGTGGAAAATGTCTTTGCTACAGAAGTAGACAGGTTTTCTGTTTTCTTCTTAACTGAAGGTCCAGATCCAAAAGCAGTGCAAGGAAATTCCTGTTGGGGTAAATGGCTCTTTTCTGAATGACTTTCTTAATGGCGTTGCAGAGGGGGAGCCGGTGGTATAGCATGAGGTACGCAAGCACCAACGTGGAAGACCGACTCATTCCCATGATGCAGTGCACCAAGATCTTTCCTGGAAGGAGAAGAAATGAAGTCAGAGTGGCCCAAGTAAAGAACCTCAGCCTTGTTAATAACACACTTGACTGCCCACCTTTCTCTGTGGACCTCACATTCCCTATTGAGGGCTAAAATTAGCTCACACAATTCATTGCCTTTGTTCATTTAAGGTCTCTTTGCAGCAGTGCCAGTACAACCAGATTAATCCCATACTTTCTGTAAGATTTTCACCAGAGGAAACCCAAGTAGGAATGTTCATGGATGTACATTATGAACTACAGGTCTAAAACGTAAGACATTCCAACATAGTCCTGTTACGGACAGAACAACAACAAACAATGACACTCAGGCAAAATCACAGTATACATGCACAAAAGCATATCTGTGTTAGAAGCGATTTTAAGGACGACATTAAGCAAGGCAATCAATGTCACCTTCTTTATTTTGGAATTTAGGTTAGAAAAGAAAATTATTTTGTACTCATCCATTGGCAGTTTATCCATGTCATATAATAAGCGTTTGAAAGACTAAGGCTCTTACCGTCTGTCTGTTTCAATGCTTTGTGGATGAACTCGGCCGCAGGTCTGAAGTAAATATTTAGGTCAAAGTGAGTAGAGTCGTCTGCTGGAATACCACAATACACAAACTTGCTCCCGTAAAAGCTCTGGTCTCCTATGCTGCCTTGCTTGGAATGTGCAGCATTTAATATGTGAGTGATGCCTATTTTCTGCAAGGCAGTCCTGTTCTGTGCTATTGCTCTGTTAAGACAAGGAAGACAGAATGTTTGGAACTGAAAGAGACAGCACTAAATGAAATACATACGTGGAAATTTAATTGAACACTGTCCAGACACTTTAAAAACAATGTACTAGGTAAGTGTCCACACATACCTGTTAAGTTATGTTCTTAAGTAATGTGCGTGATATAGCTAAGCTTGGTCCATCTTTTCAGTTCAATTATAACTCTTCAAAGGCCAGTAACGTTCAATTAGTTTTTTAAATAGTTGAATAATTAATATGCAAATGCCAACAAAACGTCTGAGTTTGTTTCATCACAATCGCAGTCCTTTGTACACCAAATAGACACATTAAATAAAGTAATAAAGTAAGTCCCATACTTACACATTGCCAATGTATAGGTTTGGCCAGACTTCATCTATTTGAGTCAGTTCTAGTTTGCAGGTGTCCAAAACGTTTTCCAGATCTTTAACAGAGAAGTACCCATGTCTGTTTTCCTGTGACGTTGCCATTTTAAGTCTGAATTCTGAGCTAATCGATGGACTCTCCGTATTCAATGTGTCAAAGTGGCTGCCTGTCCTTGTCCCTGGCTCGCGATGAGCCATCTGAACAGGTGCTTACTTTCTGTCGCTGACCAGTTTCCCAATTTAGAACACAGCCGGCTGTATGCTCATGCTCTCTGAGGGGATGTGATGGAAAAACTTTGCAGCTCATCAATACAACCATTTCCCCCTATGGGAGTTCAGCTTCAATACGCTTCCATTGCCAGAAGATGTGCTGCTGGAAAATGTGGGGGGGAAAAATCATTGACAATGGTTTTATTTGTATTTTCCTTTAGGGCTTCTGAACTACACTGACGTGACCTTACTTGCCAGACATTATCAATGAGAGGATAAAAGAGGATGAGAGTATGTGCATAATGAGAGTATGTGTAATCACAAACATACCAATGCCCTCCATTTTAATAGCACTAGTTTAAACAAGAACTGAACAGAAACGGTTCCTATTGAGTGTGACTACTTTGGTGGCCTCTAGTGGTGAAATATCATTACTGCAGGAGCCGCTCACTCAGTAATTATTTACAGGCACAGGCAAAGAATTATGACTTTAATTCGCATATCTGGTGAATATCTGATATATCAGGAGTTCAGAAAAATACTGTAGCACTATGTTTTAGTTTAATCAAATTAGAGAATATTATTAATATGATATTATTATTAGTATATTATTATTACTAATAATATTGTAGTGTATTCCAATGTGGTAGACAACACATTTTTAAACAAAGCATAGTTAGTTTATGACTAGCCTCGACTCCAGACGCTCAGTAGGGCATCTGGATAACTTTGTTTATATATACAGTACATATGCCATTTAGCAGACGCTTTTATCCAAAGCGACTTACAGTAGTGAATGCATACATTTTTCAGTATATGTGGTCCCAGTGGGAATTGAACCCACAACCTAAGCGTTGTCAACGCCATGCTCTACCTACTGAGCCACACAGAATCACCGGTGGTTTCTGATGGTGGATTTGGTTATCTTAGGCAGTTTATCATTTCACGCATCCACTCTATTGTGGGATATGTCAAAAGTAGTAACTGACCATTGGTCAAAGCACATCTCCATAAGTTAGGCAGAGTTATACCACGTCAGAGTGACATACTAGTAAGGCTCATATTTATGTACAATATATGTAGGACCTTGGTGTATTTATGGTTACATTTTACAGCAGAACAAAATGTGTTTTTGCTGGATCAGAAATGGGAGAATGCACCACTAATCACAATCCTACTCAGTTGGTAATGGTGTCTTCTTCGTAGAAGATTGGCTATAATATACCTTCACTGTTGTTCAGTCTGAATATCTTTTGACTTCATACCATTATGATTGCAACACAGTCTCTCACTTTCAGTGGTGAACTGTAAAATAAACATCAATGGGTTTGACATAGTTTTGTAATTGCTATGAACTAATCCCTCCATATCATAACCACAGAAGTCGAGAGTTGCGTACATTGGGTCAACCTCAGTCCTTTTGTGCAGCATGGAAGCCTTTAGCCTTCTGCACTATTGAAAATGTATTCCATATCTACCGTAGGCATGTGAAGTACAGATAACCCCAAGAAAGTATGAACATATCTATAATATTTATTTTGTGGCATTTACCATTCATTGTGTCACATAAATAGAGTAAACACTTTCATCCAAGGTTTCTCTGAATAGACTAAATATCCTCCTTTCAAATCCATATCCACCCAGTTATTTTCAATCCATATGCACATATCAAATCTCTAGCCAAACTTTCTAGTTTGCCCATCAGATAAGTTGCATTCAGCGCTGTTTGCGTAAAGTGACATCCAAAGTCCTTAGCTGTTTTAGAAATCCTCTGTTAGGAAATATCCACCTGTTTTCCTTCACTTTTCTGATGGCATCCACCAATGTGAAATGATGATAGATCATGAGGTAAGCCAGAACTAGAGATGCAGATCTGCTCACCCCCACGGCACAGTGGACAAAGATCCTGGCTGGGAATAAAAGAGACATGAGGCAGGTAAAAAAAAAAGTAACATTTATTATAATTGAAATTCTGTGGAGTTTCTTTGCTACGTTTCTTATCTGCAACCTGGCATTGGCCCGCAGTGTTTCCACCTTCCTAACACAATTTACAACAGGATAAGGTTGAATTGGATGCTACTGTTACATTAGGTGAAGTTATAGCTTACATCACGAGACCTAAAATGTCAATGTATTCAACAGAAACATTTACAAAAGGTCATAAGGGCTGCCAATACATACACCACACCCGAGGGGTTGTGCGAGGAGAACCAGAGGTACGAACACACTGGCTATATCATGTTGCGGAAAAATCCACCCCTTACTCAGAGAATGCGTTAAAGATTTTATACAGTTACAATAGAACTGAAATAGTGGTTCAAATAAAACTTTATTTTGCTTTGGCTAACACTTGAAGGCTGAACTGCACAATAAAAGGGCACTGGGAAAATGTGTTAGCATCAAAACATGCCCTCATATAATATTCAGAGTTTGTGTTAAACCCACATGAAATAGTTTGGACTGAATTAGGGACCATCTAGATAGTTTTGGTTTGTGCAGATGGGACTTACCTCCTGGAGTATTCAGGGCCTTGTGGATGTAATCTGCAGAAGGATAGAAGTAGGGTGATATGTCAAAGGTGGGCAAATCATTGGCGGGCACGCCATGGTAGTCCATTGTTGCCCCATAGAAATTATGACACCCTTGGCAATGCTTTTTCCCATGGGCTGCATTCAGAATATGTGTGATTCCAATCTTCCACAAACCATGTCGGTCATGAGCCATACACCTGGTATCAGCCGTATACAAAAAAGGAGAAAGAAATTATACCTTTGAATTTCTCGCAACTGTTTCCTGTTAACAAGGTTTACAATTATGCAAAGAGTGACAACTGATGTCGATTCATATTTTTATATGAGCCATGTATAATAAGAACATAAGAACATAAGAATACATAATGACGGGCCGTTCAGCCCATCTAGGCTCATCATGTCCTAATCTAAAGAGTATCTAGTACTGCATCTAGCCTGGACTTGAATAGCAGTGTTTCTGCCTCTACTACCAAACCTGGCAAGCTGTTCCAGGCATTGACGACTCTCTGTGTAAAGAAAAACTTCCTAATATCCATGCCGAATTTGCCTTTAGCTAATTTCCACCTGTGGCCTCTTGTTCTGCTAACCCAATTTATCTTTAAAAATCTTGGTAATTAACTTTGTTAATCCCTTTTAGGAATTTAAAAACCTCAATCAAAAAGTCTCAGTTTGCTAAACTTAAATAGATTGAGTGCCTTAAGTATGGTAACTTTTACCATTCATACCAGGTATCAGTTTAGTTGCCCTTCTTTGAACTTTTTCAAGAGCTTCTATATCTTTCTTGTAGTGTGGTGTAAGTGAGGTCTGACAAAGGCAGTATATAACATTAATATAGCCTTTTTATACTCAATACTTATAATGCTTCACACATGTACAATAATGATACTTGAAAGTTCGTGTTCAAAAAAAAAAAAAATCAGGATTCCAAATGATTGTACTCACATGTCCCCAAGAAATAGATTAGGCCATACTTCGTCGACGTGGTTACTGTAACCTTTTCCGCTGTATAAAATGCATTCCAGCTCTTTCACTGATGGAGTTTCAGGAGAAATATCGCAGCTTTCCTGCTCGTTTTTAGACAAATGGCACAATGGAGTTAAGTTCTCAGATGTAGACATACTCAGTGCTTTAAAAATGTTTACGCTCTGCAGTTTATTCATTTAGGACCACGGAGATTTTTTCGAGAGACAGAAGACTTTCGAGAGACAGGAACAGGTGCAGGTCGGACTCTAACGTGTGTATAGCGGTGATATAAGGCACGTGTTTGACTCCTAAAATTCCATACACGAATCCAATCAAATTAAAGCGTGTTTATCTATGCTGTTTTAACTTAATTTTAAAATCAAATGAATGGCTCTGTGTAGTTGCCTACTAACGGCTTGCTGTGCCCAATCTGCGAAAATAAAAAGCACAACTATATTCTAGAATACGCATTACTCGCTTGTTTTGCTTTATGATACAAACGAAATGCAAATGAAAGGTAAACTTATATTGAAGGTGACAAAATATTATATGTAGAGACGAACCTGCTGCTTCCCACAGCGCTGCACAATGCCCAGTAGAGGTCGCTGTCTGAATTACACAACCTATCCAACAATGAAGCACGACTCTTCATAGTCTCCATGGCGTATATCTTTGCATACGCAGTTCCTGTTTACAGCAGCTGGGTTGTCATCCGCTCGGAACGTGTTTGTTGATACCAAGCACTGGCTGAGTCAGGGAGCAATGATTCCCAACTGTCCTCCCAGAGCACGGACAATCAGGGCAGCCTTCACACACCCATGTGAGAAGCCATCGGCTTACAAAAAAATTGCCATCTAGCCAACAGCAAATTGTATCGCATGAGAGAACTGTTCGGGTGAGTGATCCATAGCAAGCTGTCGTTTGGTAATTTTTTGTAAAATGACAGATTATTTTACTTTTAGTTTTGGATAGCTAACTGAGACTGAACCAGTTAGCTGTCTAACGCCTACTTACGAGTAGTTAGCAAGATAGCTGGAATTGAGAATGTAAGGTTAGCCACTTGCACTTGGTCATTGGAGCTAGTTAGCTAGCTAAGTCAATGCCGATGGCTTGCCACCATACCTCGGCTTGCTTGTCATGATTTAGCCCATACTGCAGCCGCTGCCAGGCGCTCTGATCAGCTAACGTTAGCTAGCTACTATGCTAGGTAATTTAACCATCTAACGTTCGCTTACCAGTATTACAGCGGATAGCCCTTCCTTATTAGCTAGCTAGCCAGCTGGGTACAGAAATTGCTCGTAAGCTAGTTAATGGGTCTCGACATATTGACATTCCAAAAATTAATTAGTAGATTGTTTGACGTGAGTTGTACCAGCAGTTGGCTAACGCCATCGTATTAGCGAGTTTCTTTTGCGTAGAGTATTTTCATTTATTGGTAAAGGCTTGTAACCCCCCCCTCCAGTTAGCTATTTAATGGGTAATGTTATAGTCACAGAAGCTATAACTGGCTAAATGTATCTAAAGTATTTTAGCAGGCTAACGTAACGTTGGGCAATTTGTACACGCTGGTTAACGTTACACGCTACCTAACCAGATGATCAATTTAGATAATGTACCTAGCTAGCTACCTATGGATATCCCCTCAAGGTTAAATTACTAAACGTTAATTAAGCAGAATATTCGTTTTATTTATATCAATCAATAGCTAGATATAGTAACGTTATGATAGCCTTTTAAAGTGCTGAGTCGTCTTAAGTGACGTGGATTGCATGGTGCGTGCTGCTCTAATGGGCAGTGTTACACTTTGAGTTCCGAGTTTAATTATGAGTAGAATTATATTTAAATGAATATTTAGCTAATTGATCACTTTATTGTACACTGGGACTTTTCCAATGGGAAGTCGTGACATTCTCTCATATTATTAATTCATATTCAAGTTCATTTGCCTTGGAATAAAGTTGGCCTCTTGATACAAACTTGATATTATTGATGTGTGGGATGAAGACTTTTCTGATCTAATTTTACATTTATAGCTGGTCATTGGAGGACTTTGATCTGTCATGCAATACTGGGTTTGTAATGACTGTCCAGTTTTTTAAATTCACAAAGAGCAGTACCTGAGACATTTAAAGGTTGTGATGTGAGCTACACTCCCTCTGTCACGTGTTTGCCTACACCCATTTTTGTGGTTTGCAGTCACTATACTTTATTGAAGTCGGCGCAACAACTATCTTTCACTAGTACACCACACCTTATTACAGTTTTCCTAGCATGAACATCAACAGTCAATTTCCTCATGCAGAAGTATGAAACCATTCAATGGAATCTGACCCATGGACATCCTAGTTAGAACAGGGATGTACATTTGCAACTTTGAGACAGTTTGCACAGGAGTCTGAAAAGCTGTAAAGCATGAATTGGTGCATTGATAACCCCACCCAAATGACTCAACCCTTCTCAGTGCTGGTGGTGTAGGACCAGTGACGCCCTCAGAGGGTAGTCACTCCATATTTCAGGGATTATGCTACAGGGTAAGAGGCCTGATCTATGATTATTATTAAAGGTAGACAGCTTATTCGATATCAGAGCTGGAAACTTGAATCCAAACACAGGGCGGGTTGATTCCTACATTTTGTGGAATGTGGAAACTTCTCTCCTTTTTTGCAAATAAAGGAATTAATGCAAAGCATTATTGTTGTTGTGGACTAATAGGTAAAAATTAGTTTAGAGAGCATTCATATGTACTTTTATGGCTTTCCCCTGTTTCTGAGTTGTATTGAGAATATACTCTGTATTATAGCTGAGGATAGAGGTGTGAGTTTCATCTGTAGAATTTCTTGTCAAACAAAGGATAATTATTCCCGTACAAATCTTTGCACATTTTCCGATTATTCCAGTGTAGAAATGTAGAAAACACGTACGTACAAAATGGATACTCATTTGCTCTTTTGCCTTGTGACTGGTCACCAGTGCTTGGGGACGGCATTTCTTGCTTGACAATGACTTGACAAGTAGTTTTTGCCCATTGTGCTGTGGAGGCGTAATACTAGAAAGAGACTTCTGTTTTCTTCATGGGGGTGGTGGCAGCGTGTTCTGCCAGTGGATACTGCTGTGATATGTGCTGGTGAGCTGGAGCTTTGGAGACTGGAGGAGAGGTTGCAGCAGACGCTGTGCTATTAAAAGCTTCTGAAAATGTCTGCCTCGTCACCATGCATGTCTGTCTCATTTCCAAGCACAGGATGACATGACACTCCCTCTCTTTTTATTGACTTTGTCTCATATTATCATGCGTAGTGCCCCATCCCTCCTCGGTCCATGGTATTTCTTCTGCCAGATTGCCATGTCATTGCTGTTAGTTGAGTTGTTACAGAATTTGAATCTCTGGATCCAGACTTGACCCATTTTGCAAGGTAGAAGACTGTGCACGCGGAAAAAAACAGAATGGCTAATCTTTTGGTGTGCACTGGTGACACCTTTTCAGAGATTGTGGTCTCAAATATTTGAACTAGATGTTTCAATGGCTGAAATGGGTTCTGTTCCAGCCACGTCAGGCCATGTGTTTTCTTCAACCTCTCCAAATTCAAGTTGCCATATTTTATTTCACGCTTTCATACATTGATGCAAAAATGTGCAATGTGTGATGCATAGTTTTAAGTATAGGCCTATGAACATTGCTGTTATGATCCAAGATCCCTGTTAAAGAATGCCTATCCTTTCAGACAAGGCTAGGCCCAGACACGACATAATCTGCTTCAATCACAAACAGCATGTTTTTTTATTTCTTTTGGAAGGCAACAAAAGACGCATAAGAGTAGAAGGAGTGGCCGTCTTGTGCAACATGCACAGTTCCTGTATTTACAGCTATGTGTTGTTTCACGAGTGCTTCAGGTTCACTAATAGAGTAGTAAAGATACGTCAGCTGCTGCCTAAGAACAGAGAGACAGTTTATGGGGACAGTGAAATAGAATGCATTCACGATGACAATGAAATTGCCATAATGTTTCTGCAACAAGTTTCCTACGGCAGGAAGGAAAACAGGAGTCGGTCTATTGAAGCAGTCAAATTAAACTCAGTAATGGGTAGTTCAGTCAGGTTCATAGTTAAAAATGTTTACATGTATGTGTATGTTTTGTGTGTATTGAAATATTTGCGCACATTATAATGAATCCTCTTTTGATATTTTGAAATAGGCTACTTCTGTGGGGACCTTATCAAAAGCATTACGAGTCTTATAAAAAGTAACATTTTTAGCTTAATTGTATTATTAATATTAATCTGATCTTTAAGGTTGCCTTTGAAAAACTGCTGAATTATATACAGTGAATCTTGAGTTTAAGCAAAGAATACACAGCCATTGTTTTTCAAATGCATGTGGAGATAATGCTGCATTGGCATAATGTGAGTATTGCTGATTCAGGGGAAAGTGGAATTGTCTGGTTCATTATGGGCTGTCTTTGGAAACCAGTGCTTTGGGAGTGGCCTTTCCCCTGCTGTTTCTATTTGCCATTCTATTTAGTGTTGCCATAAACACAGAGCTTAATGGCATTTCAGTTTGTGAAATATGGCATAAGGGAAATGTTACACAGTCTCTTCAGTAAAGGCAGTTGCATACTGCTGTAACTATGTTATTGTATTAGCTCTGATATAAAGACTTGGGCGACTCGAGCAAGATTTGTCTTTCAGTCTGTGGTGAGCCTACTGAGGGGCCAACTATACATTTATTGACTTTTTATATTTATTTATTTGGTTTATTAATATTTTATTATTGGGACTAAAAGCACCCTTAAGAAGTGCATGTGAATGCATATGGTCGTAAACCTTGTACTGTTTTCAAAAAAAGTATGTTGTGTTACCGTAGCAATAAACGGCATCAATAAAGGATAACTGCAACACTGGCAAAGCAAAACATTTCAGCTTTTTACTTCATTCCATTAGCTGCAGTCAGATCTGTTCCAGTCCACAAATTACTGCTTCATCATTTCCACCCATGAGCTCCTGGTGTTCTTTTTAACAGACAGCCAATGCCTTCCCACTGACCTCGGGGGCTTAATGCTTATGGAAATGGTTTATTGGATCATGTGGAATAATTCAACTAAATAGTTTTATGTAGATTCAATTGATGGATCTTAAATTGGAAGTAAAAAATGGTTGCTCAAAAAAAAAAAAAAGTAACAAATAGTTCTACATTCACGTTTCTTATTTAATCATTTCCACCAAAACCATGATAAGATTAAGCAGAACTTGAAACTGAAAAAAGAAAATTGGAACAATGGAAAATGGTGTGCTCATAAGGCGAAACATACATACAACGTTCCAGGTATTATTTTGTGCTTCAGCATATTTCTTTGGCTGATTTTGATATTTAAAACTGTGTTCGAGTAATTCATGTTGTATTTCCCAACTTTCAGCAAACAAGATAAATATGAATGCATGTGATTTTCATCGACAGAATTTCCAGCAAAACACTGAGTAAATGTGCATATTAAAGCCATTCTTTAATTTGAATACATGTACACAACCCTGGGAGAAAAAGCAACAAATTACTACCCCTCCGAATGAAGTAGGATACGCATAAGTAGCCTTAAACTATATAGCAATGTCAAAATTACTGAGAAAGTGTGTCTTCCTGCCTCTTTTTCAGCTAGGGTGTAGAGAAATGGCAGGGACTCAGTTGAGCATAAGCCGGTGGACGACAAAACACGTGGCAAGGTGGCTGAAGGACGAGGGCTTCTGTGACTACGTGGACCTCCTCTGCAACAAGCACAGGCTGGACGGCACCAGCCTGCTGACCTTGACAGAGTACGACCTCCGCTCCCCCCCGTTAGAACTGAAGGTCCTGGGGGACCTCAAGAGGCTGATGGTGTCCCTGCGCAAGCTGCAGAAGCAGAACAGCGACGTCCTGGAGGACCTGGGCTTCAGCTGGGAGGGCCACCCGCCGCAGGCCGAGTGGCTGTGCAACGGGGACCCGGCGCGCGACCGCGACGGCGCCATCTCCGGCCTGGGCGGGGAGCAGTGCCACCAGTACACCAACGGCAAGTGCAAGCAGCACACGCGCCGGCTGGACCCCGAGTACTGGAAGACGGTGGTGAGCTCCGTCTACGTGGTGTTCGTGTTCGGCTTCACCTCCTTCGTGATGGTGATCGTGCACGAGCGGGTGCCCGACATGCGGACCTACCCGCCCCTGCCCGACATATTCCTGGACAGGTGGGTGCTCTGAGGGTGAGGGCGTTTCTTAGAGCTGACATACAAACGGAAATGCTTCAGCAGGAGGGAAAAAAATAGGCCACAGTTCGAGTTCACTGTTTTGTTGTATCAGGTAATTTCCTTTGGTTTCTGTGGGGAAGCTAAAAAGACCTCTGGCACAGAAAGTGTTAGCATACATTTTCAAATGGTGGGTTGGAATATTAAACTTGAGCTGGTCTCTTATTCTGTTGTGGACTCCAGCCAGCTTTGAGACTGGCTTTGTTCTCACAGTCTCACAGTTGGCCGAGCTACCTGTAACTGCGCACCTGTTACTAATGGAGTGGGTAATCATTCAAATCATTCTTCATGATGTACTATACCATTAAACTACACTTGGATGTTTGATAGTCGGCCATTTTGTTAAACCAAGAGAAGTAAATGACATTTGAAACGGGCATTTGACATTTTCAGAGGATTATTAGGATTTAACATTGAAAATTTAGTTCACTGCTTCAAAATTCACTTTAAAACATAATTCACACCATCTTGTTTTTGTGAATACAGCAATTAATTATTTAACAAACCGCACGTCATTGAAATGATTATAGTGTTGCATGCTCACCAAAAGAAAGGAAAGCAGTGGGTAATTAGAAAATTGCTTTTATTGCAGAGTAGAATTTCGAAGTAGAAGGTCCATGTCTCCTTAGATCATACTGCAACTGACAACTCAAATAGTAGCGCTAGTAACTAGGAACCAACTTGGTACTCTACTCTAGCTTGGCTCTTCCCCTCGCTTTCTTCCAAGTAGGCCTACCTACTCCACATTAGTAATTAGTAATAAATACGTTTTTGTCTACCCTGTGCCAAAACTGATGCCCACATAACTAGTGGCATGACCCAACTATCAATTCAGGGAAATAAATTGTTACAAATGAATTAACTACAGTCTCTCATGTGAAAGGGGTACAGTCTCACTGACTGGCACTCGTGCTTGACTCCATACACCACACTGCATAACAATTTGAGCACTGGCAGTGGCAGAGTTCTGGCTACATTGGTTCAAAACCTATTTCCTTACCCTCCCTCCCCCTCCTCTACATTCTGTATCCTGAAGGAAGCATTTGAGCATTACTAGTTAGACTATTCAATTTAAAAGCATTTCCAATTATAATGATAAATTACAGGTTTTTGCCATGATAGCAGCCTTGAGAATGCAGCCTAAAAAGTCTGTAAACAGTCAGTTAGAAATATATTTAGCACATTTGCATTGTCTACTAGCCATAAAATGTAGCCAGCTACAAACATTTGAATGTGACAGATAGCAATAGGTGTTAGCTAAAAACAAATGTGTCCTTACACATTTTACGCAAAAAAGGAGAGGAGCGAGAGAAATGGCTGAAATCTATTAGAGTTCGGCACTGTAAAGTCTTCTATTTCAAAAACACAGGACTCGTTACTGACAATAGGCGTGTCAAATAATGCGAGCTTGTGAACATTAGCTGCCTGCCCACTCAGCCTGCCTTACAGCCTTGCTCATAGTCAGAGATAAGAGATGATATCACCAATTTTCAGCATTTTAATCAGGAAGGATGATTGTTCGGCACACTCTAAGGTCATTTGCATGTGGATTACAATGGGACTAAGCACCGTAAGACTAAGCTCTGGTTTTCCTGTTTGGTAAAACGCGAGGACTGCTGGGAAATATGAAGAACCACTAAAAGCTGGGGTGACATTCACAAACCAAGCTCTCCTTACAGACAACACACCACACGTATACAGAGTTACATATATTAGAACAGTATGAAGATTGAAATAATAAAAGGCCAAGATACCCTGCAAGACACTACAATTGAATGTGATTTCCAGTTTATCTTAGCCATTTTCCTTTTTTAGGTCGGTAACATTGACCCTGTCCTGATGTAACGTCGGCTTAAAATAGCAAGTGATTTGAGTCCTATCTGCGTTAGCAAATTTGTGAGCAGTTTTCAGCTCGGAGGTAATGAGCAAGTCTCTGCTGTACTGCTAACGGTAGCTGAAGGGCCCTGAAGTCCGGGCACAGCGTGTGTGTCATCATGCAGCCCGGGGCCTAATGCACTCTTTGTAACAAAGGAGCCCTGCGTTCCCCCCACGGCGCTGACACATCACCATCTTGTGTGTGAATTGAAGTGGATTGTAAAGAGCCTGCCAGTTAGTGGTTTACATTTTTTTTGTGGCTTGTAACGCATTGACACAGAACAAGGGAGAGAGGGCAGAAACGCTCAGAGGAACGAGGTGACAAATGTCTCCAGTTCCGGCGGTGACATTTCATCACGGCACCACAGAATCCGCTCCCGGAGTGCTGCCATTGAGAGCGTGCGAAGCGACTCGCCGCGGTCGCTGCTAATCGTCGTTGGCCAACCGCTTGTGGCGCTCAAACAATGGAAAAGTGCCACGCCCGTCGCTGGCGAAAACTAGGTCGCGGTAGATAATGCGGCTCGCGCAGGGCCATCCCCGTCGAGCGAAGAAGAATGCGACTCCACTGTTCGCCGTGCCCGATTTTGAAATGCAAAGTTGCTGTGTGAAATGTGGCTGAATGGCCTTGTGTTCCACGCACGTTGATCCCGATCAGTATCGCTGGAGGTCAAGCCGGAGCAGATTTAAAGCTGCAGATATCGCACATCTGGCCTGAGAGGATTAAAGCCCTGTCTCTGCTCTCTTGGCAGCGTACCCAGGATACCGTGGGCTTTCGCCATGGCCGAGGCCTGCGGCGTGATCCTCTGCAACGTCTGGTTGGTGGTTCTGCTGCTCCACAAGCACAGGTAGCGTATCACTCCGCCGGGGGGCTGTGGGATCCTAGAGGGCCTCAGTGAAATGATGTTTAATTAAATGTTTTTAAGAAGGTGTTTGTGAAGGACGCATAGCGATGTGGCTCTGGGGCCACCGACTGCAGTAGTTGAGATAAACGCGTTTCGGACGTTCCTCCTCCAGGTCGATCCTCCTGCGACGGCTGTGCAGCCTCATGGGCACGGTGTTCATGCTACGCTGCGTCACCATGTTCGTCACCTCCCTCTCCGTGCCAGGACAGCACCTGCAGTGCTCAGGAAAGGTAGGATGTGCAGACACAACTAACGGGTTGCCCTGAGGCCGAGTGCAATGCTTTAGATCCAGCGTTGCGGTCAGAGTAACTGTACGCTGATAATAAGCATATACCTCAGTGTTTTCTCCCCAAATCAAGACTTCCATGTAGAGGGGCGTCCTGGGTGGTGTGTCCAGCCAAAGCACTAGTCCTTTGTGCAGTGGACATAGTCATGACTGTGCCAGTTCAGCCTGTGGCCGTGAATCCCATTGGGAAATATTTTAACCATGGCATCACCCAGGGAAGTATCAGCCAGGTCTGAAGGCAGCCTGTCCCAGCTGCATATGAACAGTCATCCTCTGACAGAATAACTGCCATTCACTCTGGTGGAGGAAAGGGGGAAAAGAACAGAAGGGGTCGGTGTGCTCTTCCGAGCAAACGTGATTGGTTCTTCCAAATTGGGAGAGAAAGTCAAATTAAAGAATAAAACTTGGTAAAAAAACAAAACAACAACCTTAAAATGTAGATTACTTAAGCCCCATAGACTGTAGGAAGAACCTTTCTCTAAAATGTGTTAGCTTTCTGAGGAAAGTGTTTTAGATTTTAGTCACGCAATTGCGGTACGGTTTAAAAAGACGTATGAATTTATTCCTGGAGACCCGTCTCGCAGAGTTTCAGACTGAACGATCTGGTAAGGAGATGGCGTGGTGGTATTAAAATAAGTAGGCTATTAAAATCATTGATCGAATGGCCCTGCGCAGCCAGAGTGCATCGTGTAATTAGCCAAGCGGCGGCGTGCCGGTGAAAATGACTTTCCTTTGTGCCGGGCCCGGACTCGCCAGACAAGCACGTCTGCTCCTCCGCTCTGTCAGGGCCGCACAATTAGCAAGGTAATTGCGCTGCACTTAATTGATTTCTCCCCCCCCAGCGAACCTCTGGTGGGCACAGCCTCCGCACGTGTGGGCGCCCCTCGAGCGAACGTTACCCCTGTTCCCTCCCCGCGCCGGCCGGAGGCTGAACAGCTGCTTTCCCCTCCAGATATACGGCGACATGTGGGCGAAGCTGCAGCGAGCCGTGGCCATTTGGAGCGGTTTCGGGATGTCCCTGACCGGAGTCCACACCTGCGGCGACTACATGTTCAGCGGTCACACCGTCGTCCTCACCATGCTTAACTTCTTCGTGACAGAGTGTGAGTGGGCCGTCTTTGCCTTGTCACCCGCCGTACGGGGATCTGGGTATTGTAGTCCCGCAGGGGTCTGACACAGTGGTGGCAGTGTAGTGTAACGGTTAGGGAGCTGGGCTTGTAACCTAGAGGTTGCAGGTTCAATTCCCAGGTGGGGCACTACTGTTGTACCCTTGAGCAAGGTACTTAACCTGAATTGCTTCAGTAAAATATCCAGCTCTATAAATGCATTGTATGTAAAGAAATGTAAACTGAGTAAGTCGCTCTGGATAAGAGCATCTGCTAAATGCCTAAAAGAAATGTAAATGTGTCCACTTTGTCGTGGGAAGAGATCGACTTTGGTGGATCACGGTGAGCCTTGAGAGCCCCCAATCAGTGGTTGTAAGATCACAATTCTTTGAGACGACTGAATATAAATTGTAACTTGGAATTAAGTTGTAACAAAAACGATGCTTGCACAAATTAATAAGACATTCAAACCAAACATAAGCAGATATTGTGAAGAAAGACTCACCAACACCATTGGGATCATAAGCGTCATTAGCATCGCTGTTGCATTTTCATTTCATTTTAAGCATTTATCAGATGCTCTTATCCAGAGCGACTTACAAGATGTGCATTAATACATGGTAGGAACAATCATAGTTTGCGCAAGAGATCAGTGCAGTAATACAGCGATAGACATCATTGTAGGCAGCTGCATACCATACCTGTAACACTGGGAAGGAAAATGTTAGTCTTTAAAAAATATATATATATTTTATTTAATGAGGAGTAAGCAGGGATACATATACAAGAGGTATTGAGCAAGTAGGCAGTGGTGATGACAATTGGGTAGATGTACAGAATTCAAGGTGGGTTTTGAGTCTCTTGCGGAAGATCGCAAGTGATTCCGCGGTCCTGACCAATTGTGGAAGGTTGTTCCACCACTGAGGGGTCGGCTGCCGGGCGCCCGGAGGGATGGGACATCTAGTTTGCCAGAGGAGTGAGGCTGTGATGAGAGGGGTCTGTAGCTCAGTTGGTAGGTGTAGGGTGTTGATGAGTAAATACAGAAAAATTTATTTTTAAGTCGCTTTGGATAAAAGCGTCTGCTAAATGGCGTATATTATTAATTTATTTTACGGTCTATGTTTTACAGCTGTCAAAAAGGGCCAGAGATATGTGTTCTAAAACAACTCAATTAATTTGTGATCTGCCAGAAATCATATCCTGTCTGATCCACAAAATACTGTCTCGAGATGCACGAGTGGACCACAACATACATTATTTAGCCACATTATGGAGACCTTATTGTTGAACATACATTGTTCTAGGTTCAAGTCCCCATTGGGGCAATAACATTGTACCTTTGAGCAGGGTGTGTGCTTCAGCAGATATCCAGCTTTATAAATGGATAGAGTACAAATGTACAAAAGGCTCTTTAAGACACCTTGAATAAGGGCAACTGCTGTTCCAACAAACAAACACATGGTTTTGTTCCCTTTACGCCTCTGATTGACAGATAATCTTTTAATTGTTCACGGTTAAGCTACATTACATAATGCTCCCTGCCCTTAGAATACTTAATGTGCTTGGTTCTGTTCAATGTTATTAAAACCATGCAATTTCTAAACACAGTGCAAACTCATACAAAAACTATCACTCTGTTACGCATCCAAAAAATGGGTTCTTGTTCCTATACTGCCATCAGATGTCTTTCAGCAGAACTGCACACAATTCAGACATGAAGACAAATAGGCTTTTTTTTCCCCACCTTCAACAAAGTTTTCAAACCAATGGATTATACTGCACAATAGTACTGGGCATGAGATTTCAAAAGCTGGGTTATAATAGGCTCATCTTGCCCAACGTATGAATATGTTAAAATGCTCAATAGTTAATACTACAAATATGCCCAAGACTAATGTGGTTTACATTACACATTACCTATTTCTCGTAAATCACCCCCAAATATATCCTCTAACTGGTTTACAATGATTAATGCATTTAGAAGGAAACATCTTTAAGAATTCACAGAAATAAATGGGTCTAGGACATATTATGTAGTGATTTTCTAACATAATACATTTTGGTTTCATTTTCTAAAGCAATACATTGCACACACAACATGTATACATGATGTACAGAACCACTCTTCATGCATGCCAATCATCTCACCCACATGTTAATGTCATTTGACACCCAGCACCCTCAACTTGACTTTTTTTAACATTCTTCATCTACAGATACACCAAGGACCTGGAACTTCATACACACACTGTCCTGGGTTTTGAACTTGTTTGGAATCTTCTTCATACTGGCCGCCCACGAACACTACTCAATCGATGTCTTCATCGCGTTCTACATCACTACGAGACTCTTCTTGTACTACCACACGCTGGCGAACACCAGGGCCTACCAGCAGAGCCGCAGGGCACGCATCTGGTTCCCCATGTTCTCCTTCTTCGAGTGCAACGTCAATGGCCCTGTGCCCAACGAGTACTGCTGGCCCTTCTCCAAACCCGCCATCATGAGGAGGCTAATTGGGTAGCTTGGGCGCCCCCCACTCGCCACCCTTCGCAGCTGTGGATCGCAGTGCCTGTGCAATTTGGCTGCCACCCCCTGTGCATAGAAAGGTGCGGAGGTTTCGCAGGTTAACCTGGTTTTGCAGACATTTGGTCATTTGCAATATTAACGGCCTACTGAACTGACCACTGTGGCCGTGGCGATGCCAGAGGCTGTCTGGTGCGCGGAACCGCATCGCGCGGTGTTCTCGGTGGCCCTGTGGTTGGATCGGTTCTCCCCCCGTCGACCTGTGTAAAGGGATTCAACACAAGCGGCCATCAGCCACGTGCAATTTTGTGAAATTCTGTTTGAAACTCTTACTTGTGTCCTTGGGGGAAACAAATCTCATGAAAGAACAGGACATTTTATAGATCTCCAATTCAGGGTACAGCAACAAGATTTAAAAAGAGATATTAAAGATATTTAAAAAGACATTCCCTGCCCCCCACACCCCCCTGAGGTTTCTAATGCCACGAGGTGACCTCAGTGAAAGACTGAAAATACAGGACTTGGAACAACTTAAAGCAAAATTATTTGCCATTATGGTTAAAAATGGGTCTCTATTTAGTTCTTGACATGTGAACCAATATTAAAAGTCAAAGAAAAACTGTTTACAGCTCCAGATTTTCCAGCTTTCCCAAGACAAAATGCATCATGTGGTATTAAAAAAACCCAAGGAAAATAAGGGTTTTCCCCATAGTCAGGCTAACATAATGTTTTAGTGCAGACATACAGAAAATACTATTTTAGGGTAATTTTCCTCATCTTTTTCTCGCATGAGGCAAAGTGTGGAAATGGAGCTTGCTACTTAACCTGAATAAGTTTAACTAGCACAATGGAAAATGCCCTAGCATTCCTTTATATACTATTGATGTTGCCATGGTAATGATAGACCAATGTTGGCACGTAAAAAGTAATCATCCATTGTTCATGTGCAGTTTTGAAACGGTTGCTATGGTAATGGCGATTAATTTCTTTGACTTTTTATTTTGTATTTGTATTGTCCTGTGATAATTCTACTAGTTTATAGTTTGGTACCAATATGGGTAATTCCAAGAATAAGCAGACTAATAACCATAACCATAAGGGTAAGTGTTACTTTATTCAGATGACGCCAAAATATGGGATAATATATTCCATTTGCCAATATATTTTCAGTATTATATATTGTAATTTCTTCATACAAGATATTTTCCCTGATATTGAATTTTGTTTACAACTCCGCTGGTTATTAATGCTTAATGTTATTAATTATTAAAACGAATAATAATACTTAAGCAGATCCCTTATACAAAATAACAGTAAAATTATAGTATGGGAAGATATGCTTGGATATCCCTTTAATATAAATAAGTTTTTTCCTGTGTGCTAAATTATTTTAACTGTGTATGCTGTATACGTTTTAAATGCTTTAAAAGTTATAGCATGTACTGGAACAGGAATAAAAGTTTACAGCAGGGCACCCATGTTACTTAAATTGTTAAATTGTTGCGTATTCATTCCAGAGAACGATTTAATTTGTTTAGTTTTTTGTGAGAAAATACGGATATGCAAAATGCAGATAAGAAAACAAGCAAACATAAGAGATCAAGACTGTGCTGTTTCATCTTTATTTCAATCCAGCAGGATGGAGACGACCTGGCACCAAAAATGCAATTTCCATCACTCGGGTGGTTACTTTAATGGTTATTTTTTCAGCCAGTATAGAGTTATGGTACTGATGATAATGATGCTTTTATCAGTTTTTTCCTCAACCCTAGATCTGGGGGCTCCACTGTGTCCGCTGATTTTTTTTTTTTTTTTTTTTTTTTTTTGGTTCCAACAGATTTCTTTGTTACCAAGGTTTGATTGAGCTGTTCATTGAATACTGGGATATGGGTTTAATAAAAGTTGCGTATTCTTGGAAAGGTACTTCTGCTAAGCTGTAAATGTATTTATTCAACAACAATGTTTCTGTTCTTTTGTGCCCCTCAGGCAAATAAGCAATGCAATTTGATATCTGAATTGAATTCATGATTAATTAACTAACTGTGTTAGGGACTAGAGCAATCAACTGAACGTATTAAGCTTCCTTGAGATTGGTGCCCCAAATTGTTTAAGGGGGCAGATAGTAGCTAAAATATGTTGAATAAATGCAGTTACTTGTATCCTTTATTGGCATACAAATACCTCCACAACCTTTTTAATTGACTTATAGCAGTTTAACTGAGAATATGTTCAATATAGTTCATAATTCAATTAACACTGCAATCAAACCTGATCAAGTATAAACAGTTGGAAAGAAATGGCACACAGTGTGCCCCTCGGACACCCGTTGACACATTGATAATAAATGAAGCATTCAGTCCATAGATTGACTCCATAGTGTTACACTGTGTGGAAAATGGCATAACAGTAATTGTATGGTATTGTAGCTGATATTGGCCAACTATTTTATAATATCTCAGTATTTTTAATATTATATACATGGTTTATTTTTAGAACAAGACAACATTCTGACTCCTCGTTGAGAGAGAATATCTTACTCTCAATTCATCAAAACATGGCCTATCTGAAGTTTATTTGAACGATATGTTCAGTATTAAGTTACGATTTAGGCTTATAATATAGACTAAAACATCAAGCGTTCTGTTTGCCATTACATGTGCTGTTGTATTTATGCTGCGTAAGCTCTCGAGCTCAACCTCCCACATATGCCAGGTAACTGCAACTGAGTAATGCCTTGCTGCTACAGATGCTGTAGTAATAATAATATAAGTACTGGAACTTTCTCTAATATCTTTGCGTTATTTTAGGAGAAACCGCACTTTTAAATACACAATTTCTCCTGTAATTATAATTTTTGTTGTACAGGTACATGCGTTTTTTTTTTTTTAAACTTATATTTTGAGGCCTGTTTTCTTGTTGTTGGAAAGACTACTCTAGCAATAATCTTCATTGTGAAATGGGTTCATTGTATGTGTTTTGTGTATGATGTGTCTCTGCAGCTATTAAACATTTACACTTCCGATATGAAAGCAGCTTGTATGACTGACAATGAATACAATCCCAAGTCCACAAAGACTAGATAAAGGTGACACAAAAAATGCATTTGTCTTAGCAAGGGGATACGTGAAAATAGCCAACATGTATCTGAATGTAAGGGTGCCTTGGATTAAAGAGGATTCTAGGAAGTGACTGTCCACATCACTTTTTGGAATCCTTTCCACCAAATAGGCCAGGTCCCCAATGCATGCTGTTGCTGCACTCTTTTTTTTTGATTTGTTTCTGATTTTCTCCCAATTTGGTAGCCAATTAGACCCGCTATTTTTTACGTCAATCCCCCCCTAGTAATGTGAGTTCGCTGCCGTAGTCCTGCGACCGGTAGTGACGAAGGCGAAGTGACGCCTCTTCCGAGACGTCACTCGCCAAGCCGTCGACCGAACCCCGGTACTTACAGGGCCACTATACGCAGCGAACGTCACGTCGGCTTCCCTCCCCCCTCCCTGGGGCGGAAAGCCAATCACCGCCCCCTGGTGGCACTCCCGGCCAAAGCCGACACTTGGCGAGACGGGGAATTGAACCCCGGTCTCCGTGGCCAGCATCGGACGTTGTAACCACTGGACCACGCGGGAGGCCCTGTTGCTGCACTCTTGAGAAATACTTTTTCCTTCTATTTTGTCAGTCATCCCTTTTGAGGAAAATCTGCACTGGCATGTAGCTCAGCTGATATGCTGTTATTGAGATACTAAATTCCCTCAATGGCACTGGCAATAGTTACAACAAAGTTGAACAAATAATATGTGCATTACATTTACATTTTAGGCATTTATCAGACGCTCTTATCCAGAGCAACTTACACAGTTCACATACAATCCAGTTATACAGCTGGATATTTACTGAAGCAATCCAGGTTAACTACCTTGCTCAAGGGTACAACAGCAGTGCCCCACCTGGGAATCGAACCTGCAACCTTTGCGTTACAAGCCCAGTTCCTTAACCATTAAGCTAACATTGCCACCCACACATCTCACATGTTAACCAGGTTAGCTAGAGTGCAATGAAATCTTGATCCCAAACCTACAGTGTAATCCTCCATGCAGGGCCGTCTTTGTGGGGGGGCAACTGGTGCAACCGCCCCAGTCCCCGCCCTTCACGGGGCCCCGTGGTGAGAGGGGAAAAATTAATTATTCATTAATAATCATTTCTAAAATGATTTTTTTTTCAAAAAAATGTGTGATGTCGTAGCCTGTAAAACTTTAGCTCATAGTTACCAGAGCCTATATAATAGCTACTATGTAAGCCTACAACGGGTTGGCTATTATAAACAATGGTTTCTAAACAGTTGCTAAGTCTATGATGTCATCGCATTAACAGCTAGGCCCCACGTAGGTTGACTCTCCCCGGGCCCCGCCCACCCACCCCTTGAGACTGCCCTACCTCCATGCCTCCCTCCACAGTAACCGCTACCTATGGACTATGTGTGAAGTACTTACAAAACTTAAATGTTTGTTGCTGGAGGCTTGTATACATATATATTTATTTTTTTTAAAGGCGGAAAAACAATGATTTAGAGCATGTTGTGAGCAAAATGGCAGACGAGATGGGGCGTGGCAAGGAGACCGTTCATGATACGATCTACTGCTTCCCATACTGGGTCCATATGTCTAGTAAGCATGCAAGAAATAAAAACCCTGCAATTTATGCTGTATGAGGCTTGCACGTCAAAGCAAGGTTTGTGAAACGCCTCGATTTGGGGTAGTGCTGGAACATTAGGGGGCGTGGCCGCCAAAGCATACTTATTCCTTTGCAATTTAGATACATCACTTAAGGACTAATGACAACATAATTATAACGTTCTGCCAAATTGGCCCCGGGAGGCTTCTTTCGCCTGAAATGGTGCAAAAAAGGCGTGGTTTTGCTTTTGGACGAACGCTTCCAAAACTTCCCATGCAAGTGAGAACAGACCAAACCTAACCCTGCATTCTAACAGGGGCAGATACTAGGCGAATAAATCGCCCAGTGGGCGTTCACCACGCTTGACTGGCTTCCTCAAAAATGCTTCCGACGTGCTTACAAAATTTTTGCATGGTAAACGAATAGTTCGTCATAGATTTTGAGAATCTTTATTATAAATATTAGTTGGCTAGCAGTATTGTTTCCTTCAATTATGAACAGCAAACTCAAACTCAGAAGGCTTTTTGCAATTACGGCCATTTACTTGCGCTGGAAACAGCTCGCAATTTCTCTCCGGTGCGTTTTCCAAACGTTTTTCCAAACGTACCCATGCGATAAAAAATAGCCTTTTAACCAACACAAACATTAAATAAGATGTATGTAGGCCATATAAGTTTAGCTAGCTATAAATATTTATGCTTTTAGGATTAAATAAAGTATGGGGGTACAGCAGACCGCTGTTAAGTTTCTCCTCATCCATGTTGAAGTGTCGGAACTAGGAACAAAATTTCGGTTTTGTGTTGGTTTCCGCGTGGGAGGTAAAAAGAGCAAGACATGAATTTGATTGGCTCTTACCGGGCAACATTGCCCAAAAGTTCAGAATTTTCAACTTTTCTGGGCCATCGCCACGCCCATAAATCAGACAATCGGTCAGGCACCGGAAGTCGCTCACTCTCATAGAGAATCAATGCATTTCCGGCAGCTCGTTGCCGAATCGCTCCCTGTTAGAATGCGGGGTAAGATACGTGCCAGGTTTCGAGCTAAGTGGCGATATAGAAGTTCACGCCAGAAATAAAAAACGGAAAAGTGGGGTAGCAAGAACAATGGCCTTGGAAGCCTGAAAAGCCAACGAAATGTAGCTATACTTTGACATGTCGCATACGAGCTGAACTTACTGGAGTTATTGGGTCATAATCAAACAATGGCAGTTGTAAGCAACAACGAGCCAATTGCAAACCTGACATACAGTGTTCATTCACAAAACCTAATATGCAGATAACACTAGCTATAGTGATGCAAGTACAAGTACAGTACAAGTTAGCGTTCTCTTCTTGATTACACCAAATTACAAAAAAGCTAAACTATCGGTCTGCATACACTAGCTAAGGTACATAAGCAATAACCTTATCGTAAGCTAGCCTTAGTTACACTAGCTAACTGGTTATACATTGGAACGCTGTTCACACCAACTCCTTGTATTATTAGCCTACTCTACATAATCTGTAGTACAAGTTGCTAGCCAAATGTTAGCAACATTAAAACCGTGACACAGACACACCCATCGGCATCGCATCCCAGTTGTTGCTGCAGGACCGTTTTACGTAAACGGACGTTGCTCCCGTAAGGTTTGCGCTAATCTGGTCCTCCTTTAACAGTTTCCATGGCAATATGTTTAAAGGAAGTCCAAGCGGTTGCCTAAATTAAAGCAGAGAAGTTTACCGCCGTCCATGTAAGCAGATATGTAGTACCTCACATATACGGTATACCTGTTTAACAAACGCATGTCATCTCAAGTAGAAGATCAGATTTTAAACTTTATTTAATTTAGCAACGATACATGCATCAAATGTAACGTTATATCAAGCGGATGGTAACCTTGTTTCAGACAGGCACATACACAACACCTTTTTCCGGACGGGGGTCCTACGGATTGAGGTTATGAGAGGTTGCGGTGGCATTGCAGTGTCTCCTTCACTTCGCCCTCCAGCTGGAGAGATTTACTGCGGCGGTGCGGCGCGAGTTGCAGCCGGAAAACTAAAGTCTACGTCCTAAGTTTACCGCTCCAATTTTTGACAGGTAAGCAGAGACAAGCTTTCATGGATGTGTAGGCTCTATACAGATGACAGTTTATCAAAATTAACATGCGATTACTGTGTCAGGAGTTTACTAAGTTTGAACAGGGCCTGTGGTAGTTTCCAGTGGCGACTGAAGCCTATAACGTGCTCCCGCACTGTCGGGAAAATGGAAGCAGTTCGACAGTTTGGCACCACGTTTTTTTCCTGAAAGACCGAGTGTAGCTATCTGTCTAAATGCGCACTACTAGTAGCAAACTAACGAATCAATTTTTTCCTCTTCTTTTGGTTTGTCGACCATTGCTTTATGGTTTGTGTTTTCAAAACGGGTTAGATTGCCATCTATCTTAAGGACCCACCTTTTTTGGCGTAGTTGGCTAACGTGCGCTAGCACTAGCTAGTTTGACATTAGGAAGACTGCTCGGTAACGTTCATTGGTTTTTAAAAATAAATGTCAGTTTTGCCTACATGCCTATGGTGTGAAGTCAAGCTAATCAATTGCCTAACTAAACTTGCTAGCTTAATTAGCCGTAGTTCGTTAACTTACTAACTTCGATTTTATTAATATTTCCTACTAATGTTGGCGCTAGTTAACTAATGTTACACAGGATACCGAGTTGATGTTCGTTATCTTGGGGTTTTAAACGAGCTGCTAATCTGCTAGCGAGTTGGCAATCGTCAAATGGATCGACTGTTTATTTAGCTAACGTGGTTCGCTACTTCGTTAACTGACCAAGTTAACACTGCACCGCTAGCTCGATTTGTATTGAAATGTAGCGTTGTGATGAATGTAATTCACCAAACTGACGACGAGCGAGAACATTAACAGGACTAGGTGGTGTGGGACATTAAATTGGTTAAGTTTGCTCGCTCACGTTATGCCAAGATGGCTGCCTCCTGTTCGGAAACAATTCACCTTGCTCGTTTTACTAGCCGGCACCTAAAAGTCAAGTTCAAGTTTATGGTTAGTCGTTTGCTCGCAAGGTAAGGTGTGGCTTACTGAATGCTACTTCCCTGGCAGATTTGGCTGGCGGATTAACTATTTAACTAATTATTTCGATCCAACGCATCTAGCTAGATGACACGCAATAATTAAACGCATTAACGTCAGATGAGCGTGTAACGTTAGTTTTAGCTTTAGGCTACGATTTAAAAAAACTTCGATTCAAGCCAACGTTCGTTTGCTTGCTAGATGGTTTAGTCGCTTGCTACTACTAGGTAGTTGACGAGATAGCTAACGTTGGTGCTATCAAACTCTACAAATCTGCGGTGACCGCTAGCTACATCTAGCTAGCAAGCGTCAGCTACCCAACTAAGTAAGTTAGCCGATTTACGAACCGAAAGCGGCGCAAACGATGTTGCGTAACGTTGGCCATTGTTAGGCCCTTGTGGTGGTGGTCGTCGTAACATTATTGTGATTAATGGTAACGTTAATCATGTCGACGTTCATTTGTAATAGATAAAATAACGACTTTCGGCGCCAACATTGAATTTGGTGAGTAGCTAACCCGTTGGCTAGCAGGCAGTGTTTCGAATGCGTGTTGACATGGATTGACCACCTACTAATGTTTTTCCTAACGTTGGCGAAGTTGCGATAAGCCAGCTAGCTGGCTAAACGAGCTAAATCGAGAACGCTAGGTAATATGGTTGTCTCGTTAACTAGCTAAAACGCATTTGAAAGTGCTATGCAGTTTTTGACGTTGCAGCTAACGAGCTCACACATGATAAAGAACAATTCCACACGGCCGGTCTTTTGCCAGCATACTACTCCGCTGTGTAACGTATTCCGGAATAATGTGATCTTGAGGCAGATGGTAAATGCTTGTACAGCGTCTTCCATTTAACGTTACCCTTAATAATTCCAAGGGTGAGCCTTGAATCTGTAAAACATCGTAATTTCTATGATTTAATACAACAACAGTAATGCTAAATTACAACGACATGATATCTAATTATACAATTGGCACGTTGGTATAATGGTTTTCATAATTCTGAACTGTAGCACCATGTGCGCAATGGCTGTTTCTTCCTAGGAATGACTGGTGCCGTTGAAAGGTGTGGTCAGCTGTCTGTTCTGATTACCTGAACGTTATCATCCGCAGCTCCCTGGCACCAGGACACGTTTGAGCAGTTTTAAGCAGAATTTTGAAAACGGTCATTTGGAGCTGTGCCTACCAGTTTTCTGTCAGATTGGGTTAATGCGGTCTTATCTGGCTTAAGATGGAACTGGAGATCTACTTGAGAGCTTTCTTAGTTAACCATGTTTGCATTTGTTTTTCACGACAGGTAGAATGGCTGTACCTCCATCATATGGTGACCTTGGCAAATCTGCCAAGGACATCTTCAACAAAGGATATGGTACTGCTTGTTAAAATTGAATTATTACTTGTCCATTACAGAAATTATAGTATTGTATGTTGTAGTGAAATTAATTTGATAACACATGGAGTACCTATATTGCGGGCATGACCCCGATATTTGATTCCTGTATTTGTTTGAGGCCACTTGGTGCTGTTTTACAATTTAACAAGCTGTATGAGGATATACAGGGATGGAATCCCACACTGTTGCATGCAGGAGATCTGTCCTGCCAAAGTGGTGACTTTCATGTGACTGCAATGTTAAAGTAATTGTATTTTTAATTTCTCAAGGTTTTGGATTGGTGAAACTGGATGTGAAGACCAAGTCAGCTAGTGGTGTGGTAAGTATCATGTGATGTAAAGTAATTCTAAGCCAATATAAAGATTAGTCAAATCTAGGCAAAATCACATTACCTCTTGAAACCAAATATTTAAAGCGAGTAAATTTGAACTTTCCTAATTGTTTAGTGGTGTCACCCTTCACCCGCATGTCTTCATCAGAACGGTTAAGCAGTTAACATTTGGTAAACTTTTGCTAACTCTTCAATAATGTTTTTGGCTAAGCGCTTTGGCATGTTGTGCATCTTTGCAGGAATTCAAAACCTCTGGTTCCTCCAACACTGACACCAGCAAAGTCAACGGAAGCCTCGAAACCAAATACAAGTGGTCTGAGTATGGGCTGACCTTTACAGAGAAGTGGAACACTGACAACACCCTTGGTACAGAAATTACCATTGAAGACCAGGTGTGTAAAGTGAAGGTTTGAGTTTATGAAACTGAAAAAACCTTTTGATGCTGTTGTATTTATTGCTTCTAATTTTCCTAGATCGCCAAAGGCTTGAAGCTGACATTTGACACAACCTTCTCACCGAACACTGGGTACGTCTTTATTTTGTTTATTTTTTTCATGAATGTTTTCACTTTGCGTGGTCTTAAGTTGGCTGTTTTTTACCACATGAAGTAAATGGTTATAGATATTAGCTTTTTTTTGCAATGAACTAAACCAGCGTTGTTGTTTAACAGTAAGTCTAGTATGGTATTACATCAACCATTGCTCTTTATATAGCTATGGGAATTAAGCCAACTTTAGAACATGAAACCGCTGGCCCTGCCTACATAAGCCAGTTGGAAAATGAAAGCAAACCTGTTTGGAGCATTAAACACGCAGTTTTAAAATGATTAACCCATACTCGTTAAACATTCGGGGAAACGAAACAGAAAATGCATTTGGAACATTTTATTGACCTGGTTAAGGTGTCCTAACTGCTAAATAACATGCTTTACTTGGATTTATCTGATGGATCCACATAGACAAGAATTGTATCCCACGGTACTAAAGTGGGAAGTATTTGTAAAGAAATTCTGGTATAGAAGTCTGCAAAATAACCTAACTAGCTAGCAGGCTTCATTTATTAGCTCATGGCTAACTGTGCTATGTACTTGGGTTCCAACTTAAGCTTGTTGGTCATAATAAAACAGGATCTGTTCATTTTAAAACAACTGGACCAAAAATGCAAGTGTCTATATTAGTTGTTAACATTGGTAAACTTTGACTAATTTTGTTTACTCGCCAAACATGATGTAAGTGGATGGCAAGTAGGGATTTATAGAAATGCAGCTAGCCTGCATTCTCCAGTGCAGTGAGGGGCCTGATGGAACACCATCTTATTGCTGTGCTTGATTGGTGTATTTGCAGAGGAACTGCAGCCAATGGAATGAGTTGAGACAAACACTATTATAAATGCTGTTCTTGCCAAACAGTCAGAGGAAGCAAATCAATTAAGGCAAGAACTCCTATGGAAAATTGAGCATCAACTGAACAGTTTAAAATAAAAATGTTCATCCTCCTAAATTTGCAACCAATCAATCGTGTATCAAATAGGATGGCATAAGGGACTACAAATAAGTTGTAATCTGATATAATTCCAAATTAACTCCTTGTACTTCTGGGGTCTGTTTCATAGGATCCAGTTTCATTATTGTCACATTCTCTTGGGAATTTAGTATTTCAATGCATTCATTGCTTTAAAAAAAAGTTAACCAGTCTTTCATAACTTCCATTATATTAGCATGTACAGCGATGGCTTTTTGTTTGTTGGTTTTTTTAAATTGCCAAAATTCACTGTACCTCTAAACTTAACATGCATATCATGCTGCAGAGCTGTAAATATCTATTATAAAGCTTGCTCCTTGGATGCTATATAGAAGTTATTGTATGTTTGTTGGCATATTTTGGTGGCCGCAGCATCCTCTATGAGAGATGGTCTTTAGTATCGTGTGAAGTTCAATAAAGGTTGGCCATTTATTTTCCAAATTTAGTTAAGTTAAATTCTACTCTTCCCTCCCTTGGATTGTCATGATTTGCGTTCTGAGAAATCTGAAGCTATTGCCTGATATTTTTGCTCCAGCTTGCCTTTTCTTTGTTTTTAGATCCAGGTAACTGATCTTACTTGCAGCAGTTTTCTATAAACTTCTATAATGCAGTGTACTATGCTCTTGTTTCCCTTGTGTTAACGGTGCTTTTACTGCAGCAAGGTAGTAGTTCACTGTACTAGCACGCCATATGAAGTAATTGTCCTTTAAAACTGCTTTTTCCCCCAGAAAGTGTGATTCATTTCAAGTTGCAGTTAATTTCCCTTAAAATTATCATTTTAAAGAAAGTGTACTACAAATAAGATTTCAGAGAACAGTAATCGGTGCCCTACAAGTTTAACACGCGTGTTTCTCTCTGTCAGCAAGAAGAGTGGCAAAGTCAAGACCGCCTACAAGCGTGAATATGTCAACCTGGGCTGCGATGTTGACTTTGACTTTGCGGGCCCAGCCATTCACGGGGCAGCGGTTGTTGGCTATGAAGGGTGGCTTGCTGGTTACCAAATGACCTTCGACACTGCCAAATCCAAAATGACTCAGAACAACTTTGCAGTCGGATACAAGACCGGCGATTTCCAGCTGCACACCAACGTGTAAGTCTTCGCCTGTAGGTGGCAGATATGGGTAGAAGTTTATTAAATGGGCAGGAGGGGCCGAGTGTCAGATTGTTCGACTCCAGAGGTAGATGTCAGTAGGAGGTGAAGAGTTCAGGTTGCATTTGTAGGAGTTGGGTTTAAGGGGATAGATGTATCGTGTGTCGATGTGTATGTATAGAGAAGATTGCCAAAGGATATTTACCCAGATAGCCAGTTTAGATGAGAATGGTAGTGGATGCCAAATGGAATGTTAATCTAATGAAGACTGAACTTTTAAAGCTGTACAATTGTGATTGGTGAACTAAGCATGAGGTCTTCTATAATTTCAGATCAAGGGTTGAAAGAATTAAGTGATCCACAGTATCGAAAGCAGAGAGACCAAGCATTAAGATTTGGGGTATGCTGCGCTATGAGCATACAAGTACTTTGGGATGAACCCATTAAATTTGAACAGCAGTTTTACACCAGGAGAGCCACGAAATCCAGCTTTTAGAAAATTGCTGTTCCTATACTTAGATTTGCAGAAAGGCAGATGCCTTTGAGTATTACGTGCTTGTAATTGGTCAGTGGCAAATAATTGCGCTCTCCGTTTTTGGGATTCTGATGCTTCAATCCTGTCATTTCAGCAATGATGGGGCTGAGTTTGGCGGGTCTATTTACCAGAAAGTTAGTGACAACCTGGAAACCGCTGTCAACCTGGCATGGACTGCCGGTAGCAACAGCACACGCTTCGGCATTGCTGCCAAGTACCAGCTGGACTCCAGTGCATCTATTACGGTGAGTATGTCCATTGCTTGTTCAGTGTGCTTCTCATGGCATTTTAAGCCCCCCCATTTTACATCTGACTGCATCAGTCTCCCTGTAAAAGCATGCATCTGTTTTGAAGATGTTTTGAAGTTGAAGCAATCTAGCTTGAACAATGTTGAAGGTATACTCTGTACTATGTGGTTGCCCACAACCAATACAAAAATGGTCAAGCTGTCAGCGATACTACAATATGAATTTTATAATCTAGTGTGTGTATATAGTCATCCATTTGCCTATATATGACCATTTGATTTTGATTGCTGAATATGCTTTTTCAGGCTAAAGTGAATAATGCCAGTCTCATTGGTGTGGGCTACAGTCAGACCCTGCGACCAGGTATGAAATCAAAAAAGTATTTGCATGTTTGTTGGAGGAATAGTCAATTGCACCTTGGAATTGAACTTCTACTCAAGTAAAACCTCAATTTGCCACTTATGGGAAATGCAACTCAAATGCATAGCCTGATCTGAGAGATTCATTTGGTTTACTTATTTTTTACATTTGATCCTTTATTACAATTGTAGTTGAAGTGATTTTTGACAGTTTGAATAAGTTGTGAAAGTAAAAGCTAATTATGCTAATGTTATGAAATATCTGCTTTTGTTTGGAACCTAGTATAATAAGAACTTAGTGACTTAATTTCTGAAACCGTCTATGTACCTCTTATGATGCTTAGTTGCTCGAGAAACTTGAGTACAGGATCTTTTGAATCCACTTATTTCCAGAGGGCTCTGTCCTAACTATCGATTTATTTTCCTGTTAGTAGTTCTCTTTGAGCGTTCGTCATATAACATGTGGCCCCTCCAGCCACTGGTTGTTCAATCAGCTCACTCACTCTCAAAAACAGCACATTATGGTTACTTCCCTAATGATTGTCTTGTTCTGAAATCATTTGTTTCTTTTGGTGTAGACATTTGTTCCTGGTTTTAGTTTTTTGGTATACTTGGTAATATTCAAAATTGAATTTGGCAACGCTTGTAATCTCAATTCTTTTCTTGCAGGTGTGAAACTCATCTTGTCAGCTTTGGTTGATGGGAAGAGCATCAATGCTGGTGGCCACAAGCTGGGACTGGGTTTGGAGCTGGAGGCTTAAAGGCCTTCCCTGTAGCGTCAGAGATGAGGGAATATCAGAAGAATTTGGCCTTAAATGTTATTTCCAACTCAACCAGCAGGGGATATCTCAAAGGGATGTGTTTGAAGCAACAAGATACCCAATCCTGTAATAATAATTCTTGCCTGTCAGCTGGCATCCATGCATTTTGGTTTTGTAGTTATTAAAGATACTTGTAGTAGGTCAGTTATTTATACATTTCAATGTATTCCACGCTCTCTGCGCTGCCATCAATGAAATACACCTTTCTCAAAAGTGGACATTTGTGAAATGTTTTGCTTTTATTTCCAATGTTTGGTTGGTCAGACATCAATGGTGGTTGTGGAGTGGGGCATGGCTGCTTTCTGACTTGACTGCAGTGTTGATGATGTGATATTCCTAAATCCTGACTGTAGAATGTAAACCTTCAATATGTTATCCAATACTCCACAAGAACCTTTTTTATTTTATTTAAATGTTGTACACCTCGACTCATTCACACATGACACGCTTTAGTAGTTTCATTCTTTATACTTTGCCAGCCATCAGGACTACTTGAAAGTAAAAGTAAGTGAAACTGACACACACTAGCCTCTCTTAAACTGAGCAGTTTTTGGGTGGTGTCTATTCATATTTGAAGGAGTAGCTTATCTGCTGTGGCAACCAGTCAGTTGGAGACCAGCATATTTAGTGAAAATGGTTGGCTTTTTTTCTTTATTTTTTTCCAACTTGGGTAAAAGCGGTAATGAAGGTGCACAGTACTGCCAAAATTGATTTTAAGGATTCGTTTAAAATGGAATTGAGTACTAAAGCGGTCAGTGCCCCCCACCATGTTATTGACTGGCTGAGACATTTCTGATGAGAAACCTCAGAAGTTCTCTTGTGTATGTTGAACTTTTCAATAAAGTCTTTGAACTTGACAAAGCTTGCAGTCTCCAGCATTGGCATTTCAAATGGAGGAACTTGCTTCTGGTATCCAAGGGCTCTCAATTTCAGATGCATTGCTGGACGTGAAATATATATTCCCATCCAAGTGCCCAATATGAACTGCATTGATTATTCCACTGTTTGGTTCTTTGAAAGTATAAAATTGACTGAACTTCATACAAGAATGTGTAGGCAATAGCACTGTTGTACAGTGGTACATATTGAAGGCTAGAGTATTTACAGGTAACTGCCAGAATAAAGGAAACTCAAGTAAGGTTTATGGTTGGGTGCATTTTCCTGGCATGATTTAGTTACTCCCTTAAAGGGAAAGATAAGTGCCAGTAAATACAAAGCCTCTCAAGGGTGCTCCCCATCATCCTATGGTGAAGCATTTCCATCCTAATTGGGGTGGTCTCTTCCGGGATGACAATGCCCCATCCACGGCACGAGTGGTTATTGAATGGTTTGATGAGCATGAAAATGATCTAAACCATATACCACTGCTGTCTTAGTCCCCAGATCTCAACCCTGTTTAACACTTATGGGAGATTCTGGAGTGGCACCTGAACTTTTTCCACCATCAACCACCAAATAATGGAATTGGTGTCCCTCCAATATAATTCTAGACAGAATCTGCCAAGGTGCATTGAAGCTGTTCTGGTGGTTCGTGGTGCCACCCTATTAAGACACATTTGGCGTTTCCTTTATTTTGACAGTTAACTAGGTATGTATATTAATTGTATGTTAAGTGATTTTGTTAAAATGGGTGTAAATATATTTAATGCTTAGTAAGTTTTTTAATTGGGGAAAGTAAACACTTGCTGTTCATGAGTGGCAATGAGCTCATGACTGCAGCTTAATTAAAAGGACATTTCTCTGACAGCAAGTGGCGCAAATGTAGGTTTAGGCTATTGGGATTTGTACAGAACATTGGAAAATGTACATCCCCTATTTTAAGATTTTGAGGACCACCTTAGATAGGTGCTAAAAAATTGATTTGGCAGGTTTGTTGAAACGGAAAATGTTTACACTGAGATTAATAAATTCAACAAGCTGCATGAACAAGATTTGGGGGGAATATTACTAAACTGGCAGCTTTGACCTTTTGTGGGGTGGGGGAAGAAACAAGTTGAATATGATTTAAAAACCATTGGTCTTAATTATACAACACAATACTAGCACTTGTACAAGAGCTGAGTTCTAATGGCATTCATGCCAATTTTATTTAAAAGATGAAACTAACTAATAGGCTTGGCTGTATGGCTGGTTTGCATGTGAAAGCACAGTAAAAACAAGCACAACAGACATTCTTGAAATGTTTTTTTATTTTGGAGCATGTAAGCAGTCATTTGATTTTCAGCCCGTGTATGGCAGAAGGGAATCGGTTGAGAGAAACCTTTTGGTTTGCAGTACATTCAAAGCCAGTAAACTGATTCAAATTAAGTTCAACAGGAAATTCAGGTCTAATGTGTTCATGCATTTCAGATCCTTTCAGTTTTCACCATTTATATCAGTCAAGAACATTCATTATGCTATGTTGCTTTGAGGCTATGCCATTTACATAAATACATTCATTGGGCCATGTTGCTTTGAGGTATTTTTCATGCAGTTTTAAGCTTATCTTTAATTTCACATTTTTTTCTTACTGAGAAGCCTTGAGTTCAGCCTTTTTCTCTTTGGGTTCGACCTGACTCTGGATTACAGGCACTTTTACTTCCTCTGCCTTTGGGCTAGTTTCGTAAAAGCCATTCTCTTCAATCTTTGGATCTGCATCTTCTTTAACCTTTTTTGCTGAATCTTCTTTATCCTTAGCATCACTTATGGGGACAACCTTCTCTTTGCTTTCTTTCCCAGGTGAATCCATTGTCGCATTTGCCTCCTTAGCTGTCTGGTCACCCTTGGAACTGTCAGCGGCCTTTTCTGTGTCTTTAGACTCCTTGCTGTCCAGACTCGCTGCTTGCATGTCTTTAGACTCCACTGTTTTCAGACCTGGTTTCGCCACCACTGCAGCTGGATCTTGAGACATGGGTTGATCAGTTAGATCTTTTGCTGACACACTTTTCTCCTCTGCTGATTCCACTTTATCACGTGTGGATTTCTCCATGTCTACTTTTTCAATGTTGACAATTTTACTCTCTTCCTTTGGCAGAGGAGTGGCCTCTGTTTTTTTAGACCCTTCTGGTTCCTTAGCTGACTTCTCCACAGCTGTGACCATATCTGCCTTTTTATCTTCTGCTACGGCAACGAGGGCTGATGTCTTCTTTTCAGACTCCTCCGAAATCGCACTGTGGCTTTCCTTCGGTTTTGGGACACTGGGAGTCTTGTTTTCTGGGTGGTCTGTGGGCTCTGGTTTAAAACTTTCCATTGTACTCAGAGTCTCGCTGTCTTTCTCATCTTTTGATGGACTCACCACTTTCTTTTTAAAGGTTTCTGCGATATCGACAGCTGTGCTGTTTAAGGGCATTTCCTGTTCATCCTTCGTGGTCTCTAAACTGGGGTCATCTTGCAGTTTCCCTGGGTCTGCAGCCTCCTTTATTTCTTTGGCTGTGACTCCTCCATTCTCAGGAGGTCCTGAAATCCCCTTCATCTCTGACATAGCAGGGCTTTCTGTGTCCTGGGGCTGCTGTGAGACTTTGACCTCAGTAAGGTTATTGGTAATTTTCTCAGGGCTTAGCTCTCCCTCAAGCTTCTCTCCTTGAGCTGCAATACTTTGCACTTTTGGGACCTTGTCTTCTTCCTCTTTGATGGGACTGTCTTCTGGGCTTTTTTCCAACTCTTTGGGTTCTTTTTCCTGGGGCTTGGCCTCAGAAGGGACTTCCGGTTTCGACTCTTCTTTTTCATGCCTCTCTGGGGTAAGCTCACCATCCGTCTGCTGGGGGGACCTTCCAACTGTCACTTCTGTTGTTTCTTTGCGCACTTCGTTTTCATGGCTTTCTGAGGCACTCTCACTCACCTGATGAGAGCTTCCAACTTCCTTTGTTTCTTCTGCCTTAACTGTGTCTGTGCATTCCTTCTCTTCTTCTGCAGAGCCCTCTTTCAATAGCTTCACAGTTTCCACTTCATCTGGGGTATTTTCTGTCCCTTCATCCATATCAGCATTGGCACATTCTGCTTTTTCCTGCTCCTCTGGTGACCTGTCAACCGGTTCTGTGTCTCTTGTTTCTTCTTCTGGAAAGACTTTACCTTCAGTGTCCTGTTCTTTGACATGTTCACTTTCCTCTTCTAGAGGAGCAGATCTTGTGTCTGCTGTGTCAGGCGCTGTTTCTTCTTGCTCTTCCTCTGCAGTTTGAGCATCCCCTTCTTCTGCAGCCACCTCAGGTCCGACTGTTACCTGTGCTACGACCTCTTCGTCAGCACTCTCCTCCTCTGTCCCGGCGGGTTCTTCCACACGAGTTAGTTCTGACTCAGCCTCCTCAATCTCGGTCAGCTCCACTTCCCTTGTGGTCTCTGTTATGATCTCTTCAACAAACTTGTACTGAGGCTCTGCTTTGGTGCTTGTGCTCCTGTGCTTGGGCAAACACGGAAGACTATAGACGGGGGATTGTCTGTACACATACGGCACAGACGTATGAACACTGGAGACAGAGGAGAGCCGAGTTTCTTCACCTTCCAGGAGTTTCCTAAAGAAAGATTGCATCAGATTTCCTAAGCCCTTGATGTGCATCAGAATCCACAGATAAGCAGTAAAAGGGTTAAGGTGGCTCGTGGCATAGGTTACATGCCGTTTCCCATCCATAGACATAGACATCAGGCCAAACATGTTATTCTTAAATACTTTCAATTTACATATTTGAGCTTGTTATATTTTAAATGTTTGCCTACATTATAATAAGGTGTGGGTCAGAGAAAATGTACTAAATCATTATGAAACCCTGACGTATAAGGCAAAATGGATAACATAAAATGACACTTGATTATATTTTCTAAAACTACATACATCAAATCTACAACATCAATTTATTGCAAAATATAAGATAAGGGCAGTTTATTCTTACCTGTAAGATGCAATCTCTACATCTAAAGCCATTTTCACATTTAGTAAGTCCTGGTACTCCCGTAGATGGCCAGATATTTCACACTTCGTGTGTTTCAGCTCATACTCCAGCTGATTGATAGCGTTCTGTAATAAATATTAACAATTGTGAACTCATAAAGTTATGACTTCCTGCCAACACGTGAAATTATACAATAGTTTTTTTGCTTTTGTCACTCGGAGGGATATGTGTCTGGATGCAGGCTCAGAAACTCCAGTCTAACAGGGTTTCTGTCATGTAACTACCGAACCAAAAAGGGCAGGAAAAGCAGCACTGTCATTTTTTGTTACGAATAATATTTTGTTACTCACGCAACGAGCAGTAATCGCGGTAGTGAGTAGGTTGCAACTAATAGATGAATTACGGACTTTCTGCAAAAATATAAATCGCTATGTATAGACCAAAAACCAAGTTAGGTTACAGGAGGATTCGTCGAATTGTAACAGAAATGACAGATGGTCGAAGAAATACGGACGCAACTGAAGTAGGTTACTCAATGTTACCAGGTACTTTTGTTTCCCCAAATATTTCTCAAAATCCCCCATCATTTATTGACTCCGACACACATTTTAAAGACCTTTCCCTTACCTTAATTCAATATCACAAGTTTATCACTGATACCAATATATTTTTCCTTGTCCAAATCTCCAACTCTGGCAACCTAATAAATTCTTATAACCAACCTGATATTGATGGATTTCTGCGTCGTGCCGGTCCTCGAAGTCATTCAGTTGGCTCTCCAAAGCGTCTTTCGTGCCTTTCACAGTCTCGAGTTCAATACTCTTATTCTGCAACTGCCTTCTGTGCTGTTGAATTTCTTGTTTAGTGGCGTGGAGGGTTTCTTTATTGATTTCAGCGGCTTCTGTCAGTTTCGCCACTTTAGCGCGGAAACATTCTTCCGTTTGTTGGACATTAGAGCTAGTGTGACCTTCAAGCTGCGTTCTAATATCCCTCAAAGCCGCAGTGATGTCTGCTTTCCCAAAATCTGTCATTTCGACAGTAGCAACCTGTGCCTCTTGGAGTTGAGCCAGCATTTCGGACACCTCGTCTTCATGGTTTTTCTTCAGGAAAATAATTTCTTCAACAAGAGATTGGGCTTTCTTGTCCAATTCCAGTTTAGAGAGATACGCGTCATTGATATCCCTTTTCAATGTCATAATACAGCCCTCAGTATCTGATCTCTGATGGGTTTCGGCCTCGCACTTTTCTCTTAAAATATACCAATCTTGTTCTAAATGCTGGTGTTCGACCGCCATCGCTTGTTTTTGGAGTGTTATCTCGTGAATTAGTTCCCTCAGATCTTTAATCTCGGGGTCGTACACCTGTGAGAGAGACGTTTTCTTTTCCCCGAGTTCCTCGATTTCTTTCTCTAATACTATATTCTGATTTTCCAAAAGGCGAACGTTTTCTGTGAAACCTGCAAAGCGGTCATTCAGTTCCTGCAATAATTCTTTTTCATTTCTATTCGTCATCTGCAACCCCCCGGAAAGCTGGTATGCAAAATCTAAACTATCGGCTGTTCTTAAAACCGGTACAAATGCCCTTTTCTGCATCACGTTGCTTCTTTTCGATCGCAAGGAAGACTCGGCGCCCTGGGAGCTCCTGGGCAACGGGAGGCACAGAGAGGAAGAGGACGGTCCGATACTTTTAGGCTGAAATTGATAATATTCGGCTTTCGTTCTCCTCTGAGGAGAACTTGCACTATACTTCATACCGTAGCTCATCCTTGCCGCTACAGAACCGCTGTGCCGGTGTGTAGAATGAGCTGTACCGCCTCCTTTATATAGTACTCGCTGAGAGCTAGCGCTGCCGAATGGAACTGTCCACTGTGCTAAAACGCAGATCAGCTGTTCCGATGGATGCGTTCCAGCCTCGCGTTTGCTGTTTTGTTGCGCAGAATTAAAGACACCATTTAAACTTTGATAAACGTAGGTTTCTATATATTTTTTCAACTATTATTTAGGCTACATTTAACATGTAGGGGAGACCGGGGTTGGTTGGCACACTTTTCACACTCTGCCGTATTTCTCTGGCATATTTTATGTGAGGATATTCTAACTAGTGGCAAATTAAAGGTTAAGGTCTCAGCTATAAATAAATATATTTCAATGTCAACAAATGTTTTCTTCAATTACGTGATTCGTGATTAAAGTCATGTTGTGCACTTGTGCCAACCAGCCCCAACACGGGGTTGGTTGGCACACGCTTTGGGGTTGGTTGGCACAATGTTAAAATGCTATCAGTACAAAGAATGAAGCAACAAATAGAAACAATTTGAACCAGAACCAGAAAATGTAAACATTCAATATAATATCTGCCCATTTTTTTACCAATTTTTTTTTTTTTTTTATCAGTTCACTAATAATGTTTCATTAATTATGTCTTTGGACTTTATTAAAAAAAAAGAAAACACTGAATAATTTTGTAACAATTCTAAACTTAATAATTTAAAAGGTGCACCATGTAACATTAGCACAGCAGCACAACTATAACCACAAAGAGCCTCTTTTTAGTGTTAGCCTTTTGCTCCTCTAGATCTCTTTTGACTGGTTTGTCTGTCAGGATGGCGGTTTTCCTTCTGACAGCACCACCAACCTTCCTAGGCCCTGCCTTAGGGAAAGGCTGCAGCTCCTGTGGGGTGGGGAGACCTCTCCCAGTGCCAGCAGAGAGACCACTTGGTCCAGGCACACCATTGACACATGTGCCAACCAACCCCAAAGTCAGTGTGCCAACCAACCCCACTCTCATTAGGACACATCTCTGTGCTAATATGATGTCAGCTAGCTAGCATGACTCATCACAACCTTTCAAATCTTCTATCAAAATTTAGCTGATTCCTATCTCTATTAACTAAAAATAATATAATGTCAATATCTCTATCTAACACAGTTTTATAATATATTTAGTGGGGGGACCATTTTGTACTTTTGACCATACAAAATGTAAAAGTTGTCCTCACCTCAAAACTTAGTGACCTTCAGATGTTTTTGACAGAATAAATGAGTGCAGGTAAAGAGGACAAACATTTTAATGTTACATTTTTGTGACAGCACCCTATAGGGGGCTGGAGATTAGCTGTGTGCCAACCAACCCCTGAGCCAACCAACCCCGGTCTCCCCTAGGCCTAGTCTAACTGTGATGCACGGTAGTAAAAAAACTTTTTTTGGATCAAACATATAAATGTGTTTGTATGTCAGTACTGCAAGGCATGAGCATTTTATTCGATTTGGGCATTGTCCATTGATAGGCTGCAGAGCTGGCAAATGTGTCTAATTTTCGGTTTGACTTTTGTATCTAACAGTGAGCGCTATTTGGACACTTCTCTTTAATTGGCAAAAAGTGCATTTCAGCCTTGTATCGTACAAAATGATTTAAATGCTTAAGCCAACTTGGCAAAATCGATCTCTCTTTATAGCTGAGCCAGAACAAATTGACTGGATAAAGTCCAATGCTGTTGAATTAACACCTTCATTTTATTTATTTATTTGTTTATTTGCAGATCAGATTAAAATATACGATTTTATTTTTTAAAACGTTTTTCCCCCAAGGGAAAAAAGTTTGAATGGGATGGTGTAAAACTGATAAACTTGTTTCATAATTTAAAAAAAGATTATAGCCTACCAATGTGCCTAGGCATATTTTGTCAAACTAATTATAGGATACTCTCAAGTTATGGTGGACGTTTATCTATGGATGCATTGCATGCATAGTATGGAACATTTACATCTGATCTGTCATAGCTGTAGCTATAAGGTATTCTGTGGATGGCCTTTAAGCACCTCAGGGATCCACTGGTGTAGAAAGACATCTACGGATGAAAGCTGTTATTGATGAACTGCTGAATGTTCGCTTCCCGCAGACATGCAGGCATTACCTCAGCACTAAAGGAAGGCAACTCAGGAAGGTGGCTCTTTGGAACACCTCACTGTTTCATAATATCCACATCCTCTTGTTCTTTGTCCTGCAAGATGTCCTGCACACAGTGATGGATTATTAATATGGCCTTGTGTTCAAAGCAAATAAATGATGACAAAAAGTTGTTAATAAGTAAATACTTTAGCACATTTAAACAGACTTTTTTTTACATCAAATGTCATTTTTACTTAGCCAGCCCTTTGTTAACGGGTGATACAGCAGCCACATTGAATTAAGACAGGTAGTCAATACTCCAACACAGGTTACATTGGAGTGTCTTGGCAAAATAATGAAATTGCTTAGGTCTGTTTAAAATATGTTGTTATTTAATCAGCTCAATGGTTATTCCAGCGAATGATATTAGAACGTGCCTTCCTAGTTCTTTCCTTTTTATTTTGGTTCTGACCGGAACATCATGCCCACATTACTCTCTACACACTCTCTGCTGACTTATTCAGGTGCAATTACATTTGTCGCACTTTTATTTATTTCTTAAATATAGGCCTATTTCAATGTTTAACATCCCATTCATGTTTTTACATTTAACATTTTAAGCATTTAGCAGACGCTCTTATCCAGAGCGACTTACAAGATGTGCATTAATACATGTTAGGAACAATCATAGTTAGCGCACGAGATCAGTGCAGGAATACAGCAATAGACATCATTGCAGGCATCTGCGTACCATACCTGTTGGAGCCACAATTGACCTTTAAGTTGATTTGGTTAATTTGACCTGTGGAAAAGGAACATAAAAATATGAATGTAAACAAGTATCAAACAATATGTTCATATTAATCACTTACCGGAGTTATGGCTTGATGCATTCTATAGGATATGGAATTATGTGTATATTACTTACCTTAGTTATCTTACGCTGACCTCTGGATGGCTCCCTATTCAGTTAATCCTGTTAGTATACAAATCTGGGTAATCAATGAAATGCGGCTCACCTGGAGAGAGTCCTAGTCAGACGGGGAGCGAAACAGTTTTTGACTACACACACTCACTCACGCAAACAAAAGGTATTGTTTTATTGGATTAATCGTTTTGGATTTATGTTGAAACTGCAGAGAATCTATTTTGTTTGAGCGCAAATAAATGCGACCTTTGTTGGAATTTTACCGCTGGATCTCTGCTTGTTATTTTCTGGATTGTGGAGGATTTGTGCGTCAGGAACCCCGCTCCGACTTGGACGGTGGCTGAAATTGTTTTTTGTTAAGAGAAGCCACTATAACAAGTCAAAAACTTCGCAAGGATTACAATTAGCCTACTCCGCGAACGCACTGTGGGCCGTTCCAATAACAGTACAGCGCCAGGACCAAAGAGGATAATTCGCCGGTCGTGAGTAGCCTATATGGCGGCGAATTAATTAATGGACTGAACTGCTTGATCGAACATATAGTGGAAGTGCCGCCGCGCACTATTGATTGAATGTTTGATATTGGGAGTGTGACAGTGCTGTGTATGACATGATCTAAAATCAAATGAATTAAGAATCTGGAGTTAAACGAACTTTGTGTGGACCGCTGAAAAGCAAGGAATGATTTGATTGCGCAACACTAATCGCGCACTGATCAACATTGGAAACGCATTGCGTTGCCTAAATAAACAGACACAAAGTGAACCCAATTCAGAGTGAATATGACTGAACAGCAAAGTACTGGGACTGCTGCTCAAGCAGAGATATTGTTAAAGTCACTTATTGCAACCCGCAGGGGCAAAATGGGAGTTTGTACCCGAAAAATGAATGACATAAAGGCTTTGCTGGAGGAGGAAGGAAATGAGGACCAAATCAATAAGGTCTGGAAATGTTATGAAGCATTTGATCAAGCTGTGAATGAATTTAACCAGGTGCATAGATCTGTGCAAGCACTCCTATCAGAGGATGAAAAGGAAAATGATGAAGTGGAATGGTATGAGCCCAGAATAACTAATTTGTATTACTTTGCTAAGGAAATTGAAACATGGAAAAAGGATAAATTAATAAAGGCGTATGCTCAACCACAGGTTGCACCGGAGGACAGCATTTCTAATGTATCCCACAAATCTGGACAATCCAAAACAGGATCAAGGACCTCCTCAGTCTCTTCAGCATGCAGAAAGGCAGCAGCTGAGAAAGCAGCTTTATTAGCCCGTGCCGCAGCATTAAAGGCCAAACATGACCTACAACTTCAGGAGTTGGAATTGAAAACAAAAATGGAAAGGATGGAGCTGGAAACAGAGATAGCAGCATCAGCTGCCAAAATGTAAGTCCTTCAAAGTGAGGACCTGGACGATCAAGTTCATGGAGATGCCATGAACGCCTATTTGTATTCTTATAAAACCAAAACCACAGAACATGTGGAACCTGACACTCCAGAGATAGAGTTCCATCAACTCAATTTAGTTCCCAAAACACCTTTACAAAGGGTTTTAAACCCCCCAGGCCAACGGGAACCTACAGGAAGGTCAAGTCAACCCAGAGATCACAATATGGAGGCCAATTCAACCACCAGCCATGATGCTCCCAACACTGGTGATCTCACCACTAGGGGGCAGCGTGACATTGCTGACCTCATCATCATGCAGCAAAAGCTGGCCTTACTCCCAGCTAGGGAGATCGCTGTGTTTAACGGTGACCCGCTCACCTATCAGTCATTCATACGTGCATTCGAATACTTAGTTGAGGACAAGACAAGTAGCAGTCAGGACAGACTCTACTTTCTTGAGCAGTACACCTCAGACCAGCCCAAGGACCTTGTTCGCAGCTGTCTGAACATGGATGCACGTCAGGGTTATGCTGAAGCCAAACGGCTATTAAAGAAACATTTCGGAAATGAGGTCATGGTCACAAACGCATACTTGGAGAAAGCATTGAGCTGGACTGGCATCAAGGCAGATGATGGAAAGGCACTGCAGGCCTATGCACTCTACCTACGGGGATGCTATATCGCCATGCAGGACTTAGAGTATCTGAAGGAGCTTGACATTCCCTCCAATCTAATGACATCTAAGCTTCCTTACAAGCTACGAGATAAATGGAGGACAGCAGCTCATGACACAATGGTAAGAACCAGCCAGAGGGCTAGATTTCAACACCTCGTGGAATTCATAGAGAGGCAAGCTGAAATCCTTTTAGACCCATTGTTTGGAGATATACAAGATCCACTCTCTGGAAAAAAGGTGGTCCCCAGGACCAGGACAGATGACCTTAAACAACAGCCAAAACCATCAAAGAATAGAGGGAGCAGTTTTGCCACTACAGTGGCAGTGGTGGCTGACAGCAACCCTACCAGCCATTCCTTCAAGCAACAACAACAACAAGTTCAACAACAACAACAAAACAACACTACTGGTATTCATACTACCACATGTGGGTTCTGTCGAGGTAAACATGCATTAACTGATTGCTGGCAGTTCAAAACTCAACAACATGAGTCAAAAGTGGAGTTTCTGAGAGTGAACGGTCATTGCTTTGGATGCTTAACAAAGGGACATCTAAGCAAGGATTGTAAAAGAAAGCTGACATGTCAAAAATGTCAAAAGAGACACCCAACCACATTACACATCGAAAGGATGGAAACCTCAGACTTGGAACCTCAACAAAAGGTCACTCCCACTCAAACCAGTGGAACATCAGTCAGCAGTGCTCTCGTCTCAGCCGGTGAAGCCACTGGGGCCGGGAGGAATTGCACGCTGGCAATTGTGCCTGTCCGAGTCAAAGTGACGAAGGGGAATAAGTCCGTCTTAACCCTCTGAGGTCCGTGCTAAGCTTTTAGATGTTTTTTGATTTTGGCATGGTCTGATATTTATCTCAATTTCATCAATTTAACACACACTTACTCCAAAGTGTTTGATATTTTTATTTGAAGGACAATCACAGCTACATTTGTATCCCATCAATAGTTTGGTCAGTATCATATGCAGCTTGTAAATAGATCTACAAACACAAGTTAAAAATAGTAAATTTTTCTGCTGTCACAAAAGTTGTGAAAGCACACACTAAACTATAGTGACGAATTGTTTTGCCAATGTGCGTTTGTTCATCAAGGTCTTGGTTATGTAAGGGTGTGAAAACAGTTTAGCACATCTAAGATCTAAATAGCTAAAAACCTGTTTTTATCAGAACTGGTCACATTTATTTCAGGCTGTGGGAGGGCTAAATGCTAAATACCTGAATATTCATTATTCATTGTCCACACCTCTAAGATCTGTCAGATGGGCCATCTCACTGGGCCATCAGTGTTATATTCTGAGTTCCTGTTCTGTTGTTTTTTGGTCTTTGTTTATTTTTCATTCAGTCCTTATTCATTATTCTTTATCCAGTATTGCATTTTCCCTGTTCTGTCACGTTCTGCTCCCTGTCTGTCCTTGTTCCGTTTATTTTGAGATCCACTCCTTGTCTTGTCATGCACTTCGGGAGTTTATACTTTTCGGGGTTTTTCCGCCATTGCTTATTATCTCGTTTTCTTCCTTCTTACTTTCTAGATTGCACTTTGTATATATTAGGTAGATGTGTATAGTACTAACCAACTAATCTACTAACGTTAGGGATTTAGATTAAGTTACTAACACGCGGAATATGTTTGGCGTCACAAGACGCGGAATTCATATATTTTCACGAGTATTTGAAAACAAGCGAAATAAATAACATTTTAGGCTGTTTGAAAAGTATTCTTCCATAGATCTTGTGTGCATATTGCAATTTGTTACGTTGCAACACGCGGAATATGTAGTCACAAGACGCGGAATTCATATATTGAATATATATACGAGTATTTGATAACATGGCAAATCATATATAGTTACTTACTCTTCGTCAGTTATTGTCTTCGTCGCTTTCCATCAATACTCTCAAACACTGCAGCGCAGAAAATCTTTCCATCTTGAATAAAATTGTATGTCTGTATAAAATCTTGCTTCAAATTGTCGGGACAGTTTATGTGTTTACGCCGGCGTTTTCACACATGGCCCCACGCCCCTCCCCACACACCTCCCGAAACTCGCACCTAGTTACCATGTCAATAGAAGGGGGACGTTACTACCAGGTAAAAAAGAGAGTAAAAGGCAAGGTTTACTTTTGGTCTAATTAACCTAATTTAAAAAATCCCTCAGGGGTTAACCTATGCATTCCTGGACCCCGGCAGCTCGGCGACGTTCTGCACGGAGAACCTCATGAAGTGGCTTCATGCTAAGGGATGGAAAACAGAGATTCTCCTGCGAACAATGGGACAGGAAAGACTTGTGAAGAGCTATGGACTCACAGGATTGGAGGTGACCAATCTAGAGGGCACCACCCACCTCAACCTACCGAGGGTTTACACCCAGGATAGGATTCCTGTCTCAAAGGAGAACATACCTACCCAAAACGATCTGGAAAAGTGGCCATATCTCAGCGGAATCCAGTTGGATGAAATTGATGCCGACATCGATCTCCTGATAGGAATCAATGTTCCTAAGGCGATGGAACCGTGGCACATCATCAACAGCCAGGGGAATGGACCATATGCGGTCAAGACTTTATTGGGATGGGTGGTCAATGGTCCACTCAATACTTGCACCGCTATGGACGTATCTGGACCTCCTGCAATGATGGCCAACCGGATATTGATTGCCGACCTGGGTGAACTCATCATCAGGCAATATAACCAGGACTTCTCGGAAAGGGAGTATGAAGAGAAGAGTGAAATGTCAGGTGAGGATAAGAAGTTCATGGAGATAGCATCAAGCTCAATCACCCTTCAAGATGGCCACTACCACTTAGCCTTACCTCTTCGTGATAAGGACGTGGTTATGCCAGACAACCATGATATGGCAGAACAGCGCACCATGAACCTGCTTAAGAGGTTCAGGGAAGATGTGAGCTCCAAAAATAACCCAGCTGATGATGCATCACGTGGGTTGCATGTGGAACCATTCCTGGCATCAAGATGGCTAAAAGGTCCTGAATTCCTGGAGAAAAATGAAGGCAAATGGCCAAAGATCCCAGAAGACCTTGGAGAAATCCATCCAGATGACCAGGAGGTAAGAAAAACCATCTTTGTGAATATCACAAACATGAAAGAAAAGAATCCAATCAGCAAGCTTATTGAGCACTACTCATCGTGGAGCAGGCTGAAAAAAGCTGTTGCCTGGATATTAAAGTTTAAAGGACGACTTCTACTGCTGAGCCAGAGGAAGAAAACTCTCACAAAGACTGATCCAGGATCAGACCCGACACCTCCAAAGTCCCCAAAAGAGCAGCAAATGGATCAGTTCAAAGCGACATATGGAGCAGACAGACTGTCTGTGGAGGACATAAATGAGGCGGAGAAATCCATCATTCTGTTCGAACAGAGACAGCATTTTAAACAGGAACTTACCCTCCTGGAGACCAGAAAAGCAGTTAAAAGAGACAGCTCCATCTGTAAACTGGATCCTGTAGTGGATGACCATGGGATTCTGAGAGTAGGAGGATGGATAAGTAAGATGGCTATGCCAATGGAACTAAAGAATCCAATTATCCTACCCAAAGATTCCTACATATCCAAATTGATCCTGCGACACATCCATCAGCAGGTTAGCCACTCAGGGAGAAATCACATGCTCTCCAAATTACAGCAACGTTTTTGGCTACCTTGTGCCAACTCATCTGCCAGAAAGAGCCACAGGAGCTGTGTTTTCTGCAGGCGCATGCAGGCAAAGGTTGGAGAGCAGAAGATGTCGGACCTTCCAGAAGATCGTGTCTCGCCAGATCTTCCACCCTTCACACATGTGGGCATCGATTACTTCGGACCAATTGAAGTGAAACGAGGTTGTTCCCGTGTGAAACGGTGGGGAGTCATTTTTACCTGCTTGGTGAGTCGAGCCATCCACTTAGAAGTGGCAAGCTACTTGGACACCGACTCCTGCATCAATGCCCTGCGCAGATTCATATGTCGTAGAGGACCAATAACAAGCATTCGAACGGATAACGGAACAAACTTCGTGGGGGCGGAGAAAGAGCTCAGGGAGGCTCTGAAGGGATTGGATCACAACAGAATTCAAAATGCACTGCTCAAAGATGGAGTCAAATGGACGTTCAACCCCCCTTCTGGAGCCCACCATGGTGGGGTCTGGGAAAGGCTGATCAGACTCGTCAAAAATATCCTTTATTCAGTCTTGAAGGAGCAAACATTGGATGACGAGACATTACAGCTGGCTTTATGCGAGGTTGAGGCAATCATGAATGAATGACCAATAACGACAGCGTCAAGTGATCCTAACGATCTAGACCCCCTCACACCAAACCACCTACTTCAGCTGAAAACCAAACCGATCATGCCACCAGGACTATTCCAAAAAGGAGACCTCTACTCACAGAGGAGATGGAAGCAGGTACAATACCTTGCTGACCTCTTCTGGAGGAGAGGGGTTAGGGAATATCTCCCACTCATGCAACAAAGGAGCAAGTGGAACAACCCTAAGCGCAACCTCAGTCCTGACGATCTTGTGGTCATAGTAGACGAGACAGCACCCAGGAACTCATGGCTCATGGGCCCTGTGGTGAAGACCTTGCCTGGATCTAAAGGTCTTGTTCGGAGTGTTCTGGTGAGAACCAGGACTAACATTCTACAAAGACCTGTGGATAAGCTCTGTCTGCTCCAGGAAGCAGTGGACTGAGCTCAAGGGTCAGCAGTCAATCACCTACATACACTATGGAAGGTTGCACCTTTACATCCATACACCACAGACTTATGGTTTTAAGCCTTTTCACAAACCTTGAACCTTGAAACAAAAGAAAAAAAAAAGGAAAACATGGATTTATTGAAAGAATCATTGTAAAAAAAAAAAAGGAAGAATGATGTTGAAAAACATGTTGAAAAAATATTGTTGAATTATGATTTGCTCATATATTGTGTGGTAATGTTGGCTCCTTTATAACTTAAATATAATTGTTTTGTTTTATGATGTAAACAATTAGGGGCTGGGATGTTGGAGCCACAATTGACCTTTAAGTTGATTTGGTTAATTTGACCTGTGAAAAAGGAAACCTGTGGAAAAGGAACATAAAAATATGAATGTAAACAAGTATCAAACAATATGTTTATATTAATCACTTACCTGAGTTATGGCTTGATGCATTCTATAGGATATGGAATTATGTGTATATTACTTACCTTAGTTATCTTACGCTGACCTCTGGATGGCTCCCTATTCAGTTAATCCTGTTAGTATACAAATCTGGGTAATCAATGAAATGCGGCTCACCTGGACAGAGTCCTAGTCAGACGGGGAGCGAAACAGTTTTTGACCACACACACTCACTCACGCAAACAAAAGGTATTGTTTTATTGGATTAATCGTTTTGGATTTATGTTGAAACTGCAGAGAATCTATTTTGTTTGAACGCAAATAAATGCGACCTTTGTTGGAATTTTACCGCTGGATCTCTGCTTGTTATTTTCTGGATTGTGGAGGATTTGTGCGTCAGGAACCCCGCTCCGACTTGGACGGTGGCTGAAATTGTTTTTTGTTAAGAGAAGCCACTATAATACCTGTAACACCGGGAAGGAAAAGGTTAGTGAAATTTTTGTAAAAGAAATTTGGGGAGTATAGTGTTGAACAAGTAAACAGTGGTGAAGACAATTTAGCTAGATGGACAGAGTTCAGTGGTAGTGGAGTCTGAAGAGGTGGGTTTTGAGTCTCTTGCGGAAGATCGCAAGTGATTCCGCGGTCCTGACCGATTGCAGAAGGTCGTTCCACCAACAAGGGATCAGGACAGAGAAGAGGCGAGACCGTGAGGAGCGGCTGCCAGGCGCCCGGAGGGAAGGGACAGTCAGTTTACCAGAGGAGGTGGAGCGGAGGGGTCTGGGAGGTATGCGGGAGCAGTACCTCTGGCCGCTTGAAAAGCAAGCACCAGTGACTTGAATCTGATGCATGCTGCGATGGGGAGCCAGTGCAGAGAGAAAAACCATGAGCAGAAATAACAGAGCCAAGTGACTTGGTGTACAGAGAAAATAGGACGGGGCCTAGCACCGAGCCCTGCGGGACTCTGGTAGAGAGGGTGTGGGGAGAGGAGAGGGATCCTCTCCAGGCCACCTGATAGGACCGGTCAGCCAGGTAGGATTTGAACCATGTCAACGCAGATCCAAAGATTCCCATCTCGACGAGAGATGAGAGCAGGATCTGGTGGTCCACGGTGTCGAATGCCGCCGACAGGTCGAGGAGGAGGAGGGCGGAGCTAAGGGATTGGGACTTAGCCCCATGAAGAGCCTCAGTGACAGCAAGGAGAGCAGTCTCTGTGGAGTGGCCTGCTCTGAACCCAGATTGGTTGGGATCAAGCAGGTCGTTCTGTAAGAGATGAGCAGACAGTTGGTTATAGACAGCCCGCTCTAACGTTTTGGAAAGGAATGGGAGGAGAGAGACAGGTCGGTAGTTTGAAATAACAGCAGGATTCAGAGAGGATTTTTTGAGGAGGGGGACAACATGAGCACATTTGAGGGAAGAGGGGACAGAGCCAGAGGAAAGAGAGGAGTTAATGACATTGGAGACAAAGGGGAGGATGTCCATAGCAATGGACTGGAAGAGGGGGGAAGGAATGGGATCAAGAGGGCAGGTGGTGGGACGGTGGGAGAGGACAAGTTGAAGGATGTTTGAGTCAGGGAGGGGCGAGAAGGAGGACAGAGGGGTGAAAGGTTTAGGTAGCGAGATGGGTGAGGGAGAGGTTGGGGGGAAGGAGTTGCGAATGACATCCTTCTTTCACGAGAAGGTTGATGCGAAGTCATCCACGGTTAGAGAGGATGGGGGTGGGGGAGGAGGAGGGGTGAGAAGAGAGGAAAACGTAGAGTAGAGTTTACGAGGGTTAGAAACTGAAGATTGAATTTTGGAAAGGAAAAATGCAGACTTAGCAGAGGAGAGGTTAGAGGAGAAGGAAGCCAGGAGTGTGTGGAAATCAGTCAGAGCTACAGAGGATTTGGATTTTCTCCATTTACTTTCTGCCGCTCGCAGTTTCAGTCTGTTAGCCCGAATGGAGTCGGTTAGCCAGGGGGCGGGGGGTCGGAGACGTGCAGGTTTAGTGGATAGAGGACAGTGTGAGTCAAAGGAGGAGGAGAGAGAGGAAAGTAGGGTGGACGATGCTTCCTCAGCAGGTAGCTGAGAGAAGGCATCAGTAGGGGGAAGGGAAGATAGAACAGTAGCCGACAGGGCAGCGGGGGAGAGAGAGCGGAGGTTGTGACGGACAAGGACAGTGGGAGCAGGTGAGGATGGTTTAGGCACAGAGGGGAGGGGGAGAGAGAAAGACAGAAAGCAATGGCCAGATACATGTAGGGGAGATACCGTAATGTTGGGTAATGCGCAGTTCCTAGTGAAGATCAGGTCCAGTTGGTTACCGGCCTTGTGGGTGGATGGGGATTCAGCCAGGGTGAAGTCGAAAGACTGAAGCAGGGGGAGGAATGCAGAGGCCTGAGAGGTCTCCAGCGGCAGGTTGAAGTCACCGAGGAATAAGACGGGGGTGCCATCCTCAGGGAAAGCGCTGAGTAAGGCATCCATCTCATCTAGGAAACTCCCCAGTGGAATGTTTTACGTTCAATGTTTTGCTTTATGTCGGAAGGTAAAACCACACGTCATTGGGGAATTGGTGACCCCCCACCGGAGCAATGTGAGTGAATGGTTGGATCTGTGTGCGGATGTGGATTGAATGATTAAAACTGTGTGTGAATGTGAATGGTGGCAGAAGGGGTGCATGCGATTGGTGGGCATAGAGGGGAGGGGTGCCTGATAAAAAGACATGTAGGGGAGAGAGCGGAAGAAAGAAAGAAAGAAAGAAAGAAAGAAAGAAAGAAAGAAAGAAAGAACGAACGTTGTTTTATGCATGTATTGCTGGTGGAAAGTGGGAGAAGGCTCCCGGTAGAAATAAATAAGAACTTTTTGCCAAGCGAACATGGAGGTGCGGAAGTGTGGGCAGTGGCGAGTGAATGTATTTGGTTTCCTTTTCCTTTTTTCTTGTTTTTTGTTATTAGGGGTGTGAGTTCCTTTGAGTGGTGAGTGCAACGACAATGATAACGGCAACGGCATACCCGAGTCTGACCCAGCTGGAAGAACTTGCAGTTTCTATTTTCTTTTTTTCTTTTGGGGGGGGAGCTACAGCTGGCAGAAGAGGCGCAGCCTGAGGTGGCCTCCCTGTGTGGTTTCTTTTCCTTCATTATTTTTGTGCTTTCTTTGTGTTGGGTGTTGTGTGACTGGGGGTGAGTGAAGGCCCCAATTGTTGGTTCCTGGTGGGAGGAGGAGTAAAGGGCAGCAGTAGCTATGGAAATGGTTGGGTGGGGTGGTTGCCAACGGGTAGTGCGGGGGAAATTGCTGTGTAGATACCCCTGCCTCAAAGTGTGTGTGGGACAGGGGAGTGCACTGTGTGGAGTATGCTTATTTGATTAAGCGGGCTGCCGTCTTATGGTGAGAGTGGGGTGGAGGTTACCTGCCTTGCCTTTATGGTCCATGGGGGCGGTGTTGAGTCAGGTGCAGGAGGGTAAGGAACGGGTGATTGCCTACGCTAGCTGGAGCCCGCATCCCCTTGAGCGGAATGATCGCGTTCAAGCTGGATCCTGCTGTCATCTCTAACTACCGACCTGTCTCTACTTCGTTACTATACACTGTCTACATAGGTTCAACTACCTTATCAAATACTAAATCCTAGACATAAAAATGACATGTAACAATCATAAAAGAGATGAAATGGAAGAAAAATGATACCAAACCAAAGTTGTCTCTCTCCAAATGCAAACACACGCCAAGGTGTGAGCTGGGACCAGATCTCCCAAGAATGCAGGAATATGTAGAATCACCCTTGAAAACCCTTGAAACTGAGCTCAAACCATCAACAGGTCACACTTTAAGTGTTTGGAGAGGGGTGGCTCCCTCCCTCTTTAGCCCATACCTGGTTAATTTACAACTTGGGGGAAAGCCCTGTGCAAGCCAGGTCAAGACCCCTTTTTAAGATATGTTTTCAAGGTATCCGTTGAAATTATCTTCTCATGATTAGAATCGTGCTGACACCAAATATTGATAAGGACTGGGGAAGACAGCTTGGTTTATACAGAGATGTTGGTTGAGCTGATATCTGGAAATCTGCTCAGGCAAAGAATACTGCTACCATGTGACAAGGCCAATCATACCATGTTGACCACTGCTTATTTCTGGTGCCCATAATTATTTTCTCCCTGACCCATAATTTCCAGCTCATAGGTAGAACCCTGAAATTGTGGTGTGTGACATAGGCTTGTAAGTTTGGTGTGCTGATGTAATATGGACTGTGCTGGTGTGACGGGTCTTGTCTGGTTCTGCCCGCAGCGAGTTTTGTACTGAGGGATCTCTGACGCGACAAGAGAGCGATTAAGCTTGCCGAGCTAAAGACTCAAGTCCCTAACTCCGGGAACTAATCGTACTCTTATCCACGTCACTCTCTGCAGTGTGCGCTCACGTACCAGAGCCCATCCGCTACATTCTCCCCCTCGAAACTCCTGCGGCAGCAACCATGGCCCAACCGATTACCATCAGTTGTATGATCCGGGTCACGGCACCAATGTGACGGTCTTGTCTGGTTCTGCCCGCAGCGAGTTTCGTACCAAGGGATCTCTGACGCGACAAGAGAGCGATTAAGCTCGCCGAGCTAAAGACTCAAGTCCCTAACTCCGGGAACTAATCGTACTCTTATCCACGTCACTCTCTGCAGCGGGCGCTCACGTACCAGAGCCCATCCGCTACACTGGCTTCCAAAGCTACATACCTTAGTGCCCTGGGTTCATTCACAGAGTAATAAACTGTCAATGATGGCACTGTGCTTGTTTATGAGAATTTAGGTTAGGCCTGTGCAGGATGACCAAAATGCACCTCACCAACAGATGAATACATTGCCTGGTTACTGTATGGTCAGGTAAATATCTTAACTGGGCATTCATTTTATATTGATAGGTCAATACTATTTCACAATGAAGTTTTGAGGAATATGGAGCCATTTCTAGCATCTTCTTTCAAAAGGCATGTCGAAAGATGTTTCTTCCTCAGCGGAAAACCTTTCAGATTACATGTGGACATGCTGAGAGCTTTATGCATCTAGTCTCCTATCATTTCACATTTGTCAGGTAAATCAAGATCATGGGATTGCGTGCATCAATTTCATAAGCTTTTAACAGTTGTTTCACTAAAATATACTGTTAAAATATTATACCCTGCACTGGCAGCATAGCGATTGGTCACCACCCTCTTTCGTGTTATGAAGACAGACCAATTATCAAGACCCAATTTAAATGAACACATGACACGTGCAAATGAAATAAACATTGTTTTATTATCCTCTCTAAGCAACCTACTGAGACTCTACATCCAGGAATTGTTGAGGCATTAAGGAGAGATTGCTGTCTAACCATTTACTGCAAATAAATTATTGCTGATAACAAAACAACCAATTACAAATAATATGAGCATACAATTAAAAGAAAGTACAGAAATCTAGTACTGCTTAGTCATACATACGTGCATTTATTAACAAAAAAAGGCATTTATTTGCCTAATTTGTAATAGCATGCAAATTAGAAAAATCTGGTCAACAGTCTGTATTAGCTATATGATAGCAAGTCAGTACATTGGCTTGCTAGCATTTTACGAAAGAATAGATGAAATCATAGATGTGTAAATGACCTCATCTTCATGAGTAAACAAGTAATGGTAAATATCTACACATACTATGCTAATGAATTTTGACATTGATTGAATTCAAATTTGGCACATTAATAAGGTGTAACCAAGCATATATATGCACCATATGTAACACCAATTGAACCAGCATCGAATTAGATTAACTATTTTGCATATCATGTTAAAATTACTTTTTTTTTGTTTGGCTAAGGGCAGACATGTTGTTTCTTCTGATGTCTGAGATTAAAGTTTTGTTTGAATGCAATTGGTAGTTTATACTTGTCATGAGCTAATGAGGTATCGTGACATCAAAAATGGGTGGCTACAATTACTGGTGGCATATGGTAGCTCCTTCCATTTTTCATGTCATGATGCCTCATTCACCCACCACTAATTTATATGTGCATGCTAATTTGCCAAATATTCAAAATAAATTGAAGGCAAACTGTTACATTAGTAAATTGATTTACTGAATTCTGCTGTGTTATCATACCAATTAATTCATAGATGATTATCCAAAACAAATAAAACGTATAACAAATGAAGTCTACTGGTCTTTGTTTGGTCCCACCACAAAAGTGCCACAGTCTAAATCAGAGGTGCACAATACTATCAGATGATGGTGGTGCACAGAGGACAGCATATTGTTAAATATTCAAACAACAAGAGTAATGAGAACAATTACATTATCGCATTATTATAAAAACAGCTCTGTGTGGGGCCTCCTGGGTGTCATAGCGGTAAGAGTGTCCGACCGGGATGCATGCTGCCCACTGCGACTTGGGTTCGATTCCACTGACTGCGCCAGGCTTGGAGTGGCCCTAGGGGGCGGCAATTGGCTGTCCGCCCCAGGGAGGGGGGAGGGAAGCCGATATGAGCTCGCTGCGTATAAGAGTGGCTCCATGTGTACTGGAGTTACAGTTGATGGCTTGGCGAGTTCCAGTTCGGTGGAGGAGGTACATCGCCTTTGTCTGTGCCGGTCTCAGGGCTATGGCAGCGAGGTCACAATACGAGGGGGGGATAGTTCACATGAAAAGAGGGTGTAATTGACTACTAAATTAGGTGAAAATGGGAGAGAATGGGGAAAACTATGAAACAAAATCTTTAAAAAAAACAGCTCTGAGTGGAATCCAGTTTGTGACTCCACAGCTATCTGAAGAAGACGTATAAGAGATCGTTATCACAAAATCCTGTGATGACAGTTCCTTTCTTTTGTGCATGAAATGTCAGTGATTGCAGTTTGTTCTACTGTTTCTGATGGCGGCATCTGAGTGGAAGAGCTGTCATGGTGTACTCAAGACTACTCACACTAGAAGCAAAAATGTTTTTGGAAAACTGCAAGCTTTGTAGGAGGATATTGTAAATCAAGGAATCCTCAATTGTAGCGCAAACTGATTAGAAACTGCGACACTATTATTGCACCATGTATGTACTAATGTAAGTAAGCAATAGGATTATAACTGTGGGTCAAATATCAGTTCCCTCTCAGAGGATTTCAGGCCATTTCAGGCCACTTGACTTCTGCTGTCAATTTTTTCCAGTTCATCACAACATCTGCGCCATTCACTAGTTTGAAATTTCAACATCATTCCCTGTTTATAGTATTTAACTGCTTCCTCTTCTGAGTTCTTGTACACTAACTGGAAATCCCCTTGGTAGCGAAGTGCAGCCTGTTTGTCCTTTAATGGAAGACCAGGCCTCTTTTGGATTTCATGCAGTGTGCTTTCCCCTTTTCCTATTTCCTGTACCTCTGCATACATCATTGCTAGGTCCAATTGTGGGTAAATGTACTTTGGATTAAGACTGATCGCTTCCTTCAAATGTGAGATGCACTGTGAGAATAATTCTCGGCTTCCTGCCTTGGCTTTGTCTCGGTAGCATTCAAATATCCGATAGTGTAGACGTGGGCTATCTGGGGTTGTTTTTAGCACTTCTTTCAGCACTTCTATAGCCTGGTCAAGTTGTTGATCCAACCTCAAGAATTTTGCCGCCTTCAGAATGACCTTGACATTTTGTGGGGCCATCTGAATGGCTTCATCAATGTGCATCTTTGCTTCTCCTATTCTGCCATTTAGCTTAAATATGATTCCTAGGTATACCTTGAGCATAGCATTACCAGGGTCAAGGGTCAGGGCTTTCTGCAGATGTTCAGCTGCATTATTGTCAAAACGGACCTCCTTTCTGGAAAATAATTGCTGCATGCCCAATGCCATGGCATAACCTATGTTCCACTCCTTATCATCTAGTTCCCTTTGTAGGGCGTTGGAGTAGTATTTTATTACTCTCTCAATATTTTTCGAGGCGAGGCTCAGAAGACACCTTCCCTTCTCCTCATCAACTTCACGGCGCGAGGCAACGGGAAGACTCTGGAAGCTCTCCAGCTTCTGCAGGCAGGCATTCGTTTTGTCATGTTCACCCATGTGATAGTACACCCAGGCCATGTTTCCATATGTAACAATGCCTTTTGATGCATCATGCTTATTTCCCTCCTCTGCTGCCTTCAGGTTCTCCAGAGCCTCCGGATTAAAGCCTAGCAAGTGTTTGACATAAGCAAGATAATTATAGGCTCTGCCCTTCCTGTTGTTCTCAGAGGTCCTGTGTGGAATGGCAATTGTCTCGCGTAATCTAATTTCCAAAAAATGGAGATCGTGGTGTTTTAATTTTAAGTCCCACGTAAAGTGACACTCCAGTCTCTTCAACTTGTTTTGCAAATGTGCCCGTGATTCACTGTGAACAACAATGACGGAAATTAATCACAACAAGTATACCTAATTAGAAAATTATAAAGTACCACATGCATTAATGTTGCAGAAAAGCGTAGAGATCACAGAGGCATATTTATACACTGTTAACACTAACAACACGATACCTGCAACTACTCTGTCCCTGAACAATCATGCAAAACAATTTTTGTAAGTTACCCCACCACATAGAAATTCCAGTCCATTATCCCTCACTGCATTTGTGTAACAAGAACATATTTTAACAATTGGTTTGAACACTGACAATAGTCTTCTAACAGCAACTGAACCAGGATATAAGTTGAGTATTATGTAGACTGGTCCAAAGATATGCAAAATATGTGCTAATGTGCTAAAACTCACCCTTAAGCAAAGTAACACACCATTTTGGGCTGTATTAAAATGCACAATCACAACAATTGTAATGAAAAATTTAAATTCTAGTATCCTAGTAGACTGGGGTTGCCTTAGTTTGGTAAAAGACACAAGTTATTTCCAATGCAAGATACATGCTTGTGCAATCTGTACCACTAAAGATAATATGTGATAATATGTATGACATAAATGCATTTGTAGACAATTGAAACATTAAATGTAACATTCCAAATAAATACCCATAGAAGAAAAATTACCCACCTCATGATGACCAACTTTTTCCCTAGAGCTGTTCTTTTGTCTTCCCTCCTATGTAAGTGACGATATCATTCCTCTCCATGACTTTATATAATATGTCAGTGGGTGAGGTGTAGGTGGGGTCTGAGGAAATAGCACATTTATGATTGTTATCTGCTGATCATAATGATTAATTATTAACGTCACAGGTTACTGATGACACGCACAAGAATGATACCACCGCATTCTTTGAAAAGGAAACTTTTTGTTGAGAATTGGTTATGTTCATGTCAGAAATGAAACCGATAATATGCAAGCAGTAAATATATGACTGTCCGCACCTATTATTTCTAGTAGAGTCGAATATTTGAGTATGTCAGTATTTCCCCTTGTTTAATACTAGCACAATTATAAAACTCTTCCCTGCAAAGCATTCTACAAAGTTCCCAGTAATCTGTATTGTATGAATACATCAGATGAGATGTTAAGTATATTGGAGAAATAATACCAAAACATAAATTTTCTGATGGCTGACATTAGTAAATCTGAAATTTAATTTGTACATTTGGTAAATAACCCTGGCCATGCCAGTGCCTGGCAGTCCTGCAGTTCAGCGCACAATTGGTTAACGTTGCCCACGTTGAGTTTCGTTCAGCAGGTTAACCTCCACCTTGTCTCACACCAGAGACTCCTCTTGTTCAGCGGGGCAGATGGAGAGTGGAAAAGAAGCAGTGGGCATGCCACATTTCCAACTTGAACCAATCGGAACTGTGCATTATAACCCGATTACCATTTCCATTAATTTAGTGGGGCTAACATTTGTTGGCCCGAATCCTGAAATGTAGTGGTAGAAACATGTTCAAGGGGGGCTTATAGTGCCCAATGTGACTTTGTGAGAGACACTGCGAGAAATGGGGCAGAAATTGTGATATCTGCCATCAACTGTAGCAGAATTCTGAATAGTATTGCCTGAATGTATTATATTTGCCCCGGTGACTTGTACACGAATGGAAATGGGTGGAATTGCTTTGAATTTCAAATATTTTTATGTAATGTGAAAACTAGAAAACGACATTAAATTATTTTTTTAAATACAATATATTTCCCCAAAAAAAATGTGTATTAAAAAAACACACAGTCCCTTTATTCCAAGTATTATGATAAAGACCTTAAGTTTCATTTCTCCAGAAGCTGATGGGCACAACACTGCTTGAACAGGCAGGCAGTTTTTTTATGACTGACAATCATTTTGGGACAAAAGGTCAATGATTTCAGGATTGTTGAAAAGTAATAAAATGAAAAAAGAAATCGGGTTACTTCTTTTATCACCAATTATTAAAAGAATAGCTCAAAGGTGTGCCATGTTTTGTTTATTAATGATAAGTATATACACAGAAATGTTGTTTTATGGAACTTTGTTTGTTTTAAGTATAACTGGTAATGGAAATTAATCAAAATACATTTCTATTTTTTCCGATTTTATCCTGTTTTTCTCCCAATTTGGTAGCCAATTACTCCCGCTATTATTAGGTCAATCCCCTCCCTCGTAGTTCGTTGCCGTAGCCCTGTGACCGGCAGTGACAATGGCGAAGCATCGTCTCCTCCGAGATGGCACTCGAACAGTGTCGGCTTCCCTCCCCCCTCCCTGGGGCGGACAGCCAATTGCCGCCATAATGATGTCCTTATAAATCCAAATATATATTTTAAGCCATTAAATATGTTACCTTAACTCCCAAGTTCACACAATACCAGTCCTTAATTCTGACTCTCAATTAAATGCAAATGTTGCCCGAAATAAGGAAACATGCATTTGTATAATATAAAATTAACACCTCCATTTATTAGTAAGAATGAAGAACATTATTGAATCACTGGTGAATTTATTGGTTGTTCGTATACGTAGTTAGATAATGACTGACATTTTCACCCTCTGATGTTTCTTCACAGACTATTTTGTGTTTTGATGCAGTGTGTGGTGTGCTTTTACAAGTTCTAATAAACATGGACACAGGATGTGACGTTGGGCATGGTTTTGAAGCTTTTGCTGCTAAACGTACTGGTTTTGGTTTGTGTGCTGGAGGTTTTGAAAGGTGTGACAGGCCGTAATACAAGTAAGCCGTGAGCTGGAGTTGGAATCTGTTCTGAGGTGGAGAAAGGTTGATGATATGGTGATATGCAAGTGGTGTGATAAGGAGACAGAGTAGGTGGCGATAGCTAGGCATCTTGAGGAACCTTATCGGTGTTATCTTAACTTATGCAATAAGTTACAATAAATCCAACCTATTGGATTGACCTATTGAATCATCACCCATGATGACTACTGTTTTATGAATTACCTTTCTTTGTGTACTTTAACCTTTAAACAGAAACATTCACTTAAAGAAGTACTGACGGTTTTATGTATAAGTGATAAACCCTTATTGATCACCCTTAACACAGAAAGCTTTCCTGTGGGCAAAACGAATAGGCCGAAGTTCTATCTTGAAGGAAGCAGTTCATTGGGTTCCTAGGGTAGTGGCTGGTAACGTAGTTGCGGGCGGTGGACTCGTGGGGAAAGGCGAATTGAAGAAATATAAGGGTATAATTGGCCACCAAATTGGGATAAAAATGGGGATAATTAATTTTAATTAAAAAAAGTTTTTTTTGTTTGTGGTTGCTTAATGTAAACATTGTAGTGTTTACTCATACACCACAACGCAGTTTAAGACACACTGATAATAATGAAAATCGCACAATAAAATTAAACTCTATACCCGAATGTGATTTAATTTAAATTCTGTCAGTGTTGAAAACTCTATAGCTAGTGTGCATTTATAAGTGTTGCTTCAACACCGAAATCGATGGAGCTGTATGTACACTTCAAACGTGTTCTCTGTCAGAGTTAAATGAACACTGCTGATTTTGCTCCACACTTTTAAAAGGTGTATTTCTTTCAAAATAAAAGTACTGTCATTTGTGCAGGTTGGTTGTTTGTGGAAACTGGTAGGGCCGATTAAATCAGGGCCAAATGGCACCAACCAATCAGTTAGAAATACCAATGTGTTCTACATTTCACATATACTGTACGACTGGTTCCCGTCGAGCCGCTCAAGGAGTGATAGCTATGTTTTATAGTGGTGTTATGGCTGGAAGTATTCTCCCCTATTCTCACCCACTTGGTACAACTTGTATTTTTGTTTGTGGTTGTTCCTACAGTATATAGGCTACTGCTGCCCTTGATCAAATGGGTGGACAAATCATGGAGTGATTTCAGAGTACAGATTTCATAGCACCATAATGTAGAATAACAAAAATGAAACATGCTGCACAGTCAAAAATAACATATTTAATCATATTTGTACACTAAAATTTGCTGCATATTGGTTCTATTAAAACTTTGTGAAAAATAATCAGAACACAGTGCCTTCAATTAAAGAAACACTTTAAGCCTTTATGCATATGGTATTTTTATTTTTCCCCTAAAAAGTTTACAGATTTTTCCCATTTTCTCCCAATTTGGTGGCCAATCGTATCCTCCTCTATTTCAATGTTCCCCCCCCCGTTGTACTATGATCTCGCCGATGCAACTCTGGAACCGGCAGTGACGAAGACACCAAACCACCTCCTCCGAGATGGAACTCGCCAAGCTGTCGACTGTAACTCCGACACACATGGAGCCACTTTTGCTGGGCCAGAGCCGGGCTGGGGCAGCCAGGGATCAAACCCGGGCTGCAGTGGACAACCTGCACTGAACAAGTGGCTTTACCAGTTGCACCACCCGGGGGCGCCATGTTGGTTGTTTTTATAACAGATTTGCTTACTCATTCCGCATTCTATATTCAGTAATGGCCACATCATCATCTTAATATTATCTGAACACAATAGACCACACCAAAAATTTGAGTATAACAACTGACCTTAGCACGTTCTAATTCCTAATGGGCAAGCAAAAATCAGTTCTGCGAGTATTTTAATTGGTTTATTTTTATCCTCTTGAACACCATTGGCATTTTGTTCCTGATCTGAAATTGAATAGGTCAAAAAAGGATTCCTACACAATGTTTTTGATGGGTAGTGGGTATTCTCCCTCTGGATAGGCACTTCACTAATGAGAATACTAAGGGATATTTCTTCTGCTGTCAAATGCACTGACTGAAAGGTGAGGATATGCATTGAATTAAAATGGTGGAACAAATAACACTACACCTCCCCTTATGATCCCTGAAGAGAAAAACTACAACCACAATTTTAATCGTCCCTGTACTCCAAAGAGCCTTTATCACCACACCTCATCTTTTGCAGTTATGCTGTAGATACACCAAGTGCTACCTGATCATGATTATATAAAAGCCTGCTTTTCACTAGTTAGGATTAGAGTTTAAAGGCCAACGTTAGACCGTCCCCCACGGTCAGCATGCTCACGTTGACCCTGACGTCTCTGTGAATCTTCTTATTCAGCTTGTCAATGCTCTGGGTGTCCAAATCGTCCTCTGCCGGATTGACCACCTTTCCGCTCCAGAGCACCTGAGAGATGAGACAGGGCCTCATTGATCTACTGCAGCAGCTGAAGAGCCAGTCGGACAGAGCTTGAGGTCATTGGGGGTAATTCATTCAAAATACTCTCCGTGTGACAGAGGTTAAGGCATATTTTTCAATGTTGTCGTCCAAATTCTGATTCTTGTATATATGCTTTTATATCTTGAAACCTCATACCGGTAATTCCAATAAGATGACCGAAGAAAGAAATAACTGGTTTGTGATTCCATTATTAGATTTTCTTAAGAGGCCCGACCCAGGCCTCTACTTACATTTCACGTATTATCCCTTCCTTCTGTTGGATATATTTCCTCCTATAATTGAGTTCTTGTTCAAGCATACAATGGCATTGCACAGCCCTGGGTTTGAACCTGTAAACAGGTTACATATCTAATTCACTAGCCATTAGACCACACCACACTGCTTCCCCTTTAAAATGCATTCGTGAAGCAAGAAAAGGTGGTGACAATCATCTTTATTAATGACCCCAATAATATAACATTTACTGTAACTCTAACTCTGTTTAAATACACACATACATGTATCACACACAGCAATGGATGACAGCTGCTAAAGCTTATGTTGACATTTGCTCGGGCTTCTAAATACTTACACTACCGGTTAAAAGTTTTAGAACACCCCCATTTTCCAGTTTTGACAGAAATTTAAGCAGTTCAAGTCCAGTGAATAACCTGAAATGGTACAAAGGTAAGTAGTAAACCACCAGAGGTTTAAAAAAAAAAAAAATGTTTTCGGTTACCAAAAACTGAAAATAATGTAAATTTCTGAGTTATAAAAAAAGGCCCTTTTCAGGGAACAAGTAATGGGTTAACGTGGGTTAACAGTCACACAGCAAGTCGCTGACTCTGGATCCAGCAAAAGAGCCCCAGACCATCACGCTTCCTCCTAAAACCTTTGACCGGTAGTGTACATAAATAAAACATTAACACAATTTTACATTCACCACCACCATAAGTAAAAGTTCATAAAACCGAACTGAAAGAACATAGAACTGAAAAAGAATCGCGTCAAATTATATATTAGAATGTGTTTACCCTTAAAAACGTTCTCAGCTAAAAACAAATAAAGTGAAAACAAGACTTAAGTGTTCTTAACGCCACCGTCATGGAATACTCACATTATCAATGGCTATGATGCCTCCTGATCTGAGGAGCAGAAGGGACTTCTCATAATAGTTGTCATAATTCTGTTTGTCGGCATCGATGAAGACAAAGTCAAAGGTCTCGGCCTCACCGGCTGCGAGGAGATCATCTATTGAGAGACAAAACAGGGTGTCAGGTGGGCAGCTCCCTACCCAGACCGTAACAACACGACGCCGCATGAAGGATTTAAGTCTGTGACGCATTACCAAGGGTTTTCAGTGCTGGTTGTATGCGCAGATCGATCTTATGTTCAACTCCAGCCTAAGAAAAACAATACGGAAGATGAGCATGAAATCCTGGAAGTTAATGGCTGTGTCAGGTGTTGACATGCTAAAAAACATTGAGATTACATTACATTTACACATTTTGGCATTTAGCAGACGCTCTTATCCACAACGACTTACAAGATGTGCATTAACACATGGTAAGAGATCCGTGTAGTAATACAGTAATAGACATAATCATTGGCAGCTGCATACCGTACCAGATTACCAAGAGACTTATCAGTCAGAGCAGTTTTTGGGGGGGTTTAGGGGATTAGGAGAGCTGATGGGTTATCAGTTTCAGTGGAACTGGTGCAGAACTGCATGCACATCCAAAGCCAGTCCTTATTTCTCTACGCTTACCTATGTCTTCCTGTAGCCAGGAGCTGCAATCATTTTACCTGCAGTGTACAAGTCAAGAGGGACATGAAACTAAACATTTACCCTGTACTATATTCGATCCATATATGTTGATAAGGACAGTTTAACGAACTGGCTAAATAATGTCTTAAAATACATGTTTTCATTTATTTGAAAAAAACGCAAGCCCTTTCGACAAATTGGGTAGGTCTGCATTATGGCGACACCCTGTTACACTATGTTGTCTCATGCGCCAATTCAGGTCCAAAATGGCTACTGTACATCACTCACGTGGTGGTGCCAATTTAAAATGCTTAAAGACCCTTTGAGATCCTTTCGAATAAACTGTATTATATAATCTCTTCAGCATGACTAGATACTGCTGCTGAGTCCAAATACTGCAGCCTCCTACTGCATAGAACACCCAGGCAGGGGTGAAGAGGGCTTGTGAAAATGCACTGGTATGTGGAGGAATAAAAGTGCTCCTGCAGCCTGCGTCCCACAGTAGGGCAGCCTCAGTGAAAATGTTTGCAGTTTGCAGGAAAACAGCTGTTAATGTAACTCTGGTCATAAATGCAAGCGGAGAGGCTAAAAAAACCTTTTCCCATTAGAAAGGGAATATACATAGTTAACAGTACAATGAGTAGCGATGAAGGCTAAGCTAAGCTAAGCCCTGTTCTGCAGGCCTCTTCCTGTGCTGCTGCATATGCTCTCAGTTCCGTCGACCTTGTTGCGTCCTCTCTCCTTGGCGCCGTCCTGAAATTTTCCCTTACAGCAATTTTGGATGTCCCTCAAGTACATTAGCGATTTTGAAAGGGACAGAGATGACGTTAGCGGGCACCTGCCCCAGTTGCTCATGTGGTATTCTTGAGGACGCTCACGGTTGTTCTTTGAAGAAGGGAAGCGTTTCAGTGTGCATCGTAAAGGTTTGCGGCATCAGAATCCAATCCCTTCAGCCTTCCCTTTGCACCGATCTCTTGGATTACGCGATTACTCTGTGCCTACGCGAATCCGCTATAGCAAGGTGGTCCAAAAGCTTCTGGGAAAGCTAGTCTCTAGGGCTTCGTAAGGACCTTGAACAGCACACATTGCTGGCCTCGATGTGGTATCCCACAATGCTTAGTGTTAAATGCGGTACAGGTGCACTGGAGCTGCAAAAGACAATATCGTTCTCTGGGGATAGCAACCGGCAACATGGAAATGAAACCCTTTACCTCCGACTCATAGAACGCAACAGCTCTGAAGGGGCGCACCAGTTGCATCGGTGATCCAGGCTGCATGTGACTTGGTTATCCAATAAGGCTGCCTGGATCACTGCTGCAACAATCTTTGAACAGATCACAGTCCGTGCGGGTCCACCTTGGGATGAAATGCTGTGGCATTGGGAATATTATAGATCTTCACATTCTGCCACTCACTGCGAACGAGCCTGTCGATTGCATCGGACGTGCAGGTCGTTTTCCTCCCTCCAGGTTCGACTTGCTACTGCGGCCGTTGGATTACGCGGCTCAGACTTCAAAGTGCACTACCTTTTGTCGTGCATTTCAATAACTGTTGATGGGCAACTGGTGGTATACTGCAGATGTGCAGCCATTGCACTGCGAGGAGCTCACGAACGAAGATCCGCAGCATCCACACAGCACGGTGAGCTGAAATCGTTCGAAGGGGTGAAGAGAGGCCACAGAGAACGCTGACAACGAAGCGCATGTCGCAGGCCTTTCACACAGATGAATGAAGGGCTCGATATACGCTGAGGGAGGGTGATCCCGAGCTGGCATGACACCGCAACGACAAGATGAGTGCATCAATAGATCCTGTGAGGCACGGAGGTGTACGAAGAAAAGACGTGAACTGTGTAACGGAGTTTCCTGTTTTCATATCAAGAAGGAACAAAGAAGCGGGAGCCAGAAAAAACAAAATGGCAATGGAGAGAAATGTGTCTTACTGAAAAATATGCATAAGACGGGAGACCCATGGTTCATTTGTGAAATTATTATTTCCCGAGGCATGACCGAAACGTTAAAAGAAGGCATCCTGCCAGCATGGTGCAAAGGTCTGAACTCAACCATGTACTACAAGGGATAGTACACTGAGGCTTCAAATAAAATTCTATATAAAAAGTAATAACAAAAGTAAGTGAAACCTAATAATGGAGTGACTTTGACAGATCTAAATATAAGTTTCATTTAAGAACTTCACCTGTCCACAGTTACTCTTACTGACGCTATAATCGCACAGTTATAAAACTAATATAATATAAGCCAATACCAGTTGTTTGTTTGGATAACAGTTCTTGGAAAAGCAGGCCCAGCCTACCTCTTTCCAGAAAGGCTTGCCCATGTTGGTGTAATTCTCATTAACATCGCAGGCCACAACATGGCCATCGTCTTGCAGAGCCAGAGCCATACTGAGAGCATTGTACCCTGTGTACACTCCTGAAACATATCAGAAACAATGAAAATATTAAACTAAATAATACCAACAATGACATAATAGGGTGCGCTATTAATCAGTGCTCTGTTAATGACCTTTTTCAGCCCTGACCTGGGAAAATGTTCAAACAACATTAATGTTCCCGGGGAGTAAACTGCCGTAGGGATGGAATTAAGCAGAATCTGAAATGGATGATGAGCTATGTTAATAATCACAATCAGACTTGCATCCTGACCTGGTTCTAAATAAGCTATGATGCAGTCCGTTTTTTAGGGAAATTATTAGGTTAAATCTAAAGATGTATCGCCCTCTGGGATAAGAGTGAGTACAAGTGGAAGTTTTTTTTGCATACCAATCTCAATGGCTTTCTTGGCCTTGATCAGTTTTGCAAGGTTGGCCATGAGCTGTGCTTCCTCACAGGCAACCATGATGAAGTTCCAGGGATCTTCGAGTGTTTTCTGCAACATGTGAGAAACAAAAAAGTCTCTGTAACGGCACACTTATATGTTCCTCTGTAATTGCTTGTGCAGCTTAGTGTACACTGTCACAGAGAACTAAACGTCAATGTTGGATGGCGGTGAGGCTTTTTTGATTATGTATGAATAGGCACAAAACAGCATGGAACTATTAAGGAATCGAAAAATATAGCTTAATTTAAAAAATTACTATACGTGTTTTGTGAAGGGTAAAACTCATGCCAGGAAAAATCCATATCACTTTCTAATTCTCCCAAATCAACTTGAAGTGTTGTAAAATGGTTCCCTCTGGTGGTTACTTTGTTGTATTGTTCGTATCCAAATAAAACCACAGTATAGGGCAGTTGTTATACCATACTATACTATACTATACTATACTATACTATACTATACTATACTATACTATACTATAGGGCATTTACTAATTATGCCATCAGCCAAGTTACAGGTTGGCGGGGCATGCCTCATACCTACACAGCAGCTTGTGTTTGGCATTTTTCTGGGTCTCCCACAGAAATAACTACAATGGCCACAGACCATTCACTTCTGTACCCTCTGACCTCATGTAAACACACAGAATTCAGATACAGCTTGACATAGCCACACAATAATTACCCATAAAATAACTTTGGCTATTTTGTGTAATCCCCCCTTGTTTGCTGACTTGGTCTGACATTCCTCTCTCCTATTCACACTCTTGACTCGTTTTCACATTATAAACTATTTAAACTGTTAACAAATCTCCAACATTTTGAACTTGTACATCAGAACTTGCTTACCTGTTTGAGCTTTTTCAATGCAGGGTGCTCCCTCATTGAATGATTGAGCACATACTGCATTAAGGGATTGTCCTTTGCTCCAGAGTGACTCTTGAAGATGTCCATGCTGGAAAAGTTTGATCTGCGTTTTCCTTGGGAGAGAGCACATATTTGATAGCAACAGAATACCACTTCGTAAATGAATGCAATAAATTAAATACATTTGTGTCATATGGACTACCCATAGTACACCAGCAGTAATGTTGCTTTATGTCAGTCATGTGTGGACTCATTAACGCCATTCTGTGAAATCAGGTTTGTCAGTCGGTCACGGTTTAAACATTTTTCATTCCATTTTGCAACACATATTACAGAAGTTTAAATATTTTTAATTACATTTTGAAACACATATTACAGAAGTATCACTACTAGTGTACATGCAACATTGTTTTTCCAATAGCACATTAGCACGTCAAAGGACGTCTACAAATCGCAAGAAAGGCGAACAGCAAATTGTTTTGAATTGTCATTTTGACAACTGCAGCACTACCTGCAAGTAACTCATTGCGTGCGCCAGGTACAAATTGGTGCCATTAACGTTTTTTAAGGCGGCATACAAAATTAAATACACCTTGTAAATGCACCTTTTTCTGTGTCAATTGATTAACGTGATCTTTTGTACCAAGTTTGGTTGTTTAATTAGCTAACGTCGAGGTCCTCGTGGTTCTTGTTGCCTAATTCTATCCTCATACCACACTTCCTCGAAGTACAGTGACGTCAGGTTACGCCAATACCATAGGCCTACAATCAAACGAATATAATCGGAATATAGTTTCCATTGATAGCTAACACTGTCTGAAAGATTAAACAAATATAATCAACAAGGATTACATACGTAGTTGTAGCTATATCGGGTTCGTGGGTAAGGTTAGCCTGATTGACTATAGGACACAGAAAAGCACTATTAACTATAAAACAAACTATTCTTACCGATATAGTAACCAGCTGCAAAAACAACAGCGAGTGTAGCAGTGCCAACCAGAGCTTCCTTTGACACATTTACATTGTACTGGGACATTGTTACATTAATAAAATACTTTAAAACTACTGACTACGAAATGTGACCAACTTGCGCTTCCTTAAGGGGTACTACAGTAACGTATTACCATGGTGTTTAGGATATTCGTACCCAAACAAGTGTATTAACGGATGGGCAGGTGCCGTATTGTTGTTCTGCGCTTATATTTGGATAATTGCGACAAGAACCATGAGAACCATGCGCCGTTTGTCACATGTTCTTTCGTGTACTTTTGATAGTAGGCTAAATCTACTGTATGTATAATAATGTAGGCTATACGTTATTTAAAAGTTTATACAGATGAAGACGCAAAGCAGATTAACTACTACTGCATAACATTACAATGCAGTGTTGCAGGGTGCTAATAAACTGAGAAAATATGCATTATGGGGCTGAGAACAAAAACATTCTGCCGATTAATGCTTTAAATGACTACGGAGGAACATAACTATGCAATTATACCTCCTCAAACTGAAGACGAACTATTCCGTTTTGATGTAGGCCTATATCTTGTCATAATTCTTGTCAAATGCTTTAATCGTTGTCACTAAAGTTACTGTGTTGATGCTGGATTCATTCCTATCCAATTGATAACCTAACATTGATTACAACAACCATACTATTTCATATTCAGATTTATTGTCCGAACCTGATGGAATTTGTTTCCACGGCTCTAAGTCTAAGCAAGAGAAAATTAGATATACAAAGACATTAGCAACAACATAACCAAAAATGCCACATTTTTGCAGACAAATCCACCCTTATTTAATAGTGCATGAAAAATAATGTCGTGCGGAAAAAAACATTTTAACGTTGCGTGCCAGTTCTCTACTTACTGTACTGCAAAAGACGATCCAAATGCTGATGCGGTTGTACTAGTACAATATATGCTATTCGGTTATATGCTCAATAAAACCCACCTCTCTCCTCTTGGTTTTGTTAAAATGGCTTCTGGGAGGGAGGGAAACGTTCATAGCGGGGTTGCCAGATCTCCAGGGATTTTTAAATAAATGGATCCTCATTATCCACCCCAAAAGCCAAACTGAACACTCACAATGGCAAAGGTTAAATGGCGATTTTCCTTGGAGAACAATAAATGGGACCTAACATCATGCTCGGCTAAAGTTTTTAAAATGTACTTATTCTTTTAAAGCTAAACATATATTTATCATTATACTTTTAATTCCTAAAAGGAAATGCAACAGAATAAGTAACAGATATATTTTATTAACCGAGTCACTCCTTTTCAAATGAAAGCTCCATTTTGAAAACAACACAAAATACATTACTATGAACTCATACAAATGGAGGCACATACAGATGTTGTGTTCTAAATGGTGCCATACTCATTATGCTTTCAAGTTTAAACCCACTAACTATTAGCAACAGCATAAATATTATTACAGGTGTTTGGACTGATGATTACAACCTGTTGAAATTGCTAAATGTTTAATTGTATAAGAAAAGCAAACAACATATAAACATAGTATATAAATGTATATTTTCATTGAAGTATAAATGTAAAACGCTTTTTCGATATTGGTACTTTTAATTTTCAAATAAATATTTGCATGCATTCCATTTCACATGTTCATGTTCCATCAAGTAACCCAGCACAGGAAATGCACAAAGAAAACGGTGATAAGCAAGTTTTATCGAGCTGTTTGTGTAGTTATTGTTTCATTGTGTATCTACAGAAGTGCGTCATCTAGATTTGGAAGATAATAATGACATCATTCTTTGTTACAACTGGGTTCACAGACGTCCACATCATTGTCCACAATATAAGTGCAGAACAAAAGAGACAAAACAATTGTCAGAAATGTGTTTAATAAAATAGAGTATTGATACCTTGAATCGTAAAAATATATATGTCAAAACATAAATGCCAGTGCTTTTTTCTAAGCCAATCAGTCAAGGAAAATAGCCAAAACTTTGTTTTCATACCAATTTGGCAACCCTGGTTCACAGGCTGAAGTTTTTTTTGTTGTTAAAAAAAAAAAAAAAAACTCGTGACCGTTAGAGGCACCGAGTAATGACTCAACAGATCCTAGTTCTCTAGAAGTCTTTATTTAAAGTCATTCGTTTAAACTAAGGACACAATGTTTTTTCCTCAAATAAATGAAAATATGTACAATTTTCATGTTGAATAATGAGAACTGGGACAGAATTTCACAGATTATCTGGTTCTGTTCTCATACAGTTATATGGTCGAGTGGTTTAAACCTGAGGTTTAATTTTTTTTACGATGACAATGAGTAGGGTATTACTGAGTTTTAAGAGCTGGCTACATCTTCAAGTTGCTTTCCTTTACAGCAAACAGAATAAAACAACATTTTGTGTACATAACAATAATAATAATGCATTTTATTTATATAGCACTTTTCAGTAACCTAGAGAGCTTTACAAAAGCAAAGGACAAAGAGACACAATACTGACACAAGCACAGAAACATGTAACAACAGTAGAGTATAACATGAGACAAGCAGGAGCAGACACAATGGGGGTGGGGGGGGGGTGGCAGTATGGGCTAAAGAAGAGTGGGTGTGAGGACCATGAAAGGGACATTTTGTTGTAGGCTAGGGTGAAGAGATCCAGCCTTTTAAATCAGGCCTGGAAAGTGGCAGTGGAGTCTGAGTTGTGGACGAGCAGGGAGGGGAGTTCCAAAGCCTAGGTGGCACCCTGGGGAAAGCACGGTCACCAAAACACTGTGAAGGCTGGATGGGGGGATGGAAAGGAGACCTGAGGACCTGAGTTGCTGAGTCAGTTGTTAGGGACGAAGGAGGTCATTATTGTTTGAAGTAGAGCAGACCAGCATAGCTACAGTACTGTAGCAGGTGTCAAAGCTGTGTGCAGGAAAACCCTATTAGTGCATATGTGAAATTAAAGGTTTTGATGCTCATTTGAATATCCCAGGTTTTTTTTCTCACTTTTCATCAAAACCTTTAACCTCTCACTTAAAATGTACTTTGGGGGATTTCATAGAATATGCATTACATTCTTAAGAGATGCAATGTGCAGGCAAAAATGAGATGCCAATACAATTGGATCAGTAAAGCTACAATAGAACTTGTAGTTTCTTTGACATTTAAAAATCATTGTACATGGAAATATACTTAACGTAAGGGATCCTGAACCCTGAAGGGCCCACAGAGTATGCTGGTTTGTTACTCAACACTTGATTAATCAATTAAAGCTGTTGATTACACCGTTAACTCACCTGGTTTCTTGGGTCTACATAGGTTGCTGATTTTAAGGTGGAAACAAAAAGCAACATACCCTGTTGTCCTTTAAAAGCAGAGTTGATTGTCATTCTTCTAATGGAAATGGCACAATGGTAGTCTCCCTCACCTGTGTACTGTTATCAGTGAAAGAGACAGTACAGTCTGAGAGAAAGCTAGATTGAGAGGACAGGGTTTGCCTTTTTCCAGTAAGACCTGGCCACATTGGCACTTTAAAATCCTTACTGACATCACACAATGCAACCAAACCATTCCCCATTGGATTGTACCCTGTGTACTCTCCTGTACCCAAAATGTAGTCACCAAACATGATGGTGACCTTAAATATGGTGATTTCCTGGTTTCAAGCATGAAGGCCTGTCTCTTTTCATGTTCATTAACCGGTAGCAGTCAAGTGAATGACAGGCAGTGAGTAACCTCTCTGAGGATATGCAATGGTGAAATGCACCATTATCTTGGACAAACATGAAATTTGAACCCATTTAACAAACATATCAGTTACGCGTTTGCCAAAGGTTGTCACCAGGAGGTGGAGTGTTCTGCCCATATTGGAATGAATGAATTGTATAATATTGTACACTTTCATCAAATGAATTTGTTTTGTTCCAGAAATGTATGCAAAGAAAAGATACAAATATCTTGGCACAGTTTTTGACGACAAACTCAATTTCATAGAGAATGCCAAGAAAGGCCAACAACGGCTACACTGTCTGCAGAAACTGAACTCATTTGGGGCGGACAAAAAGATTTAAAGCACTTTTTATTGTCTTTCTATTGAAAGCATTTTACCTTTTTCTTTTACCTGCTAGTTCATATCCCTCAGCCAAACGGTCAAAAATCGTCTGTTGAGCATTGTCAACATCAGTTCCAAAATCATTGGCATCCCCTAGAGAAACCTCAGTGAGTTCCACTCCCAACAGACACTCAGAAAAGCCACTGCAATTGTGGAAGACTTTCCCACATTCTCCACCCTGAATCTGCCCTGCTCCCATCAGGGAGATAATATAATATATAGCATTTAGCGCCATTTAGCAGACGCTTTTATCCAAAGCGACTTACAGTAGTGAATGCATACATTTTCAGTACATGTGGTCCCAGTGGGGATTGAACCCACAACCTAAGCGTTGCCAACGCTGTGCTCTACCAACTGAGCCACAGAGAACCACTTCCTGGAGATGCTTTCTGGTGCCTCACTGCAGGACAAACAGGAGGGAAAACACATTTGTTCCAGAAGCAATCAGGCTTTAAAATGAACACCCCTCCTTTAGCATCATTATGGAGTAAAAGCAAGTTGCACTTTTGCACTTTAAAATCTGTGCTTTTAACCATTGCATTACATGTTTTGTGTTGTCTGTACTGATGTATGTATGTATCTGCTACTGAATGTTGTCCTGCTGTGTTTCTGTTTTTACATCAACATTATGCCTTTGCTCTTTAAATTGCCCCATGTGGGATAAATAAAGATCTATTGAATTGAATATTGAATTGAATGTGAATTATAGTTGTGTAATCAATTCAGAAAAAGGTTTAAATGTAACTATACCCAATTAATTGACATTGCTATTGATATTCTTGTAAAGGTATAAACATTTTATGCATTGCAGAGGAAGAAAGGGAAGTATAGGGAACATTTCAATGACTTGAACAAAATGAGAGGAATAGTTTGTCAGCAACGTATCTTTTTACAAGCTACTAACATATACACTTTGGGTCTTTTATATATCATTTGCAAGATGTAAATACAGAAGAAATAGTCCACAACTGCAGTAATCATAGAATACATATATAATTACTGTTGATACCAATGATTACAGTTTTTCACGTTAATGTTAAGCATACAATTGCCACGCTATGACTATCAAAGTCTACAAGATTTTGTGATTAAGGAGCACCATCTAATGGTTAAATCGTGGTACTGTATGCTACACATGTTGCAAATGTATACATTTTACCCTTTATAATTATATGCTTTAACAGTTACTTTGAAGGAGTTTAAAACATAATGTGAGCATTTAAAAATACATACTTTAAAAAAACAAAATTGAATATTAGCAACATTCATCTCAACTACACAGTTAAAACAAACACAAATAAACAAAAATAATTTGTATATTATTATATTTTCCCATAACACATTAGGGGTCTGAAATCAAATTAAGGGTCACATTAGGGGTCTGAAATCATAAAATGATTGAGAATACAGGCCTTTCAGATTTAGGGCCCTTTCATTTGAGGTCTTGACTGCCAAGAGGCCTTGAGAAGTTAAAGGCTGGTTTAAACTCTGCCTCAATATGATCATATCCTGATCCTGTTGACAGAACAAGAGTAGTGGTCAGCTACCTCAAAGTAAGAACTGCTTGCTATGATTGTCTTTATCTATTGGGGAAGGAATTTCTGGAGTCTACACACCACAGCTCTCTGCAGTGGTTGAATAACTTGCAGCTCTGGATGTTGAGGGAGAATGGACTTCTGTAAAAAGATCTGAGCCAGAGGGGTTCTGACAGCCCCCCTAAAACATCAGGCTTTGAAAGGGAGCAGGTGCCCAGAGGAATGATGGAGACCGAGCCTGCTGTCCACATGACTGAGTTAGGAGAAAGCCTCGAAGCGCAGAGAACCGACCAAGGCATCAAACAGCTGACACTTTGGAACAGGGAGGTAGACTAGAGACAAGATATAAGTGATCACTGCCCACCTCACCCTGAGAGGATTTTGGAACTACCTCCAAGTCCAAGGCAAGAATCTGGCCAAAATACTTTCTTTGCACTAAAGGTTTTATTCCTGCACTGCAAGTAATGACTCCCAGATCAATGGTGCCCAAAGCATCCAAAATGTTGCACAATTATGTCACGTATAAACACTTGGAAAAAATCTCCCACAGCAGAAGGTAAAGGCATATTTGACCAGACTGGTTGATCAGGGGATTGGAACAGGTAATGTGCAGAGTGTAGAGATTGTGCCTCTTGGAAAAGGCATGGTAAAGCATCATGTCCTCGAAAACATAATATCCCTATGAGGAGATGGCACTTGATACTCAGTATTGTTGTATTGAGTTGCATGAAAAGAGCTAATCTCCTTAGCCAACTAAGGACACTTTTGTCCTTTTGAATTGTATGACACAATTCATTCAACAAATCAGATATCATATAATGTGCTGTACATTACAGTCATACGTGGTACCATGGGCCATTTTATTTTGAGCTTGCGTTCAAATAAATCAGCTGAACCAGGGCATGTTACAGTAGTTTGGAAAAAGCTTGTATCCGGTTTGTAATGTTACGTTTGATATCTTTGTAATATCCTATCATAAACATTCAGTTAAAAAATGCAATGCGCGCTATCTAGGTGTCTACAGAGTCAAATGTTCAGTGTTAATTTAACTCCAACAGTTTATACAAACCTAATAGAGATCAAATGTACGGTAAAATGTTATATATTAGAGTTGATTTAACACTGAACATTTTACGATGATCCACATACGGTGTGCATGGTCTTTGAAATAACGTATTTTCCTTACATCAATATACAGTAGCTAAGTAGATTCCTTGCTAGCTAGCTTCAGGAAGAAACCTTGATGAGCTTGCTAACACGGGTAAGGTCACGCCTTACCTTTGGGCCATTCTGACTACTGATGTTCCTAGTTGAATTATTTTGAGAGGATGAATCACAACTTTCTTCTGCGTCATATAGTTTGGCCACAATTTTGTGCTGTCTTCCTAAATAGTTAGCTGCAATTTTAAGATTGCAAAAATGATCTGGTAGACAAGTGTTCAAGTGTTGACTCCCATCTGCCACCCAAATTCAAAATTGAAGACAGGTGTCTCTCAATGTTTATAGACCAACGACGCCTGATTAAAGCACTTTTCAAACATGATGCCTAAAAGTGGATCCTGTCAGAACGACTGAAGAATTGTTATTGAAATGTGTCCACAAGGTCTAATGTTTTACTAATGAAGATGCTGCTGCTGTGTGCTTAAATAAGTGCTTATTTTCAATGGGCCTGTTTAATACTTTTAAAAATGGATTTTTAGTCAAACCACTTAATGCCTCAACCTATTGCCACTCAAAGATGCTACATAATGTCATTGTTATATCATTAATATCAAGGCTATATGTTTCACCCACTGTTCTCTAAGAGAGTTATATGTCACTGTAATGGAGAAGGAGCTATATAACTGTACTCTGTATTATTTATATTATATTAAATTCTGTAACTAATTTAACAACCTCACATTGGTAGCATTTCTGTCTTAAATCCCTTTGAACAAAGTCGGGTCAATCTCAGGAGACCAGTGAACTTGAATTTGAACTGGAACCTGGGGTGAAGCCAGGTGAGGTTTGGCAAAAGATGCAGTCAAAACATGTTCTTCATCCAGTGTCATCATCTTAAAAGGTTTACTGCTATAATTGTCCATCAAGAAAAACTCAAATATTGTATCTTTGTTACCGCCAGCTGAGGATTCTCCGGGAGAGGCCACAAACACAAACCTCCTCCCACTGCTTCTTCCCTTTTGTCCCTGCCTCTAGTGAATATGAAGGCCTTCCATGAGCCAATCACTGGCCTTGATCACTTTCAGGTGCACCCCGCACATAGGCTCTGGGGAATGTAGTTCTTCAGGTGGTCGCCATTTGTAGTTGTAGTCCCAACTGCAGCCATCGGATAGGGACATATCTGCCCTCAACCACCACGCCTCTCATGGTGTCACAGTAGCAACACACATAAACATACCCTGTCCAGAGGATATGAAAAAAGGTGAGTTAGTGGAATTGCTAGTTAAATAAACGGGTGGCTATTTAGGCGGAGAGCCCCTTGACAATGCTATGTGATTACAGCTGGAGATAATGGAAATAGAGTGAAAGGTTGCACCAAATAACTGAGCAGGAGAGACAGACTAAAACTAGAAGAGAAACGGATTGAATTAGAACAGGACAAAATGTGTTTAGAACATGAGCGGGAGCTTAAAAAGTTGGAGTTGCAATCTTAACAGAGGCACTCAAGTACTGAGGCATTGGATGTAGTTAAGAACCTTCATTTAGTTCTGAAGTTCAATGTGACGTTTTTTTCCTCTCGTTTGAGAAAATAGCCAATAGTTATTAGCCATTGTTGGTGCAGAGCACCTTCTCTGGGTGAGCGCAAGAGGTCTATTGGATGTAGACTATCAAACCATAAAAGAGGCGGTGTTGGCTAGTTATGAGCTGGTGCCTGAGGTATATTATCACCGATTCCGTACTCTGAAAAGGAAGGAAGGAAAGAGGGAGAGTCTCACTTAGTGGGCATGAAAAAAGGCAACTATGTTTGACTGCTTGGCTAGCCTTAAGTAATTTTGCTGGAAGCCTATCCATGGCTAAATAGGCCTACCAAATTCATGCTTGAAACTTCAGTAATATGATGGTTTAACACGTATGAAAATAAATTCTAATGTAAAATTTTATAAGAATCACATGTTGCTGCAAGTGTTGTGGCAGTCAATCAGTTTATCAATTCAGTAAGTTAGTTGTTCGCTAGCTTGCTGCATCTTTCTTGACTGCTGATAGATAGTTTACTAGTTTGCAACTACGATCTGACCTTTTCAATACTGCATGGATTGAACAAATATTTTAAAACATACCTTGTGTTCTCAATGTTAATTATCAGAAATCACAATATAATTAAGTAGATATTGATTGTATACACTCACAGTGTGTGACAGTAAATGTTCAATGCCCCATTTTTCTAGTAAAGAGCAATGCCATGTGGATGTATTTCTGTACAGGAATGTCACATGCTTCCCCCCAGCAAGTACAAGCTTTCACTGAGTGCATCTTAAACATGTTAATCCAAGACACAAGGCCTTTGCCTATGGTTGAGCCTGAGGGTTTCCATGGAATGGTTCAGATGCTCAATCTATAATACAACCTTCCTTAAAGAGCTCACGTCATTAATGGATGAGGAAATATCACTGGTTAAGGAGAAGGTAAAAGCAATAATTAAATCCATTGAAAGTACCTTCAATTAATTGCACTAAAGCATTCCCACAGAAGCTGTCTTTGGCGTGACATACATTGGGGACGACTAAGAAATGAATGAAGATGTTAAACCTCACCGCAAAACCACTTCAGGAGTGACACACATCTGCTAACGTAGCAGAATGGCAAAGTTCTGAAATTCCTACAAATAAGGTAATGGCTGTAGTTCACAGTAATGGAGCCAATGTTGGCACAGCAGTGAAAATGAAATGCTTGGAAGAGGAGCATGGATGATCTTCATTCCACTGTGCAGGCCATGGCCAGCAACTGTATGGGCTAAAGAAAAGTGGGTGTGAGGACCATGAAAGGGAGATTTTGTTGTAGGCTAGGGTGAAGAGATCCAGCCTTTTAAATCAGGCCTGGAAAGTGGCAGTGGAGTCTGAGTTGTGGACGAGAAGGGAGGGGAGTTCCAAAGCCTAGGTGGCACCCTGGGGAAAGCACGGTCACCAAAACACTGTGAAGGCTGGATGGGGGGATGGAAAGGAGACCTGAGGACCTGAGTTGCTGAGTCAGTTGTTAGGGACGGAGGAGGTCATTGTTGTTTGAAGTAGAGCAGACCAGCATAGCTACAGTACTGTAGCAGGTGTCAAAGCTGTGTGCAGGAAAACCCTATTAGTGCATATGTGAAATTAAAGGTTTTGATGCTCATTTGAATATCCCAGGTTTTTTTTCTCACTTTTCATCAAAACCTTTAACCTCTCACTTAAAATGTACTTTGGGGGATTTCATAGAATATGCATTACATTCTTAAGAGATGCAATGTGCAGGCAAAAATGAGATGCCAATACAATTGGATCAGTAAAGCTACAATAGAACTTGTAGTTTCTTTGACATTTAAAAATCATTGTACATGGTAATATACTTAACGTAAGGGATCCTGAACCCTGAAGGGCCCACAGAGTATGCTGGTTTGTTACTCAACACTTGATTAATCAATTAAAGCTGTTGATTACACCGTTAACTCACCTGGTTTCTTGGGTCTACATAGGTTGCTGATTTTAAGGTGGAAACAAAAAGCAACATACCCTGTTGTCCTTTAAAAGCAGAGTTGATTGTCATTCTTCTAATGGAAATGGCACAATGGTAGTCTCCCTCACCTGTGTACTGTTATCAGTGAAAGAGACAGTACAGTCTGAGAGAAAGCTAGATTGAGAGGACAGGGTTTGCCTTTTTCCAGTAAGACCTGGCCACATTGGCACTTTAAAATCCTTACTGACATCACACAATGCAACCAAACCAATCCCCATTGGAATGTACCCTGTGTACTCTCCTGTACCCAAAATGTAGTCACCAAACATGACGGTGACCTTAAATATGGTGATTTCCTGGTTTCAAGCATGAAGGCCTGTCTCTTTTCATGTTCATTAACCGGTAGCAGTCAAGTGAATGACAGGCAGTGAGTAACCTCTCTGAGGATATGCAATGGTGAAATGCACCATAATCTTGGCAAACATGAAATTTGAACCCATTTAACAAACATATCAGTTACGCGTTTGCCAAAGGTTGTCACCAGGAGGTGGAGTGTTCTGCCCATATTGGAATGAATGAATTGTATAATATTGTACACTTTCATCAAATGAATTTGTTTTGTTCCAGAAATGTATGCAAAGAAAAGATACAAATATCTTGGCACAGTTTTTGACGACAAACTCAATTTCATAGAGAATGCCAAGAAAGGCCAACAACGGCTACACTGTCTGCAGAAACTGAACTCATTTGGGGCGGACAAAAAGATTTAAAGCACTTTTTATTGTCTTTCTATTGAAAGCATTTTACCTTTTTCTTTTACCTGCTAGTTCATATCCCTCAGCCAAACGGTCAAAAATCGTCTGTTGAGCATTGTCAACATCAGTTCCAAAATCATTGGCATCCCCTAGAGAAACCTCAGTGAGTTCCACTCCCAACAGACACTCAGAAAAGCCACTGCAATTGTGGAAGACTTTCCCACATTCTCCACCCTGAATCTGCCCTGCTCCCATCAGGGAGATAATATAATATATAATATACGCCATTTAGCAGACGCTTTTATCCAAAGCGACTTACAGTAGTGAATGCATACATTTTCAGTACATGTGGTCCCAGTGGGGATTGAACCCACAACCTAAGCGTTGCCAACGCTGTGCTCTACCAACTGAGCCACAGAGAACCACTTTCTGGAGATGCTTTCTGGTGCCTCACTGCAGGACAAACAAGAGGGAAAACACATTTGTTCCAGAAGCAATCAGGCTTTAAAATGAACACCCCTCCTTTAGCATCATTATGGAGTAAAAGCAAGTTGCACTTTTGCACTTTAAAATCTGTGCTTTTAACCACTGCATTACATGTTTTGTGTTGTCTGTACTGATGTATGTATGTATCTGCTACTGAATGTTGTCCTGCTGTGTTTCTGTTTTTACATCAACATTATGCCTTTGCTCTTTAAATTGCCCCATGTGGGATAAATAAAGATCTATTGAATTGAATATTGAATTGAATGTAAATTATAGTTGTGTAATCAATTCAGAAAAAGGGTTAAACGTAACTATACCCAATTAATTGACATTGCTATTGATATTCTTGTAAAGGTATAAACATTTTATGCATTGCAGAGGAAGAAAGGGAAGTATAGGGAAAATTTCAATGACTTGAACAAAATGAGAGGAATAGTTTGTCAGCAACGTATCTTTTTACAAGCTACTAACATATACACTTTGGGTCTTTTATATATCATTTGCAAGATGTAAATACAGAAGAAATAGTCCACAACTGCAGTAATCATAGAATACATATATAATTACTGTTGATACCAATGATTACATTTTTTCACGTTAATGTTAAGCATACAATTGCCACGCTATGACTATCAAAGTCTACAAGATTTTGTGATTAAGGAGCACCATCTAATGGTTAAATCGTGGTACTGTATGCTACACATGTTGCAAATGTATACATTTTACCCTTTATAATGATATGCTTTAACAGTTACTTTGAAGGAGTTTAAAACATAATGTGAGCATTTAAAAATACATACTTTAAAAATACAAAATGGAATATTAGCAACATTCATCTCAACTACACAGTTAAAACAAACACAAATAAACAAAAATAATTTGTATATTATTATATTTTCCCATAACACATTAGGGGTCTGAAATCAAATTAAGGGTCACATTAGGGGTCTGAAATCATCAAATGATTGAGAATATAGGCCTTTCAGATTTAGGGCCCTTTCATTTGAGGCCTTGACTGCCAAGAGGCCTTGAGAAGTTAAAGGCTGGTTTAAACGCTGCCTCAATATGATCATATCCTGATCCTGTTGTCAGAACAAGAGTAGTGGTCAGCTACCTCAAAGTAAGAACTGCTTGCTATGATTGTCTTTATCTATTGGGGAAGGAATTTCTGGAGTCTACACACCACAGCTCTCTGCAGTGGTTGAATAACTTGCAGCTCTGGATGTTGAGGGAGAATGGACTTCTGTAAAAAGATCTGAGCCAGAGGGGTTCTGACAGCCCCCCTAAAACATCAGGCTTTGAAAGGGAGCAGGTGCCCAGAGGAATGATGGAGACCGAGCCTGCTGTCCACATGACTGAGTTAGGAGAAAGCCTCGAAGCGCAGAGAACCGACCAAGGCATCAAACAGCTGACACTTTGGAACAGGGAGGTAGACTAGAGACAAGATATAAGTGACCACTGCCCACCTCACCCTGAGAGGATTTTGGAACTACCTCCAAGTCCAAGGCAAGAATCTGGCCAAAATACTTTCTTTGCACTAAAGGTTTTACTCCTGCACTGCAAGTAATGACTCCCAGATCAATGGTGCCCAAAGCATCCAAAATGTTGCACAATTATGTCACATATAAACACTTGGAAAAAATCTCCCACAGCAGAAGGTAAAGGCATATTTGACCAGACTGGTTGATCAGGGGATTGGAACAGGTAATGTGCAGAGTGTAGAGATTGTGCCTCTTGGAAAAGGCATGGTAAAGCATCATGTCCTCGAAAACATAATATCCCTATGAGGAGATGGCACTTGATACTCAGTATTGTTGTATTGAGTTGCATGAAAGAGCTAATCTCCTTAGCCAACTAAGGACACTTTTGTCCTTTTGAATTGTATGACACAATTCATTCAACAAATCAGATATCATATAATGTGCTGTACATTACAGTCATACGTGGTACCATGGGCCATTTTATTTTGAGCTTGCGTTCAAATAAATCAGCTGAACCAGGGCATGTTACAGTAGTTTGGAAAAAGCTTGTATCCGGTTTGTAATGTTACGTTTGATATCTTTGTAATATCCTATCATAAACATTCAGTTAAAAAATGCAATGCGCGCTATCTAGGTGTCTACAGAGTCAAATGTTCAGTGTTAATTTAACTCCAACAGTTTATACAAACCTAATAGAGATCAAATGTACGGTAAAATGTTATATATTAGAGTTGATTTAACACTGAACATTTTACGATGATCCACGTACGGTGTGCATGGTCTTTGAAATAACGTATTTTCCTTACATCAATATACAGTAGCTAAGTAGATTCCTTGCTAGCTAGCTTCAGGAAGAAACCTTGATGAGCTTGCTAACACGGGTAAGATCACGCCTTACCTTTGGGCCATTCTGACTACTAATGTTCCTAGTTGAATTATTTTGAGAGGATGAATCACAACTTTCTTCTGCGTCATATAGTTTGGCCACAATTTTGTGCTGTCTTCCTAAATAGTTAGCTGCAATTTTAAGATTGCAAAAATGATCTGGTAGACAAGTGTTCAAGTGTTGATTCCCATCTGCCACCCAAATTCAAAATTGAAGACAGGTGTCTCTCAGGTGTTATAGACCAACGACGCCTGATTAAAGCACTTTTCAAACATGATGCCTAAAAGTGGATCCGCTGTCAGAACGACTGAAGAATTGTTATTGAAATGTGTCCACAAGGTCTAATGTTTTACTAATGAAGATGCTGCTGCTGTGTGCTTAAATAAGTGCTTATTTTCAATGGGCCTGTTTAATACTTTTAAAAATGCAAACCACTTAATGCCTCAACCTATTGCCACTCAAAGATGCTACATAATGTCATTGTTATATCATTAATATCAAGGCTGTATGTTTCACCCACTGTTCTCTAAGAGAGTTATATGTCACTGTAATGGAGAAGGAGCTATATAACTGTACTCTGTATTATTTATGAGGATAATTTATATTATATTAAATTCTGTAACTAATTTAACAACCTCACATTGGTAGCATTTCTGTCTTAAATCCCTTTGAACAAAGTCGGGTCAATCTCAGGAGACCAGTGAACTTGAATTTGAACTGGAACCTGGGGTGAAGCCAGGTGAGGTTTGGCAAAAGATGCAGTCGAAACATGTTCTTCATCCAGTATCATCAACTTAAAAGGTTTACTGCTATAATTGTCTATCAAGAAAAACTCAAATATTGTATCTTTGTTACCGCCAGCTGAGGATTCTCCGGGAGACGCCACAAACACAAACCTCCTCCCACTGCTTCTTCCCTTTTGTCCCTGCCTCTAGTGCAGGGGTCTTCAACTCCAGGCCTCGAGGTCCGCTGTGTCTGCAGGTATTTGCTCCAACCACGCACTACACCACCTGATTTCACTAATTAGCTCGCCTCCTGGACCAAGGAGGTAAACTAATTATTCTAAATCAGGTGGTGTAGTGCGTGGTTGGAGCAAATACCTGCAGACACAGCGGACCTCGAGGCCTGGAGTTGAAGACCCCTGCTCTAGTGAATATGAAGGCCTTCCATGAGCCAATCACTGGCCTTGATCACTTTCAGGTGCACCCCGCACATAGGCTCTGGGGAATGTAGTTCTTCAGGTGGTCGCCATTTGTAGTTGTAGTCCCAACTGCAGCCATCGGATAGGGACATATCTGCCCTCAACCACCACGCCTCTCATGGTGTCACAGTAGCAACACACTTAAACATACCCTGTCCAGAGGATATGAAAAAAGGTGAGTTAGTGGAATTGCTAGTTAAAGAAATGGGTGGTTATTTAGGCGGAGAGCCCCTTGACAATGCTATGTGATTACAGCTGGAGATAATGGAAATAGAGTGAAAGGTTCCACCAAATAACTGAACAGGAGAGACAGACTAAAACCGAACTAGAAGAGAAACGGATTGAATTAGAACAGGACAAAATGTGTTTAGAACATGAGCGGGAGCTTAAAAAGTTGGAGTTGCAATCTTAACAGAGGCACTCAAGTACTGAGGCATTGGATGTAGTTAAGAACCTTCATTTAGTTCTGAAGTTCAATGTGACGTTTTTTTCCTCTCGTTTGAGAAAATAGCCAATAGTTATTAGCCATTGTTGGTGCAGAGCACCTTCTCTGGGTGAGCGCAAGAGGTCTATTGGATGTAGACTATCAAACCATAAAAGAGGCGGTGTTGGCTAGTTATGAGCTGGTGCCTGAGGTATATTATCACCGATTCCGTACTCTGAAAAGGAAGGAAGGAAAGAGGGAGAGTCTCACTTAGTGGGCATGAAAAAGGCAACTATGTTTGACTGCTTGGCTAGCCTTAAGTAATTTTGCTGGAAGCCTATCCATGGCTAAATAGGCCTACCAAATTCATGCTTGAAACTTCAGTAATATGATGGTTTAACACGTATGAAAATAAATTCCATCCATCCATCCATCTTCTACCGCTTGTCCATGTTGGGTCGCGGGGGCAGCGTCCTAAGCAGGGAGACCCAGACTTCCCTCTCCCGGCCACTTCGTCCAGCTCTTTCCGGGGAATCCCGAGCGTTCCCAGGCCAGCCGAGAGACATAGTCTCTCCAGCGTGTCCTGGGTCTTCCCGGGCCTCCTCCCGGTGGGACGTGCCCGAACACCTCACCCGGGAGGCGCCCAGGAGGCATCCTAACCAGATGCCCCAGCCACCTCATCTGGCTCTCTCGACGCGGAGGAGCAGCGGTTCTACTCTGAGCCCCTCCCGGATGACCGAGCTCCTCACCCTATCTCTAAGGGAGAGCCCAGACACCCTGCGGAGGAAACTCATTTCAGCCGCTTGTATTCGCGATCTCGTTCTTTCGGTCACTACCCACAACTCGTGACCATAGGTGAGGGTAGGAACATAGATCGACCGGTAAATCGAGAGCTTTGCCTTTAGGCTCAGCTCCCTCTTTACCACGACAGACCGATGCAGCGTCTGCATCACTGCCGACGCCGCACCAATCCGCCTGTCGATCTCCCGCTCCGTCCTTCCATCACTCGTGAACAAGACCCCGAGGTATTTAAACTCCTCCACTTGGGGCAGGATCTCCTCCCGACCTGGAGAGTGCACTCCACCCTTTTCCGGCTGAGAACCATGGTCTCGGATTTGGAGGTGCTGATTCTCATACCAGCCACTTCACACTCGGCTGCGAACCGCTCCAGCGAGAGCTGGAGGTCATGGCCCGATGAAGCCAACAGGACCACATCATCTGCAAAGAGCAGTGACCCAATCCTCAGGCCACCGAACCGGACCCCCTCAACGCCCGGCTGCGCCTAGATATTCTGTCCATAAAGGTTATGAACAGAACCGGTGACAAAGGGCAGCCTGGCGGAGTCCAACCCTCACCGGGAACAAGTCCGACTTACTGCCAGCAATGCGGACCAAGCTCTGGCACCGGTCGTACAGGGACCGAATGGCCCGTATCAAGGGGTCCGGCACATACTCCCCGAGCACCCCCACAAGACTCCCGAGGGACACGGTCAAAAGCCTTCTCCAAGTCCACAAAGCATGTGTAGACTGGTTGGGCAAACTCCCATGCACCCTCCAGGACCCCACGGAGGGTGTAGAGCTGGTCCACAGTTCCGCGACCAGGACGAAACCACATTGCTCCTCTTGAACCGAGGTTCAACCATCCGACGGACCCTCCTCTCCAGAACCCTGAATAGACCTTACCAGGGAGGCTGAGGAGTGTGATCCCCCTGTAGTTGGAACACACCCTCCGGTCCCCTTTCTTGAAGAGGGGACCACCACCCCGGTCTGCCAGTCCAGAGGCACTGCCCCGATGTCCACGCGATGCTGCAGAGTCGTGTCAACCAAGACAGCCCCACAACATCCAGAGCCTTGAGGGACTCCGGGCGGATCTCATCCACCCCCGAGGCCCTGCCACCACGGAGCTTTTTAACTACCGTGGCGACCTCAGCCCCAGAGATAGGAGAGCCCACCCCCGAGTCCCCAGACTCTGCTTCCTCGCTGGAAGGCGTGTCGGTGGGATTGAGGAGGTCTTCAAGTATTCCCTCCACCGACCCACGACGTCCCAGTCGAGGTCAGCAGCGCCCCATCCCCACTGTACAGAGTGTTGACAGTGCACTGCTTCCCCCTCCTGAGACGCCGGATGGTGGTCCAGAACCTCCTCGAAGCCGTTCGAAGTCGTTCTCCATGGCCTCACCCGAGCTCCTCCCATGCCCGAGTTTTGCCTCAGCGACCGCCGAAGCCGCGCTCCGCTTGGCTCGCCGATACCTATCTGCTGCCTCCGGAGTCCCACAGGCCAAAAAGGTCTGATAGGACTCCTTCTTCAGCTTGACGGCATCCTTCACTGCCGGTGTCCACCAGCGGGTTCGGGGATTACCGCCGCGACAGGCACCGACGACCTTGCGGCCACAGCTCCGGTCAGCCGCCTCGACAATAGAGGCACGGAACATGGCCCATTCGGACTCAATGTCCCCCGCCTCCCCCGGGACATGGTTGAAGCTCTCCCGGAGGTGGGAGTTGAAGCTCCTTCTGACAGGAGACTCTGCCAGACGTTCCCAGCAGACCCTCACAATACGTTTGGGCCTGCCAGGCCTGACCGGCATCCTCCCCACCATCGGAGCCAACTCACCACCAGGTAGTGATCAGTTGACAGCTCCGCCTCTCTCTTCACCCGAGTGTCCAAGACATGCGGCCGCAAGTCCGACGACACGACCACAAAGTCGATCATTGAACTGCGGCCCAGGGTGTCCTGGTGCCAGGTGCATATATGGACACGCTTGTGCTTGAACATGGTGTTCGTTATGGACAATCTGTGACAAGCACAGAAGTCCAACAACAAAGCACCATTCTGGTTCAGATCGGGGGCCGTTCCTCCCAATCACGCTCCAGGTCTCACTATCATTGCCCACGTGAGCATTGAAGTCTCCCAGCAAACGAGAGGAGTCCCCCGGAAGGAGTGTTCTCAAACACCTCTCCAAGGACTCCAAAAGGGTGGGTATTCTGAGCTGCTGTTTGGAGCATAGGCACAAACAACAGTCAGGACCCGTCCCCCACCCGAAGGCGGAGGGAGGCTACCCTCTCGTCTACCGGGGTGAACCCCAACGTACAGGCACCGAGCCGGGGGGGCAATAAGTATTCCCACCCCTGCTCGGCGCCTCCCACCAGGGGCAACTCCAGAGTGGAAGAGAGTCCAACCCCTCTCAAGGAGACTGGTTCCGGAGCCCATGCCGTGCGTCGAGGCGAGGCCGACTATATCTAGCCGGAACCTCTCGACCTCCCGCACCAGCTCAGGCTCCTTCCCGCCAGAGAGGTGACATTCCACGTCCCTAGAGCTAGCTTCTGCAGCCGAGGATCGGACCGCCAAGGCCCCTGCCTTCGGCCGCCGCCCATCTCACACTGCACCCGACCCCTTTGGCCCCTCCCATGGGTGGTGAGCCCATGGGAAGGGGGTCCTACGTTGCCTCTTCGGGCTGTGCCCGGCCGAGCCCCATAGGTGTAGGCTCGCCACCAGGCGCGCCCTCGAGCCCTACCCCGGGCCTGGCTCCAGGGGGGCCCCGGTGACCCGCGTCCGGGCGAGGGAAACGTAGTTCCATTTATGTTTGTCATCATAAGGGGTCTTGTGAGCCACGCTTTGTCTGGTCCCTCACCAAGGACCTGTTTGCCTTGGGTGACCCTACCAGGGGCATGAAGCCCCCGACAACTTAGCTCCTGGGATCATTGGGACACGCAAACCCCTCCACCACGGTAAGGTGGCGGCTCAAGGAGGAAAATAAATAAATTCTAATGTAAAATTTTATAAGAATCACATGTTGCTGCAAGTGTTGTGGCAGTCAATCAGTTTATCAATTCAGTAAGTTAGTTGTTCGCTAGCTTGCTGCATCTTTCTTGACTGCTGATAGATAGTTTACTAGTTTGCAACTACGATCTGACCTTTTCAATACTGCATGGATTGAAAACATATTTTAAAACATACCTTGTGTTCTCAATGTTAATTATCAGAAATCACAATATAATTAAGTAGATATTGATTGTATACACTCACAGTGTGTGACAGTAAATGTTCAATGCCCCATTTTTCTAGTAAAGAGCAATGCCATGTGGATGTATTTCTGTACAGGAATGTCACATGCTTCCCCCCAGCAAGTACAAGCTTTCACTGAGTGCATCTTAAACATGTTAATCCAAGACACAAGGCCTTTGCCTATGGTTGAGCCTGAGGGTTTCCATGGAATGGTTCAGATGCTCAATCTATAATACAACCTTCCTTAAAGAGCTCACGTCATTAATGGATGAGGAAATATCACTGGTTAAGGAGAAGGTAAAAGCAATAATTAAATCCATTGAAAGTACCTTAAATTAATTGCACTAAAGCATTCCCACAGAAGCTGTCTTTGGCGTGACATACATTGGGGACGACTAAGAAATGAATGAAGATGTTAAACCTCACCGCAAAACCACTTCAGGAGTGACACACATCTGCTAACGTAGCAGAATGGCAAAGTTCTGAAATTCCTACAAATAAGGTAATGGCTGTAGTTCACAGTAATGGAGCCAATGTTGGCACAGCAGTGAAAATGAAATGCTTGGAAGAGGAGCATGGATGATCTTCATTCCACTGTGCAGGCCATGGCCAGCAACTGGCGATCGACTATGCTCGATTCAAACACTGACCACAAGATGGGATAGCACGTTCTACATCATCAGTCGACCGCTGGAGCAGAGGTGACTTGTAACTGCAACGTTGTCAGATCCTTCAGTTTACACAGAGATGAAATAGGTACCTTGACCTTCAGCCGAAGCAGTGGAGCATGCTGGAGGAGTTGAAACATGTTCTTGAGCTGTTTCAACGTGCCACTCTCTTCATGAGTGGAGAGAAGTGATGTGGTGGAGTTGGAAAGCACAAACATTTACTGGGACATGTCATGTGAAATCACGCATATACCCAGATATGGGACACCAACTACCTGAAGTTGATTTGATTATTTTATTCCTTTTCTTGCTTTGTACATTTCTGTACACTTATATAATTCATGCACGCCTGCACATTCCACACTAATCGAGTATATGCACGCATATAGGAGTAAATCTGCTCTCACCCACACTTACTATGCTGTATACACACACTCTGTCCTGTCCTCTCCCAGCCCCAAGAGAGGTGCCAGGGAGTGACATTGGGCCTGGGCACATATCTATATTATGGGAACACTGATGTTGAATGTAATCAATGTGGTAGAGGGCTTTGGATCATCTTCACCTGAGGGGTGAGCGCACGTGCTACCCTTAACATGATGACCAACAGCACCTGAATGAGAAATGTTTGTAAATGTATTCACATGCCAGATACTGAAGGGAGGGCACAGCAGGGTGGGGTGGGAAGATTCCACCATGCTTTGCTATAATAATGGGGGTTAGGAGATTATGTCTTCACAGCGTTGTTTGGTTTTGTCCTTGAACGGCTCTCCCTGTGTGCACATTGGTGAATAAAACTTCTTTGCTTTACTCGCGATTGCATCTCCTTATCTCTCTCTCCGGGTCTTAGGGAAATCTGAGGGTCTCTTGGGCTACGACCATATCAAGAAGTATGTCACCTCCTCTGAGACGGAACTTACCAAGTTGTCAACTGTAACTCAGACACACACAGGGCCACTTTGTCACGTGGTGAGCTTATGTCGGCTTCCCTATCCCCTCCCCCTGGGGGCTGGCAGCCAATCGCCTCCCCTGAATGGGACTCCTGGCCAGGGCCGGGCTGGCACAGCCAGTGATCAAACCCAGGCTGCAGTGGGCAACCTGCACTTCGAATTAGGGCTGAGTATCATTTAAAAAAATTATACCGATACCAATACTTTGAATTCGATACCAAAGCAGAACAATACCTATATGAATTAAAGCAGATTAAGTTATCCAATAGCCTACACATTTTCCCTCCCATTGTATACTTTTTTTTAAAAAAAAAAAAAAAATTAATACAATTAACCAACCAATATTTTTTTTTGGGGGCTCATTGCACTTTAACTTGGTCAATATTTTTTTCAAGTTAAAGGCAATATCCAGTTTGAGCCCAAAGCTGGTCAGCATATTTAATAAAATTACAAATAATTGTGAACACATGCCTCAGTGTGCATTGTATCTGTTTAAAAGTCCTGAACAGTCCAAATCACGTTTTTCATCAAATGATGCTTGGGTGAAACCAGAGAAAAGGTGGATGTTGCAAGCTTAAAAACGGAGTGTTGCTCCTCCTTAGTGTTAAAAGAAGAATCCTATTGGCTGACATGGGAGTATTTGTGACATTGGAAAACCCAGCTTCTTTTAATACACCAATGAAAGCTTACCAAAAATCACCACCTGTAAGCATCATCACTTCATAGAGGAGGCGCGTTCGCATTGTCTACTAGCAAACAAACGTAGATAGTTACAAAAATTCACCAACAGTAATAGATGTTCGCTAACATAGCAAAACCTCACTATCATGCCTGGATGTCAAAAAACAAATGTGTCTTTTGCCAAATTTGAACTTTTACACATTTTACCAAAAAAAGCAGAGGAGCGAGAGAAATGGCTGCAATTTATTAAGGTTTAGCACTAAAGTCTTCTATTTAAAAAACACAGGACCCGTTGCTGATGTAGGTTAATAGGCCTGCCAAATATATGCATTAGCTCCCTGCCCACTCAGCCTGCCTTACAGCCTTGCTCACAGTCAGAGACAAGAGAAGGCATATCTCCAATTCTGAGCATTTTAATCAGAGGAAAAAAGTATTAAGGATGATTTTTTGGCACACTAAGGTAATTTACATGTGAAATACGGTACAATGACTGTGCAGGACCTTTTAATAAAATATTAAGCATTTAAAACTATTTATAAAATAATCAAATATTTGATTTAATATTCTGGCACATCATGGGGCTCCCATAGGCTAGCAGTTGTCATCTGGCTTGCAGGTGAGTGCATCAGAGGAGTGCACACACTACAGCTACAGTGCTCCTGGCAAAGGGCACAGAAGTAACTTGACAGCCTCACAACTGGAAATTCCAAATTGGGGAGAAAGAATTAAACACAATCTTGTGTTGCGCTGGGCAAAAGAACGGTCTTTGCATATGGTCAGAATTATGTTATTGTCTGGGTACTGATACACTGCTGTAGTCAATTTCTCCTCCATTTTTGTAAAGGTATGCTGCAGTGGAAAGAGAGCTTGCAGACAATGTGTTATTACGAGAAAAGAAGACATCCTTAGCGGTCATTGCTGTAGACTACTGATGAACCCTAACTGAAAATCTATCTTTCCATGCATTTTGCCAAATATGTAAATCTTTGTCTTTGTAAATCTTCCTCCATACAGTATACACATACAGGACATAGAACATATTGTAGCGATCCAGGGGGGTCGCTACGCAGAAATGTGTGCAAGGGGCATTATGGGGGAATGCTGTTGTGTGTTTGTTCGTTCCCCCTGTGTTAATTAGCTTTTTACGTTGTTAACCTTGTTGCGTGTGTTATTGTTTAGCCCTTGTGTGTTAAGCGGGATGGTTGCGGTGAGCTAAATGTTAGAGCTACCGTGACCAGTGTGCATGTACTGTTTAGTGTAGTCCCCTGTAGTTCTGTGGCAAAAGTGTTCATCGTTGAACGGTATCTGGGGTCGTGCGGTGTATGGGACACAGATACCGTTGTCGCCTTTTATTAAAGTGGCTATTCACGTAGCCACATTTAAACTGCTGTGGACTCCGTTTGTCTTCTTGATGCACCCCACCACGCATGCTCGCTACAATATGGTATCTATTTTGTAGGTACTCAAGTTTGTACATGAATGTTTGGAAAAACAAAAGGAAATGTGTTCTTGTATGCACGTGCATGTAGCCTACTTGTATGTGGAAGACGACTCTTGCACAATTATCAATTATTTTTAACTGAACAAATTGGCTCAATTAAACCAATAGATATTTGAGGCTCAGCTATCTGATATGTTTACTGAACTACTGAAGTACTAGTTTGAACATTCAAATTGAAATATTACATCACACAAAACCTGGCTAAAGACTGGAAGCTTGCTGCCCCTCTGTGTGAAGGGGCTATGTTTGTTTCTCAGTAGCACACCTCTCATTCGTAAGGACCTGCTGGCTAATAAAGAGAAACATCTTCTGTTGATTTCTAATTAGATATACGACAATGCAACCGCGTCCCCGCGCGTGAAAGTGCGCGTCAGTTAAACGAGTCACGACTTCATCTTTGAAAAGCTTGTTTCGCATCGGCGGAACATCATACACGGCGGCGGCGAACGATGCCTGGGAGCCGGCGCCGTTCAGGTCCTCTCTGTGAGAAGGCGAAGCTGTGTTCGCACATCCTCTCTCCTCGCACCTCTAGACTTCTTTATGTGACACTAATTGTTTCTGCTACTCATGCCAAGTACCTACTGTTCTCCCGTGCGTTCTACAGACAGGGCCCCAGTCCCTCACCTGCTTTTTGTGTCTGTTAAGGAATGAAAATACGTCTTTCCATCTGCACGGAGCGCACCTCTCCTCTCTACCCACTGCCTTTCCAACCCTGTTTGTTTTCATGTAACTGGTTGGCTGTCACCAACCCACATTAACACACACACTAAAAACACTCTCCAGGAGGTTTTGGCAAGAGGAAATAAAAAAATAAAAAAACGTATACTGTTGGGAAAAAATGCAACTCATAAAATAAAATTGTTCCGGAGGTTTGGGTGTTATTTTCTTTTGAAAAGTATTGTTAAATGTTCCAAAACTGAGCTCTCAGCACTTGACCACCTAATCCTTGCTCCCACCACCCCCGCCATCTCCACGCCCCCAGAGATGAATTGTTGCACAATACCTTCCCTACCCACCTTGCCCTCTATATCATTGCTGAGGAACCTTCAAACTTAAATACAGTTAAATATTTGAAAAGGCTGCTTTTGTAGCCCTTTACCTCCAGGGAGTTCTTGATTTTTTTCATTGAAATCTTTAAAACATATATATTCTTCAATGTCGGAAAGTGTTAATACGAATAAACTGAGTAAATACAAGACAAACAAAATGCACTTTCCATCTATAGCATATACATTTACAGAACAGGAAAAATGTGTTATAGCAAGTAGCATGCAGCTTTTGCTGTCTATCGCCACGACTTGGAAAGGAATTCAATCCACTTCCAAAGAGCGATTTAGCCAAATACTACAACGCAAAGTTCCGCAACATTAGCAATTCAAAAGACCGAAAAAACTATGCAATTACAAGAATGCTCACTATTTACAACATAAGAACATAAGAACACATAATGACGAGTATGGGCCATTCAGCCCATCTAGGTTTGTCATGTCCTAATCTAAAGAGTATCTAGTACTGCATCTAGCCTGGACTTGAATAGCCCAAGTGTTTCTGCCTCTACTACCCGACCTGGCAAGCTGTTCCAGGCATTGACAACTCTCCATGTAAAAAAAACCCTTCCTAATATCTGTGCGGAATTTGCCTTTAACTAATTTCCACCTGTGGCCTCGTGTTCTGCTAACCCAATTTATCTTTAAAAATCTTTGGTAATTCACTTTGTTAATCCCTTTTAGGAATTTTAAAAACCTCAATCAAATCCCCCCTAAGTCTTCCATTTTCTAAGCTTAAATAGATTGAGTGCCTTAAGTCTATCCTCATAACTTTTACCTTTCATACCAGGTACCAATTTAGTTACCCTTCTTTGAACTTTCTCAAGAGCTTCTATATCTTTCTTGTAGTGTGGTGCCCAGAACTGCACACAGTATGCTAAGTGAGGTCTGGTAATGGCATTATATAACATTAATATAACCTTAACCTTGATATAACCTATATACTTTTTGCTATGTATCCCAGCATCCTGGTGGCCTTTTTCACTGCTGTAGCATACTGCTTTGATGCAGATAAGACTTTGATCAACTACAATTTCTAAGTCTTTTTCAAATTGAACACCTACAATTTTCTTTCTTCCCATAAAATAATCCTGTCTTATGTTTTTATTTCCAACATGCATAACTTTACATTTAGCAATATTGAATGTAATTTGCCACATTTATGCCCATTCTTGAATTTTGTTTAAATCATCTTGGATTACTTTAGTTGATTCCAAACTGTTTGCCAAACCCCCAAGTTTAGTATCATCTGCAAATGTAACTATTTTCCTACTAAGGTCCCTATCAAGGTCATTTATGTAAATAAGGAAGAGCAGAGGTCCCAGCACCGATCCCTGCGGGACACCACTGCCCACAGCACCTAGGTCAGATACAAGTTAAACTGACAGGCCTATGGTCCCCCTTCTTATATATTAGAATTATACTACCCTGCTTCCAATCATCTGGTATTTCTCGTGTTCATGGATTGCATAAAAATATCTGTCAATGGTTTATGTATAATTTCCCCAAGTTCTTTGAGTACTCTGGGATATATGCCATTATGCCCTGCTGTTTTTGTAGTTTTTCTAGTATTTCTACTTCCCTTATCTCAAAGTCCTCCAAAATATTCTGTACATTGGCTATACATTTAGGTTAAAAGTTAAAAATTGTAGAGTTAGAGGAGGCTGCCTTAATTTGTCGAAAAATATCAAAAGTAACTGCACTGTGACCACTTGTCCCTCGTGGTTCTATACCTCTGTGCTGAAAATTCTGTCAGGATTATTACACAAAACCTGATCCAGTATTGATTTCCCTCTTGCAGGCTGAGTAACCAACTCTACCAAAAAGCTGTCATTAACCACATCTAAAAACTCCTCTTCACATTTACCCTGACCTGACACTACTTCCCAATTGATAGAGGGGTAATTGAAGTCACCCATTATTAACGTCTCTCCTTCTGCACAGGCTTGTTTTATGTTACCATAGAGCACAGTATTTATGTTACTGTCTGAAGCTGGAGGTCTATAGCATACTCCTATATTAAGGCCCTTCTCATGATCTCCCAGTAATCTAATCCAGATGTCCTCACAAGGAATGAATGAGTTAATACCTAGAATTTCCTGCACATTAAGATCGCCTTTCACATAAAGGGCCACTCCCCCTCCTCTTTTATTAGTTCTATCCTTCCTAAATAATTTGTACCCCTCCACATTATATTCCTCCCCATCCGCTGCACCAAGCCACGTTTCAGTAATCCCAACGATGTCATAACCCCCATTCAACATGACAGCCTCCAGTTACAAAAATGTATTTTTTATGCTTTTAAACACAGGAACTTCAGAGGCATACTCACGCTTATGTTGTCCTTCCCCTCCACTTATAACTGTGCTGAACCACCTCTATTCACGTTATGGTCTAAAAAAACTTTATTCATTATATCCTCACATATATTATTATACTCCTCCCTGGTATCTTCCATCTGGGCAGTCTGTACCTCCCTATCCTTAATACTAATAATAATTTCCCTCCCTGCCCCCACAGTCCCTAGTTTAAATATTCCTCCAATACCCTAAGCATATGCTGGCCCAATGCAGCTGTACCCTCCGGTTCAGGTGTAGCCCATCCCGCTTTTACAAGTCACCCCTGTTCCGAAAGGTGTCCCAGTGCCCCATAAACCTGTACACCTCTTTCCTACACCAGGTTTGTAGCCTGTAACATTAAATATCAGTGTATCAATTTGGAGCTGTGTGTGTATACAACATGTGATACATGCTTTCATACAGTGAGTGGCAGTATTGCTAAGGCTATGATGCTGACAAAATTCTCCCCATTTTCCCCAGCCCTAGTTATCATAGGGTGAAGGTGAAAATGTGTTAAATGCATACACACCTACAGTTGTATGTACAGTGTCTCCATACAGTGCAACAATAAATAACTGTTCAAATAAGACTCACAAATGTATGGTATATACTGTGCTCATGATATATACAGTGTGTGCATACGTGTGCATAATTTGTGTTATTCACTTGACTGGCATCCATTGCGCTTAGTAAGGCAAAGTGTGATATAATGTCAAAGAATGATTGAATACAGCAGAGCCTATTTTTCCATACACGCGCAAGAAGATGAACAACAAAATGAGCAGCTTACTCAACAAATCTATATATACTCATGCATTTCTGCTTTAATCAAAATGCGTGGCTCTGTATAGCGTCAGCACTTTTATTTTACTCGTGTTCTTGATGTTCTGACTGGAGTGAAATCTATCAGACCTGACTTTACAAAGCGGAAACACCAGTTTTATGCTGTCAAGGCCTGGACAGATGTATTCAGAGTGATTCAGATTATACAGGAATGACATTGGGTAGGGGTGGGTTTAAGATTGATTTTACAATATGATTTGTGTTCTATATTGTGAAGGCCTTGATTTCTCAGCAAAGTGACAGGTCATATCTTATCGTGATGTGACAAGTCGGTGAGAAACCATGGCGACGTGCTTGATATTTAGTGAAACCACCTCTCTTTTGGGACATTTTACTCCGAAACATACATCTGAGAATAACCCGGGCACACGCTATCTACCACAGACAAAGAACAGTTGTTTTGCATGTAAGTCAGGTTCATAGTCGGCATGACTATACCATTAAAATTAAACAGAAGTGCCTAAATATAGATGTCCCCAAAATAGTAAGTTTCAATTAAGGAAGCTGTTTTGTTGTTTTTACATTTCATAAATGCCAGACAGAATGAGGTTTTGGGACTACTGTAGCTCAGCTTGTTATGATGCCTTTGTTTCTCACACCCCATTGTTGCTGTGGTGAGATTTCATGGAAAATTGGGCATGAGTGACAGACAGTGTTTGACTTTCAAATCACTTTGGATTTTTTTCTCTCTCCTAGCCTTGTATGTAAACAGATACAGATTCCAATTTTTTTATGGAGTTGTGCAAGCCACGGCAGTTCCTCAAAGCTAAAGCAGCTTGCTTAAGGGCAATCACGCTGTGGTGAAACCTTTAAAATGAAAGCCACTGACACCTTTTGCAAGGTGTAAAAGATGTGTCACTTCCTCAAAAACAATTAGCGGGACTGAAGGTAGGTAACTTTTTTAATCCCCTGACTGGCACTGCCAGTCGGCTCCGTGGGTCCCTCATATCATGTTGTTTGTGGCACCTTAGATCCCTTATCAGCCAGAGCTTTGTTTACAGAGCGTCTGGAAACTCTGAATTTCCTGTCTGTATGCTCAGACTATGCAGGAATATTAAATGGTGTCTTTCCTTTAATTTTAAGAAGAAAAAAACTACTGACAATGAGCCGGCTTGCAATTGGTTGTACATCACTTGGGTGGGTGGAAATGTATTCAATTTGTGGCCTGTTTCCCATGTATACACATTTTCATACAGTAAATGGACTGTAGATATGTATAACATTGTATATTCTATTTTCTGGCACTTTGTTTGACAGTCATGGACACGGATTGAAACTACAGCACCATACGTGGTTTGGTTTGCTTATAAACTAAACTTTAGACTATAGATCCTCTGGATTATAGATCACCTTGATTTCCTTTTCAGTCTGATCTATAATCTAGAGGTGTAATTGGTAGACAAAGCATCAGATATGAATTACCTTCAGTTGTTTATTTGCTTGGCTGAATTGACATGGATAGCCTTTATTTTTCATGCGTTTGCACAGCTGGATATACGTATACTGAAGCAATTCAGGTTCAATTTTTGATGGAGGGTAAAGTGGCAGTACCCCCACCTGGCAACTGAATGTGCAGTAACATAATTAAAACACAGTAATTACAAAGTACATGCAGCAAGGATCTATTGCAGGTTTCATATTTATAAAAAAAAAATGGAATTAACATTTTCCTGTAAGATGATACACAGGGTTTGTAGAATGTGTTAGCATAAGGAGGTATTGCTAAGTCCCTGCCAGCATATACCACCCTGTGCTTCTGTACAGTGCCACACCTTTCTTGTGCAAAGTCACTTCATTTTCCCCTATCACTTCTCCATCTTGCCGGCAATGTCCGGTAATTACCATAATTTAAGTACTGATGATGATGTTCTTACGTGGATCAATTTGCTATGGCAATTTGACCCACTTAATTGAGTCGATTATCAGCCCTGTGTGATCCGACCCCCTCGCCGCCGAAGAGAAGTACCCAGCGCATGTCTTCAGGGCTCGCGAAGCAGGAAGAAACGGCCTATACAATGTGGTCATGCGCCTAGAACGGGAGGGGGGAAGGAGCCATCAAAGCTCAAAGTGCAATACCTCCGGACACACCATATCTGATGTTAATTTAATCATGCAAAGATGCCTCACTTTCATTTGCTGTAGACACAGGCAGAAGGTCAAGAGCAGCTTGTATTAGCACAATGATTTCAGAAAGTAGCAGTGTACATAATTGACTTTCTATGCATTTTAAAAGGGGTGGGAGATTGGACAGTCTGACAACCGTATATATAAAAAGAAAAAAATATGACCATGGTCTTTTGTAAAAAGCGGTCATTGTATCTGTAAATGGTAAGGGCTATCTGAAAAGGCCCATAGCTTATTGGAGTGCTGTGTTGTATAATTATATGGCTTACTATCTCCAGTATTGGCAGCCTTTAATACTCTTGCATGGAATAGTCTTTTTAATATTTGTGTATGTATAAGTGTATGAAGAACACAAATATATCTTTGTAGCGCATATTGGAAATGTTTATTTTGCACATAACAGACTCTAATTATAATGAGGTGAAACTGCGCTCTTTTTTTTTGACAAGACAAGTAACCAAAAAAATTCATAACTTTAGTTGTACATTAGTTGTACTTGTACATTACAAGTATATATATATACTGTATATATATATATATATATATATATATATATATACATTTTCTCCCAATTTGTTAGCCAATTGGACCCGCTATTTTTATGTCAATCCCCCCCTAGTAATGTGAGTTTGCTGCCGTAGTCCTGTGACCGGTAGTGACGAAGGCGACGGAACTCGCCAAGCTGTCGACCATAACCCGGTACTACAGGGCCACTCTTATGCGCAGCGAACGTCATGTCGGCTTCCCCTCCCCCTCCCTGGGGCGGACAGCCAATCGCTGCCCCCGGTGGCGCTCCCGGCCAGAGCCGACTCTGGCGAGACGGGGAATTGAACGGACGTATATATACTTTCGGACGTTGTAAAGTATATATTTTTTTAAATGTTACAAAATTGCAACAACAAAAAATTGATTTCAACTAATTTTCAAAACAAAGAACCCAAAACCCCCGGAAAAGTTACGTTAATGATGCCAGCGTAGCCTTTCAAACATGCGTCTTTAAAAAAAACGCCGAAAATGTAGACGGCAGTTTGACTTGCAGCAGTCGCTTTGTGCCAGACTCATCTCCTCTACGCAGGTGACTGCTAGGCCTCTGCTAGGACTGCATTATGGTGTGTTGGTGACTCCCGCTGAAGAGCTGCCACTCGGTTAATGGGAGGCGTTTGATCACCCCCAACCCCCAGCGCAAAAGGAAGCTGATGGATTTCACCACAGTACGCTATCCACTTCATCTGCTGTGAGAATTCCAGAGGCGATGTTTACTCATAATGTATGCTTCAGAACTGCTGTCGGAAAAAGTATGTTTAACTACATTGATTTTCTTCTGCTTGTTTTAAAATGACCCAGTGCTAGTTCAGATTAGTGGACAATATAAAGGAAGGAACTGCATTTGTTACAGTAAATGCACAAGTACATCTCATTTAGAAACAGGCCCCAAGTGCCTCGGACCAAAAGCCACTCAAATCCTGTTATTCATTTTCGCCTTTGTCTAGAGCTGGTAATACATGTGCGAAAGCAAAAGAGGAGAGGGTATTTTTCATTTTTTCATACCGAACAGACTTTGTTTATTTGTTCCCCCTTTTTTGTATGTAACTGTGACAAAGTAGCAGAAATCATGGCCTCTTTAAGAATGCAGGAAATGTTCCATGAAGCCCACAATGAATTTTATTGATGGGACTGTTGATTCTTAACTGCGCGGTCATTATTTTTCATAAGCCACTGGGAACAACAAGTCAGTCAGCTGACAGGTGCTAACACTGGGAGTAAAAAAAATGAGCAAAAAAAATGAACACACAAGAGCATAGCTAGATTTCCTCTCAGACACTGCAGAAAACAATGTACTATGAATTTGTGTTGTGTAGTGACTTATTTTGTATACAGCTAGAGGTTTTTTTTACAGAAACTGTGTAAACAGCACAATGTCCCATGTCAAATATATGTTTTGATGGCTGTGTACATAACCCAGGCCTTATTATTTTGCAAAGAGGCCCAGCAGCAATGTCTGAATTCCCATGAAGCATCAAGGCCTTTCAAAGCTTCGATCGGCGCGAGACATGGAAAAGGTAACGCGCAGTGTGATGTCTGTCGCACCAGTTGGGAAATTGGGGATATTAATATTTGGGACGAACGGGCGACTGCATGAACAATACGAGCGCACAAGGCAAATAAAAATGATGTATAACGTTTTGCCGTGCGGGGAAAAGGCAGGTCTCCACAGTGAAGTAGGCGGCTAACCCAAGCGATGAACCTGGGCCACGCTGTGCATTGGTACTCAACTTTAGTGCCTTTACTTTGGGCTGATGAATGGCCGACTTATCGGATACGCACCCTCTAGGTTGACGTGAGTCCCGGGAGGCCCCGCAGCCGCTGGTTAAAGACGAACTCCGGACAGCTGGAGAGAGTAGAGGCGTTCTCCTTCGGGGCCGCGCTCATGCAGCTGCCCAGCGGAGGAGGGGCTGCCTGAGGCGCGGGCTCCAGTCCGTGTGCAGACGCGAGACGAGCGCGCACACTGATCCAAAGGTAACGCATTAGTCCGTGTGTCATGGGACCTCTGTTTGCGATAAATACCTCTCACTGCTCACGGCTGTTGTCAGTGGCTGGCAAAGACATAAAACTCTGCTGCGAAGCCCTTCGTTTATCTCATCGCTTGAATTTATTTGGAACTTATGCGCTCAGTATTTTTTCTTAATCGCGCCGCTCAGAGGTTTTGCAACTGCAATGGATTTCGAAAAGAAAACACGGCTTATGAAAGCAATATATTACTGCACTTAAGCACTTAGCAGCCCAGAAAAGTGAAATAGAGCTACAGCACACTTCGTGCGGTGTTTATATGAAAAGAATGGTTCCACCCTGGTGTTTTTATTGGGTCTCTTGCATTGGTTATGACACACATTTCCTGTGCAGATGGGTATATAAGCTCGAGGTGATTTTGGCTTGTTAATATTTATTACGGATAGAATAAAACATCTTTCTATACTATTTCAAATGCGCTGTAAACATAAATTTGTAACATGCAGTAGTATTTGTATGCATCTTATTTTACGATGGCTTTAGTGCAAAGGAAAAAATATAGGATAACAGTTTGCTGACTGTAAGTAGGCTAGGCAAAGAGCAAGGACCAAGTATGATGATGTACCTATAAGAACAAAGAGGGAAATCAAAGAATTGGTAAAGTAATCGAATAGGTGCAATGCCATAGCCCATGAAAGTGATACTGTTTTAAGGTGCTTTAAGGTCACAGCCAGTTGATGCAGATGTCTTGTATATAACTGCTTTTGAATAACTTGATGTTGCAAGGTTCACCATTAGAACATAACACAACATTGGGGTCATTTTAATCTCCCAGTTAGGATACAGCCCTCCTGCAAATGTACATACACAGTACAATAATATATAATAATATATGCCATTTAGCAGACGCTTTTATCCAAAGTGACTTACAGTAGTGAATGCATACATTTTTCAGTATATGTGGCCCCAGTAGGGAATGAACCCATGACCTAAGCGTTGCTAACGCCATGCTCTACCAACTGAGCCACAGAGAACCAATGTATTAATGTATTGTATTAATCAGCATCTGTTAATTTACTCCATTCTGTTCAATATTAAGTTTGAAGTATTTTGACTTTTCCCCCCCACATTTCCCACATAAGCCTCTACTGGCTTGCAGGTTTTCTTTAAAAAATATTTAAAGAGAACTTTATGTGATACTGGCACAAATGCATGCTCACCATCCTCCTCCATGCTGAACACTGCTGTCTTTATGGTGCCCAGTGTGTAAATATTTATGATACATTTCACAAGCCTGACACCATCCAGTACTTCCTTCAAATTCATATGCCATCATAATTGTGGTTGTAATACATTTGGTCAAATTTAACATCAGCGCATTATGATTGAATGCAAAACTAAATGCAGAACAGAGTATAATACGTAGAACACAAAGAAAAATGCTGATTGCACCCAATCACACCTGACTACACTCCTCAAAATGTATATCACATGTCATTTGTATTGGCGTCCATGAATACGACAATATGCAATAATTGTCTAGTCTGATTCAATTTCAACAGGCTTTCTAAAAATAATTCCAAATGTAGATCTCGGGTTTGGCTTTTTTTTCTTCTTTTTTTTTAAAGGTGTGAAATGTGAGCCTGTCATTTCCCTCCATTTTCATCTTCAGCTTCTCTGCTGAGAGTTTGGATTTGGCAACAGTCTTTCAGCTAGACTGACAGATGAGCTGGTGATACGGAGGCATCAGAAAGTGCGGACTGACAGCCCGGCTTGACAGCCTTCTTCCACCTAAATATACTTCTTGTTCCAGGCATAATATCACCTTGACAGGAAAAGCAAAAAGGAATCTTTCCAGGAAAGGGTTGATAGCCCAAACTCGGGTCAGTCATTACAAGCCAATTTTATGGAGAGTGTTACAAAAAAAAGCACTGCATGTGTGATTATGTCCAACATTCTAGATCAGCTTAACAACCAATAGTATTGCAACGTTAGTGTTCTTTTTGTCGAGAGATCCTTTGCGGTTGGTTGCTGCCTCACGTGGTATAACTTCATGTAGACGAGAATGACTGGATAAATGTCAACATGCAAGGGAGAAGAATTAAAATTGAAGTAAAGCACTGATGGACACATAACATGGACATTGTACAGTACGTAGTTGGTCCTGTACCGTACATACAAAATGTAGTCTTTCACTTTAACTGAAATTATTATGAACTCAGATTGTTTACCTGAATACTTGAGAGTCAGCATCATTATTTTCCAAAACTAGCTATTAAAGAAATTGCTTTTGGAAGGCATGTGTTTTCAGTTCTTGACTGGATCTCTGTTCCCTTGTCATTGAAACGTGCGAAACATGAATGAGAACATACTTGGGCGAACAAGCAGTTCATCTTGGTTGATTGCTAAGGACAAGCTGTGCTTCTCTGTTCAAAGGTAGTACTCAGCTATGTGACGTCATGGTGCACATGGTGATTTTTGATCAAAATTGAGCGAGAAAGTACTGGCATGCTCTTCAAACTGTATACATTTTAATGAATATCACGTTTAGTTAATAACTCCTGAGTTATCACTACCATCTCTACTGCAACAATAAACTGCCATTGAAATAGTTCTTATGAATCTTGTGAAACAAAAACCAATGCATTGTAGCAATTTTGCTATGTATTCTGATGTAGCCATGGTAAACCATTTCCCCCCCACACATGTTCACCCTCCTAAGGTTCCACCTTATGTTTGCAGGGGGTGGGGTTGTGTGTTTTGAGGGTGCAACACTCTAGTCTAAATGGCCAACTGACTCCAAGCCAAATATCAATCTCAACACTTACTGTATGTCTTTCTGTTGAATCGTTGTTAATACGTGCCTTAAATTCTCTATCTCTGTCCATACATTTGTTTATATTGAGCTATTTTATTTCTGTGGCCTACACAGGGCAGCCATTTGAGGTGGATGTAGGACCAACCATCCCTCACTGTAGAAAGTGACAGACTAGTGGTCTAGCAGTGCCTTCCCCATGAATCCTCATTAGAGTGTAATTGTCACACCTCTCTGTGGCTGTGGACACCTTCCTGCATGGGAACGGATTATCACTGCAGGCCCCAGCTGCTGCTCTTTACCTGGCCAGTGTGCTGCAGCTCTGCTCTGTTCCCCATCGGCAAGCTTTTATTATTTTACACTGCGAGAACCCGTACGATGAACTGCTCTCAAAATCCAGGGTTGCAACCGTGTAGTTGATGTGGCTGGATTTTTGACCAAATAAAACCAACAAAAATCACCATGCTCTGTGTGTGTGTGTGTGTGTGTGTGTGTGTGTGTGTGTGTGTGCGCGCATGTATGATATCCTGCTTATGAAAATACATTATCTACAAATTATATATGATATATATTAAATGGAAATGATATGTAATGTCTTAATAGCTCAATAAATCCTAATGTTATAGAGGTATAGGTATGGCCTATTATGTGAACACTGTCTGGAAAATTACAAGAATGTACTAACCACTTTGTGAATTGGCAACTATATAATTATGTGGAAACGATGAGTCGGTAACAAAACAATTTAGATCCAAGTTATTTACTTTATTCTAACTGAGCTGCCATGCTTCATAGAACTCAAATCATCCGAGAAGAGAAAAGAAAAACACGCCCTGGGCAATGAGGTGTGGGTCATTGGAAAAATCCAACTAAAAGAGAATTATAGACCTCACTCGAGGGCTCCAAAATTGAACTTTACTATCTACCAACATTTCAGCACTTACCGTGCCTTTGTCAAAGCCCAAAATGTTGTTGTTCTGCCATATAGTATAAGACTGCGACATAAACAGTGCTGAAAACCTAAAAAGATCAAGGGATTGATGCAAACAGACCCATGTAAACATAATTGAAAAGTTGTGTAGTTTTTCTCTTCACTCACAATGTGCACTTGTGTATGATTGGCCCAGACGTGTCAGACAGGGCATCTAGACCAACTGGAGGAAAGTGCGCATTGTGTGCGAAGAGAAAAGTAACCGCTTTCCTACAATGTATCCTGTACTTTTCACAACATGCCTTGTCGATCACTCAGAGTGTTTGGCTTTCAAAGGCAATTTAGCTGTGCAGACTAATTAGCCAGTTGTCGGAAGTCACACCTTTTCACACTTGCAATTCTGTCTTGACAATTTCATTTTAACAAGGTTCCCACCAACATACCTTAGTAATGCATAACAACGCATTGTGTTTGATATTAGTGGCATGACCGTGAAAGTAATCAGACACTATATTAAAATAGGTAGCAAGTAATACAATTCAAGGAAGACATCGAATGCTATAAGCATTGTCTATAGTTCAGAGAAACCCCCATGCAGGTGAATAAGGCATCTTATATCTGGAAGAAAATAATGTACCAGTAATTGATAAATAAGTAGAGATAACTTTGCCTTGAACAAAGCAACATGACAAATACTTTTTTTTTCAGTCACCATGAGAAAATGTTGCATTTGCAGCTCTTTTTTACATTTGACTGTAGTGTCCATGTATTTACACAACCATATAAGGCTATATAATCTGCAGCTTAAAGTATAATATTTCTAATGGCACTTTATGTATGTTTGTTGAGACTATAATTACCTCCCATGTTAGATTCATAGCTGTTTGAGAAACACATTTTGCGGGCTGCCATTGCCAGAAACATGAGCTCTTTCAGCTTTATTTGTCAATTATTAAATCATAATTAGATATGTGTTTTGCCATTAGCAACAGGCCTCATATTCAGTTTTGATAGGTCAGTAAGTCTTCTCTTACTTCTACTAACTGGATTTGGAAAGTGTTAATTTAAATCATTGTGAAATGCCTAGTTTCTATTTCCCCATTTAACTAATAAAGTGCATAAATGATTCATGGCAGCCACATACATAATTCATAATTAAATCACAGCTTGATGGAGTGGAATTTATTAATTGTGAAAATGCATGTGCTGCCATAATATACTAATTTATGTCTTTAGTTTTTATTGGCACATTGCTCACTCAGCTGTAATCAGCTGCTGTGTCTAGTTACCAAGTTACAGTAATGCATTGTTACAACAAATGATCTGTACATTTGGAGAGGGCAGCCTCTTAGTGATGGCCACAATATGCATTTGCCTTAAAAACTTAGGGTGGAGTATCATTTAGTGGAGTTGTCACATTGCCTTTCTGAATAATTATATGAAACGCCCTGAAGATCACAGCTAATGTGTTCCAGAGCTGTGGAGCTACAGGATTGCTCTATGACTGAAATGGCTTCTCCCTCAGTCCAGCCATAGCTGAAAAGAAACACTTTATTTTCACGTTATAAATGGAACTACTCCTCGTGGGCTATGATCCTAGTTCCTTGCAACCGGTCTAACCTGGATCATGGTCAGTTCATGATGAGAAGGAGATCTGTTGTAACAGAAATACTGTGCTATGTTTTTTTTTGATATTTTTTTACACTGCAAAACCTTGTAAACATTTTAAATTATTCACAATGATATTTTTGCTTTAACAGTGATTACTTCCTACTATTGTGAATAGTTCTTCACTCAGCGCATGGTAGTGCTCAGCTCATTTTAGAGCCATTTTATTTATTCTTATTTACTTGATCATAGTTGATTTTTGTAACTAGATCTACAATATTCTGAAAAGGCAAACATTTGGTTACATTTGAATTAAAGTAATAAGACTTTGTGAAATGAAAGTGGCATTAAAAAATATACTTCAAAAAGTGATGGACATGTTGTATTATCTGTCAGCTAATTCAAACAAAATATGTAGGCAATTTCAATTACCTTTTACTACCGATTACCGAATCAATTTTGGTGCAATGTAATGCGCAATCATCCTATTGACCTTAAAGAATCAATATTTTTGCTTCATATCACTTGTTTATGATGGAATATGTATTTCTGGTTTCACAGAGCCAAGCGCTAGCAAGATAAACAAAGGTGGCTGTGTTTATAATGGCCCTTTAGCATTCATGAGAATCTGCTTCTATCTATTGATTCAGTGTCACCAAATTTCTCTGTGACTTACACCTCCCCTAATTCCCATTACTGGGAGCACTGTACCCTTATCAAGGGAAACAATAAGCCAGTTGTCAGTGAAGCCGAAAATATGAGGGAGCCCTTGCCACAGTTCAGGAACTCATGAGTCTCTTGTGGAAAAACTCCAGCTCAGTCCTCCCAGTGACCTCTGTGCACATAAGGGAAAGCGCCACATGGATGCTAAGCTAAATCTGATCAGTTTGCAGATAAATCAGAAAATTGAATCTCGCTCATTTCATGAGGGGGAGCCCAAAATAGAAGTCAGCTCCCGCCCATAAACCTGTCACAGAGATATGTCTCTCGCAATGATGGCACCACAATCCCGCCACCCCCACCCTGCTTCCCCCATCCTCACCCCCTTTCTCTACTGGCTGCTATCTCTTCCTCTCTGTTATGTCTCTGTGCTCTTTTAGACAAAGGGTAATAAAGCTATAAATTGTGTGCCTTGCAGAAGGTATAGACATTCTGTCTCAGAACTGCTGTTGAAACTGCCATAAACCACCCACAAAGTCGTAGATAAAGATTTACAGTTATTTAACATCCTCCTTGTCCCTTAAATCAGAGTGATAAGAGAATTAAGTGATAGCTATAGGTTCTTTGTCCTTAGTCTATTGATTTTTTTTAAGAGTGATCCAGTATGATATATTTATTGAGCCCCGTATTTGCTTCAAGTTTACTGAGTGGAATGGGTGCCTCCTTCAATTCTAACACAGTTAAAGCAGAAATGCCCTATTCGTCAACCCGGCAATTACTCTTTGTTTGCTTTGCCTTTTGGCGGATCTTTTATTCAAAGGCTGAGAGCAAGTAGTGCTAAACAACCTCTCCGGGTTGAATCAACCCTCTGGATGAATGACTATGTGTCTGCAAGCAAACCCAAAGGTGTTGCCTTCAGCGATCGAACTCCTTTTCTCCGTGAAATGTGTTCACTGGCAACAAGCTCTGGTAAAAAAAAGTAGACCAGGGCATTGTCTTGTCTATTTGTATTGTCTAAACTATATCATTGTCTATATGGTTTTCCTTCATTAAAGCTGAACTGAAAACAGTAAGGGTATTGCCACATGTGACATAGTCCAGCATAATGTGCCATTCAGACCACGGCCAATAGCTATGATGATAACTTGGGTTCTAGTTCATCTGAATGGCAGCATCCACACTGCAAATGATAACTGTAAACTTGAGCAGACTTATAATGATAGATACTGTTGCAATGATTTACAGAGGGATTTTTAGAATGTGTGTCCAATAATCAACTATTTTCAACCAATCAAAATGCAAAACAAAGTGCTCGAGATGACAGGGCTGGCCAGGGAACTCCAATAGTCGATAGATAGCTAGCTAAACTAAGGTTCACTTTATAAAATGGATGAAAAGCTAATTGCAGAAGTGCAAAAGAACAACTTGGTATATCACAAGACGAACAAGTAAAAACAAAACAAAAAAGTTTTTTAAAGACAAACACATTTTTCCCCTATAGCCTCCCGCACAAAAGGGATGTGTGGGAGGCCATAGGGCAGTCCCTCGGAATAAATGGTGGGCAAGTAGTTTGCTCTGTAAGTTAGCTAGCCACCTATCTACTGTCTATAGTTATTGTATTGGTTGGTGCCAGGTTAAAAGGAAAGTTAAGTTAAGTTAAGTTAAGTGTATTCTGCAGTTCTAGTCAATGAAAACATAATGCTAATACAAACATGAGTCTTTACTTCCATTTACGTTACAGGCTCCTCGCTGTTAGCAGTTCGTGGCAAAAGGCATCTAGTACCACTACCATACTGCAAACATCTCCTTAACGTAGAAAATATAAGCAAATGTTATCTTTTGATTGACATGTGTAGCATAACAATATCATTTTTGATGTGAACGCTCACCAACAATTTATATTCGTCGTTATAGTTATAGTTGTAGTTATTGGTCACGGTGTGAACGGGCCTTAAGCCTTCATGTGCAGATCCAAATCTGTTTGCTTTCATTCAGGTTGAATTCCTGTTATGTGTATTAATGCAGGAACATATTGATTTAAACATTTTTTTAAATTGTATTTTTAAAATTGTGACCGACTTTGGAATGCCTAATTTTTGTGTATTCCTGCTCATCATCACAACCTTCTTTGTCAATTCTCGGCAGAGAGCAGACAAGCATGTGCTCTCCTCCAAAAATCATCACGCCACTACGTCTTTTCATGCCGCAGTCCACCAATCAAGTTCGCACAGACATTGAGTTGGAAGAGGACACTTCATGTGTAGTTTGTGCAGGCAGACTGTGGGTTCCTGATTCACCAGAGGAGATTGCTGATGCATGATGAGACACAGAAGTCAAGTAAATTCTGCTTGTAAAACTAATGCAGCAATGGCAAAATATTAAGCAAATGGGCAGCTTTGTATAGTCTTTCCATCATTTCCCCATGTAGCCAGAAAGGGCCCATGGTTTTCATCCTGATAACCATATGCTAAGCATGTGTGGAACAGAATCACAGATATCAGGATTGGTGTGTACTATGTTATATATTACATAAACAAAGCACTGGGCCTCTGAAAAGATGTCAAAGCAGTGGACTCGGAAGTCAAAACTGGACATCAGGACAAAATCGTACGTGATAAAACAAATACAATTTTGCACATGATCAGAACTTCTCCTGCTCACCAGCACACAAACCCCCCTTGATGTTGGGACTCAGTTGTCACATCTGTGTGTGTGTATTCTGTGTAATGTCTTTGTTGTTTTTGTTGAATAGAAAAAAGAAAAGGAAACATACATTTGGAGCTCTAGTGCTTTCCCCCGTGTTAATGACAGAAAATGTGTGTCACTGTTTCCATGTACCTGTTAATTCTCGTTTTTCTTGCTCTGTTGAGCATGGTTCACACAAACTGGAGCCCCAGGCACTGTAAAATTAAAAACCGCAACAACCCAAAAAAAGAAAACCCCATCAAGTTTCATCACCTTATCCATTCCTGACAGTTGGCTCCTTAACAAAGACACTGAGAATGTAATGAAATCACATTTACCTTTGATTCTGAGCCAGCTTTGTAATTAATTAATCCACACAGGGTTCATTTGAATTCTATTAAAAAATGACAACTTTGCGCTTTGGGGTTAAAAGACGAGTTTTTGATTGTGTCTCCTGTACACTCCATGTTAGCAGTGAGTAAGAGTAGCGTGGCTTTGTTTACTGAATAATGGCTGCAGTCAGAAACTCAACTTTCGTCAAATTATACTGTTGCAGCTTGCAAACTAATGTATGAGAACAGAAGCTTTGTACATAATCATGTACCCTGTGTTATTTTCTGACCTTTACATTGTCATCATGCATAAAAATAGTTCTGGAGATCTACAGTATTTGTTTGATAAGTGTGTGTATGTGTTTATGTGTGTGTTGGGAGGGGGACATTTATGTGATAAAGAAAGAGAGCATATAGAAGGCTTGTGTGTAGAAAGCTAAACTGGATCCTCAAAGCAAAAGTACAATAAGAAATGCAATAATAATATCAGAAATATATTTATCATTTAATTACTGTGTCAACACTTGAATCAATAAAATTTCTACAATTGCTGGTACTGGACTTGTCCTCATATTGGCAGCAGTTTGCATTTAATCATTTTAAAAATCATTAATGTAATTTTAAAGCACGTGTGTATCCACATAGGAAGCCATGTCCATATGCATCCATGTGAAAATTATGTAAAAAAAAAAAAAAGTTATTTAAAACAGTTATCTTTCCAGTCAGCTGTTGCAGAAACCTTTAATTGTTTGTTGGTCTATCGGGTGCTGTCTGGGAAGAACGATGCCTCTTTGCTTTAATTTTGTCTGGTGTAATCCTCAAGTGTTAGCCTACCAAAAAACACGAAGCGTTTGAATCGATCAGCTTTCAGAATGAACTGAATTTATGTGCTACTTTACTTATCGAGCTGTTGTGGTGTAAAATATAGCTATATTGTTTTTTATATAAATGACCACCATGAAGCAAAAAGCATCGGAAACCACTTTCGTAAATTATTGTCAATAAATAACAATGAATCACTTATGAAATTGAGGGGTCCTGATTTATGACAGCAGGCTGACTACACAAGAAAATATTGCCGCTGGAGCCAAGAGGATTTGGTGGGGCCTTATTCTCGTTTATCATTTGACACTCGAACGATGTTAAATGTGCGAGACCATTGCATCGCTTAACAAGAGCAATACCTTCCGCTCAGTTGTCTGTACTCCTTGAAGCCTCTCAAGGCTAAAGCATTTCAAGCTTGATTATTTATTTTGAGGGCGATTTCTCCAGCTTTTAGAGTTCTCATTTGGGGGGGATGAACCAAGTATGTTTTCCCTTTAGTGTAACACCGAGACCTTTCACTAGACTAAGTGCATTCAATGAATCATTCTCTCTATGTTTCATCAGCAAGAACGAACGGACATTAAAATTGTTATGGGGATGAATTGGTTGCAGCATTGATTTTGATAGCGTGGAGACATCTTTTTCCTCCATTCATCTGTGTGTTGTTCCCTTGATAACCCTGGAGTCCGTTTCATGATGCTGAATCCTGGTTTATATCATCGTGAAGTGTAAACGCTAATTAAACCATTTTTAATAATCCCCTCCAGATTGTGGGAACACGCGACAGGAAAGTGAGAATGGATTTAGGGTGAGTTTATTTTTACACTGACAGGTGTGCAGGAAACGGCAACGGGCTGTGCTGTGCCTTTAGCAAATGGAGTAAGGCGAATTATCCTTGTCACAAAAAGATATATAATCTTTAGTGTGGCCTATTATCGAAGGGCACGGGGTAATCAGGAGAATGAACATTCTTTCGAAAAATTGAGATTACACTCGCGTTTACAAAGAAGCATATGCTACTCTGTAATGGTTAGTGATATTTATGCCAAATTGACAAAATAATTAGCCCGTGAATGCATGAATTATCTGGCCTTAAACTGAGAATATTCCTGTCTCGCCATGTCCCAATTTTACTCAGTTCTCTTGGGCAAGAGGAAGTAATTTATTTTAGCGTGAATAGACTTGTGATAATGCCTCGGAAGAACGAGGCATGAGCCCTTCGCATCGAATGCCTCAATGCCATTTACACAGAGTTCGTGACCCTGGAGCTATGATAAATGTCAAATGCAACAACGTTCCTGTAAATAAGACACGCCATCGCCAAACAATCGCCTCCTTGTTGACTGCCAAAGCAGAAGGGAGGGCGCCTCCAGATTGCACATTATACACCACCGAAAAGGGACACAAATACTGATTCTCCTGTATCTCAAGGACACATGCAATTTCACTCCGTATTCATTACAGCTGGCCAGAGCACTTCTTCACCTACAGAGAAATATTAAATGTGGCTCATGTAATGACTTTATGAATTATCACTTAATCACATAGTTCGACTTCAGTAAATCGGGACTAATTTTATTTATTTGCATATATACTAACTTTTATTTTATAGTTTTAAGGAAATCAAGGCAATCAAGATTATTTACGATAAACGATGTAGTTCTGCTTTTGTGGTGGAGTAAATACGACTGATTGTAATATTGATACAAAAATGGTCTTAAAAGACTTAGAAGTGTACATTTCAATTTATATATAGTCATGCCATAGATGTCCAGCATGTCTTTTCTTCTTTATTAATTAAAATATTAAAAGGGGACGTTGTGCAATACATTTATTTATTATCAGCAAGTTCATCATGACATTGAGCATCTTTATTACAGAAATAATGCATTGTTCAAAAAAGGTTATAGACCCAGTGCTGCCATCTGATGGGGAGTTTTGTTACATTTGAGGCTGAGCCTGTTATTGCCCTCTTGTGGTTTATCCAAAAATATATATTTTTAATAAAAAACAATTCCAACCATACAAGAGTTTTTGTTTGTTTGACAGCTTAACAAATTGTAATTATTAAATGGAAATTTAAAATTTAATAGAAACCATATCTGTTTGGCCTTCAAGGTGATTTACAAGTTTTCTTTTTACTTGGATGATTTAAAAAACCCTTGCAGCTTTGTATACCTGCCTATAGTGTATCTATCAGTAGGAGAGCAAGCATTAACAATCAACTCCCAATGAGAAATGAATTTACATTTATAAAGAAAACAATTAAGCATTCAGAGCAATACAGCCATCCACATAAGCCTTATGCTGCAAAAGTGAACATTGTCTTTACACAGGACTGTGTTCACAGGTTCTGTGTGGCTCAGTAGGTAGAGCATGGCGCTGACAACACTTAGGTTGTGGTTAGATTCCCATTGGGACCACATGTTCTGAAAAATGTATGCATTCACTACTGTAAGTTGCTTTGGATAAAAGCGTCTGCAAATTGGCATATATTATTATGTATTATGTTCATATTTTGTTAACAACAATTATATTGACATTATGGAATGAAATCAATTTCTGTGGCTATTTGATCCTGTGCACAGAATAAAGTTACTGACTTCTGTTTTGTACAAGCAGTAGAAATACGTGCCCACTGGCTCACTCCACATAACCCTTCCAGAAACACATGTGGGGGTCTGAGATGTTCTCTCATGAATAAACAAGCCAAATATATCATCTTGTTTTCTGGTCTGATCATAATTGCATTTATAAGAGAATATAAACTCAGCCTGGTTTTCTTTCTTTCACCCTTATTTTTGAATGCCACTGCAGGATATAATTAGCTATCACCATTAGAAACCATGTACTACTATTTAATATTCCCTGTCTTTGTAGTCTGGGATTTTCTGTTGAAAGAGTAAGGGGAAAAATGCTCTTTGCTATTAGCAGAGTTATTTGGAGATGTCCACTAAATCATGTCAGACTGTGGTCTCATCCAGAGTTATGATTAACAGCATTTCCTGCTCCTGGAGGTGGCTGAAGGTTATTACAAGATTAAAGAACAAAACAGCTCTTGTTTTAAATCTGCCAAGGGGGGTGACGTCATTTCCCCTGTTTAAATATTCTTAATAATGTTAATAATTTATGTTGTTTTGTGAAGAAGAGATACTCCAGTCATATTCCCCAGTAATTAACAGCCTTCATGTGATGACAGCTCTTGTGAATTTAATACCACGTGCAAATATATAAATGTGTGGAGACATAAGTCAAAAGCACTCCCACCCCATCCCCCCGCCCCAATCCCCATGCATGGCTCCAGTCACATGGTAAGCACCTGATTTAAAGATCTAAGAATAATCATGCTATGAATGAAAAGGCTGGGGCCACATACGTTTTAAAATAAGAAGATGAGAAAATGCAGTGAAAAGACAATTGAATTTGCACACACCTCAAAATGGTTTCATTGTGCTAAATTGTATGTTTTCACCTCAGGTTCCATTTTGATAAACACTAGTGGAGCAAGTGTTAACTGTATGACTGCTTGACCTAATTTGATCATTTACATACCTCTACTCTAATTAATGACAGCACAACTTAGTGTACCCAGTTTACTGTTTTTGACAAAACCAGTTGTTTAATTGCTACATGTTAAGAATATTACTGGCTCCAGTCCGCTGCAACCTAACGTGAGTGTATGCATGGCGATATATCCATTCTCCTAGCAATGACCACACGTATGAGACACAAGAAGAATTTATAGGCAGCTGGCTGGAGGCTGATTAGGGTACCGCTTGTAAAACGTATTTTGGCATGTACAAAGGGTTTACTGGTACTCTCTCTGTCAGACAACAGCGATACATCAGTACTGGGATGAGGCAGTGAGACATTTTCTTTACTATGTTTAACTCCACAGGGTTTTATTTCAAGGGACATTCATCTTGCGGGCAGACTCCCAAGAATTTCAAACATGGTGCGGCATTTTCTGTTTTGCGGTAGGGGGAGTCACTGGTGGTAATTCATTAGCAATAGCACCGGCCCCCTCCTTTGCTTGCTTTCTGTTCTTGCCCATGTTGCTCAGGGGGCAATACACATCTAAACTCTGTGTGGAACAAACGTCAGTCCTGACTAAAAATGTACACTGCCATGTTGGGTACTAGGCTTTTAACCGGCAAGTTGTGATTTCGAAGCCTAGGTGCAACACTGCTCCTGTATGCTACCTGTATCCAAGGTGCTTTACACAAACTGCTTCAGTAAACACAAAGCTGTGTAAAATGGATAATAGTTCAATCGTGGTTCTCTGTGGCTCAGTTGGTAGAGCACAGCGTTGGCAACGCTTAGGTTGTGGGTTCAATCCCCACTGGGGCCACATATACTGAAAATGTATGCATTCACTACTGTAAGTCGCTTTGGATAAAAGCGTCTGCTAAATGGTGTATATAAAATGTCAATGTTTTCCTTGATTTTCATTTGCCACACAAGGTAACTATCTTTACCTCATGCGTTAAATGGAAGAGCACAATTTCCATTAATCTTTCCCTTAATTATGCTTTTCTAAAAGAAATAACTATAGCTACACATTTAACAGTCCTGGACTGTTACAAATATGTACAGCACTTCACAGGAAGTCCCTGCTAAGTCTGCTACCTGTCAACCGATGTCGAGGATGATTTGTCACTCCCTCATCTGACCATAACAAGTACATTAGCAAGCTGGATGGACTTAGCTGTCAGAGCCGCTGATGCTGTATGAAAACTTTATTAAACGGCAATTATAAGATGACAGTTCTCCCCCTGTCTTACCTCTTAGAAATTTCTTGGATATGTGCCACCATGAGTGTTAGTCACATCTCAGTGCTTTGCCTCCATTTCCAGAGAGGCTGATTGCGACCCCCTCGGGTTGTCCATCTGCTGAAAGTCACACAAAGGCAGCGCGTTTCACCGTGCTGTGGAGCCCGCTGAATTTCATACCCATTCCAAAGACCTCATCACTCTCTTCCTCAGTTTGGAACAATTTTTTTCCAGTCTCTGTTTCGGGCACCTGCATAGGTGCCCCTTGGAAGCAGGCAGATCCATGAGAGCTAGAGTGCTTGAGGGCACTCATTAACGCACTGTGGACCCATTGAGCTTGGGGCCCGGCTGAGGCCTATGCCATTCAGTTTGGCAGAGAGAACAATTATGTAGTTTTGTCACTCAAGTGTAGGGTCATGGTGAAATGCAAAACTCTCTCACTCATTTAAAAATGCTGAACCCACAGATGCATTTTCTTTTAAAGACCCCACCTCACTCATTAATCAAGGATGTTATTGAGCGCATTCGCAAGGAAGTGGATAAGGAATTGCTCTCAGCAGTCCACAGGGGTGTGTTAACGTTATACGTGGCGTTCATTTAAAGATGTATAAATGGGGATCAACGCACAGGAAAATCAAGTTCTCTCAAGAGCGCCATGCAAGTCATGCGGCCTTGCACTAAATCACTGACGCAGGTGACAGTAATCCAGTCTGCATATGATAATAAGCTTGCTTAAAACATGCACTGTGCTTAGCTGCCCGCGAACTGGTAAAGTGACATACGCGCAGAGGCAAAAGTGCTCCTATAGGATCAATAAGCCGTGTCAGGCTTAGAAGATATGAAGACATGCCGTTGATCAATTAAGATAGGGCCGCTCGAAATGCTCACAAAATGCAAATGGGCATGATAACTAAATTAGGAGCGGGACAATAAATCTGGTGCATAAACCCAAATGGCTGGGATTTTGCTGGGAAGATCAGAATCGAAATTACAACAGTTTGTTAAGCTAATTTGGCCCCAGTGTCGATTGGGGAGAACTGCTGAAGAGGAAGAGGAATGGCATTAAGAACTAATTGTACAAAACGCGCTCATGCCAAGTGTCTTCCTGGGGGAACGAAAAATAAAAATGTAACCAAGCAAATCATCGCGCGGAAGGCGGGGAGTGTGGCATAGTTGTTAGGGAGACCGGTGACCAGAAGGCTGTAAATTTGAAGAGGGACACTGCTCTTCTGCTGCCGTACCCTTGAGCTGTACAAATGGTTAGCATCTAATATGTAAGCAATCTGGAGTCCGCCCACATAAAAATGTCTCCTAAGCAAGAAAAAAAAGAGAAAGAAAGACAGAACTGGTGTAATTACAGTACAGGCTACGGTACGCGAACGAGCATCTTTCTCATACGGATAAAGAAGCGTGGAGTGGGTTTTGCAGTCCCCCGTCTCGCAGAGAATGCAGTCATTTGCCAGATCACTTTCCCTGTTGCCAATCATTCAGAAGAAGTATCTCTCAGGGTGCAGCTGATAATCATACATATTCTATGTGCAGAAGGGCCATAAATCTCCATCCGTATTTCATCTTCCAGCCATTCATCAATCAAAGAGGAGCAGGAAAAGGCACACCCCGCTTCACAATATATCAAATTAGCACCTGGGATGTTTACCAGGTTAATGCGAGACAACAGGCAGAGGTGAAATATAGCTCTGCACCAGTCTTTAAATTAAAAACCCTCCCCAGACCTCTCATGCTGTTAAGATGCGAGTGGGTGCCTTAAGAGGATAAGTCCTTGCCGATTGCTCGGATAGCGCCACGCTGCAGAAAACAAAAGGCAGCCTTCCTGAAGCAAGCATACAAAGGAAGTATATTAAGTCAGTCAACAGACGGTGTTTTGTGACATTTATCATTAAACGGTGGAATTCCTGGGTCGGGGACTTATTACTTCTGGGGCCAAAGTAGGCCCAGGAACGACTACCAGCTGACCCATGAGGGCCTGCGATTAGAATATGAGATGAGATGAGGCTTAATTAAAATGGAATTGTACATTATATTATTATATATTACATTTGACAGTTTAGATTTTAAGCATTTAGCAGACACTCTTATCCAGAGCGACTTACAAGATGTGCATTAATACATGGTAGGAACAATCATAATTTGCGCAAGAGATCAGCGATAGACATCGTTGTAGGCAGCTGCATACCATACCTGTAACACTGGGAAGGAAAAGGTTAGTAATAAAAAAAAAAAAGTTTTTATAAATGAGGAGTAAGGAGGGATACCTATACAAAAAGTATTAAGTGAGTAGGCAGCGGTGATGACAATTGGCTAGATGTACAGAATTCAGTGGTAGTGGAGTCTGAAAAGGTGGGTTTTGAGTGTCTTGCGGAAGAAGAGACTCATATTACAAATGTAGATTTTTTATTTTACATTAATAGCAGTGGTTTTCATTCTCAGTTCTGGCGAATCACAGCCCTCCTGTGTGTTGGTGGTAGGGTGTGGAATGACCGAACGACCTTGGTGGTGGAACGACCTTCCGCAATCGGTCAGGACCGCGGGATCACTTGCGATCTTCCGCAAGAGGCTCAGAACACTTTTCAGACTCCACTATCACTGAATTCTGTACATCTAGCCAATTGTCATCACCACTGCCTACTTGCTCAACACTATGTATCCCTGCTTACTCCTCATTTAAATAAAAAAATAAAAAATTACTGTGTTACAGGTATGGTTCCCAGCTGCCTGCAATTATGTCTATCGCTGTATTACTGCACTGATCTCTTGCGCAAACTATGATTGTTCCTACCATGTATTTATGCACATCTTGTAAGTCGCTCTGGACAAGATCTAAATGCTTAAAATGTAAATGTAAAATGGTGTGGGGGGTGGGGTAGAGTAGGGGCGTGCAGTAACATGGTTACCCCAGTCGGGTGGATGTGATTTTAAAAACAATCATTACTGCTAGTCAATACAGTTGGACTGTTTAATGAGGAATTGTAGGTGGCATCAATGAAATGTAGCCAGCAAAATGAAGAAAATGGGAATGCTGGTACTTCCGCTATAATACTTGGTACTGGTTTTGCTTTGCTTTAGTTTTGCTTTTTGTCTACTTTACCACCTATGCGCGTGTTCTGTTTTCAATGAAATTCAACATGCTGCACATTTGTGCATAGTAAATAAATGGAAATACATGTATATGTATACAGGTACATATATACAGGTATATAGTCAAGCACTAATTTCCTGTCTTGAGATCATTTAAATTGAAACATTGTTTTGGGATTGCACTGTATTTACGCAACAGTGCAACACTGCTGGAAGTTTGGTTTAGCTTTTTTGAACTTCAGCAAATTAGTTTTACTGTGAATTCTCCCTAGACAAAACAAAAGCAGTGGATCTTTACTCTGTGTAATTTGTTTTTGCACAGACTGACATTCTTTTCAAGAGAGAATGGTGAAATTAATAGGATATCATTCCTTTGGACTGAAATATTCTTTCCAGAATTATGAAGAAAATGTCTAATACGCGTCAGTAATATTATCTGTCATAATGTAAAACAGTACACAAATTGTATGCAATGCACAGTTTAATTTACAGTTGCTTTGTCTCCAGTTGTGACTGATATATTCTGTTGGGAGTTTGGGACGTAAGAGTAATTTGCAATATAAATTGTGCTCAAGTAATCAAGAAGAAAACCAGCTTGTTACAACTATAGTTAACTGTAAAGGAACTGTCTAGTTGTGTTGGTAAATGGCATATTTAGTAATTAAATCTAGAGACGAGTGGGAGTGAAACGGTATTGAAAAGGGGTTCATTAATCATGCTCTTTCATGGGCCGGTTAATTGAAAAAATCTTTTCTGAAACACTGCAGATTACAGAGTCTTGACACAACAATCCAGCATTACTGCCACTGCTCCAGAACCTGCTGTCATGTCTTCCCTGGTGGGACCCTGTTGTTACACTTTACTCTTAAAGCGTAACCTGAATTTCTCTTAAAGCGTAACCTGAATTTCTCTTAAAGCGTAACCTGAATTTCTCTTAAAGCGTAACCTGAATTTCTCTTAAAGCGTAACCTGAATTTCTCCCCCCCTAACCCCAGGCTGAACAGGCAGGGTGGAATGCAGATTTACCATGAGTATAGCTAAGCCAGTCCACGCATTGCGTGTATGTTCCGAAGTATTCCACACGGACTTGGGTGATGAAGCACATTAATGGGACCTCCCGATGCTAAAACGCAACGGCGTTTAACATAAGGGCAGAAATGAGAGCACGATCCATTTCTATTTAACAAACGCAATAGTCCCGCTCCCCCTGAGTAATGATTAAAGAGTGGGGATATTTACCCATTGGCTTCTGATTATGGATATCGCAATGGTTATATAAACAGGATCTGGTCTCTTGCATCAAAACAGATCTGGAAATTGCACACCAGTCACTGAAATGGATGCTTGTATTGGGACTGTAATCCATTTTGATTAAGCCGCATTAATTAGTGGGAATGTTAGTCCGGGATAATTCGGGCAGATTAAGGCGCATAATTCACAGTGCAGACCCCCTGCCGAACGCATTCACAGATTACTCACCTAACACTGAGAAAGGCTTCTGATCAATTAGGCTGGGGAAATGTATGGCTTCTGCTTGAGCAGCATTTTAAGAGGGATTTGCACTGAATTCATCCTGTTATGAGCATACCTCCTAGCGTTGTGTTTGGCTGTAGGAAGCAGCAGACAGTGGTGGGCCATCTGTGTTCTGGAGAGAGGGACACAACACTCGTCATCTGCTTTCGCTCGGCCCGTACGCCGTTCATCAAGTGAATGATGAGAGGAGCTTCCATCGCTCCAATATGTTGGATTTTTCTTTTCCTGGGGTTGCTGAAATAATTCAATTAGTTTTGGAATCTACCTTGGCAGCCCATAAAATGAATTAACCCAGTCAGTATTAATTTCCCTAAAGGAAGCTGGGGGAAAAAAATAGCAGGTTTCTCTACACGTGCCAAAGCATAAGATGCTATCTTTTCCCATGAATCTGGCGAGGGGACACTTAAAAAGGTTTCGGAATTCAAACAGACAGCTAACCTGCAAATTTTGACGAGTCCGTGCTTCTTTCAGGGGGTAGAGTATCAACATTAAAACCCTCGGTAATGTAGACGACTACCAGAGGGAGGCTAAATCTGACGCGTTGAGAGCGTAGTGTTGTCTGTCTATGTGGTGTGTGACCTTCAACCAGCCGATCCCCACGGTAAGGCAGCGTCGCTCTGATGAATGAAAAACAAACTGCCAACACTCCTTTTTTTCCCTTTTGTCTGAAGCATCTGACATTGCAGTCAATGAAATCCACATTACACTGTATCGTCTTTCACATTAGACACTTATATTATTGGATTTCTATTGATACAACTTTCATCAAGAGCATATTATTTACAAAATCATTACGAGCAATTAGCCATAGGTGCCTTGCTGGGTACTCAGTGAGCTATGAAAATAAGGTCCAAGAATTTTATCAGAGTATCTGTAGTGCTGTATTGCTGTATATTGCTGTCTGGTGAAGTGTGCACTTGCTTTCTTGCTACGAAAATGTAAAGGTAATAAAGTACATTCACACAGTACATTTCATTGGTTTTGCTAGTAAAAAATATTTATTTATGTTTCCAATATTTTAGCTTTCATGTGTCATGCTTTGTCAGATGTCTGGTGCAGGTTCAGAATGAGAAAAGCTGATAGGATTGACTGTGTGTAATTTACTCATGCTCGACGTGTGCAATGTGTGACTTAGCCCTGCTTTGCGTTATAGATTAAACAGGCAAACTCTGCAAACACTTAAAGACCACATCCCTATATATCCTATTTAGATAAAAAACTACTTTGAAAAGAGTAATGCCTTCTATTCCAGTTAGCGGCGATCAGATAGCAGTGTGCTGAAAGTGGCTTTGCCTCCTGATTATAGAATTTTTATGGCCTTGTAATTAATAGCAGATTCTCTGTTTTGTTCTATTTCTTTTTCTTTGACATTTTAATTTCGACAAAAAGCCACGGACTCCATGCAGCCTTTCTCCAGAGATTCTAATGGCCTATAAAACAAAATGACTTATAGATATGGCGCAGACTTCACTTGGCCCATGATTGTTTGAAACCTTGCTGATCACGCAAAATTACATTCCCCCCCCTCTCCCCCTCCTGAATTCATTTCTTGTCAATTAAATTGTGGCTACAGTATCCTGTCTGAAGAATGGGAATCAATCAAAGTGTCATCGCCTTGGAATTCATTATTGAAGGCAGCCTAAAACTTCCTTAAAATTTTTGTACAGCCCATCATTTTTTTAAAAGCAATTGTCATTATTTGACCAGGAGAACGTCCTTGGCTGGCATCGCTTCTGCTGTATTTAGAGGTGATGAAAATCAATCCTAGTAGCGACTGACTGCTGCTATATGTTCCGGAAGACAGGTCTGAATGCTTATATCAAATCAGAATCTTAAGTGACAGTGAGGCACATTTGTTTTCCCGGAGTCAGATGGACACCCAAGCCGGGCGGGCCATGCTGTTACCTGCGGCAAACGAAGTGCCACACAAATGCACTCTCTTTTGAATTTCAGCTCCGATCGATACTTCCATTCCTGGTGAGCATAATTAAGCCATTTTCTGTCACATAAACATTTATGTGGCACATTATAGAAACATGTCCGTTTTCTCATGTCCGTTTGCTTTTTCTGCATTTGGTGCAGAAATGGAGTGCAGTGTTTATTTTGTTATAAAATTCAAATGATTATTTATATTCATGGTCTGCTTATGACTGCAAGGATATGTTGCTTCATTCTTTAAATTTTTTTGATTTTTTTAATGCCCAATTTTATAGGAAGGCCCATCCAATGGCTCCAGCTTTGGGAGTTTGGGAGAGCCCAGACTGGCTCACATGTCCTCTGTAGCATGTACCGCCAGCCACCACTTCTTTTCACTCTGCTGTGCTCTAACTGAGCCACGCAGTCATCGTGTGGAGGATCAAACTTCATATGCTGCTGGCACACGTGACTGCAACACGGAGACTTATTCTCATGCTGCATTAAAACTGGGAACTAACAAGTATTTATACATAATGCAATATTTGACATTTATTATCTAAGAAAAAAGGAAAAAAACCACGAGAGACTTAAAGACAAGGATTTTGTAGAAGCTTGCACTAACTTCTCCCTCTTTCTGCAAACCAACCAACCTTTTGCTTTATTTGTGCACAGTGTACTAGAAGCTGTAGGGTAGGCCTTTTCTTTAGGTTGGTGTGGAGGGGAAGGGGGGTGGAAATCTATGTGAAAGTTTTTATTTATTAACCTGCAGTTCTGCTCCGCTGTCCCTGTGTCATTGAGCCCTCTTTTGCTGTGTAAGCACAACCCCTTGCGGAGCATATAACTCCTGAAATCTAAAGCCAACACTTTTTCCCAGCACATTTTTGCATCACTTAATGTTTGCAGTGCTTACCATATTTTAACCCTAATTGGACTTGGCTACAAAGGCTGTTCGTGGAAGGATGGAACAAAAGAGTTCCTTGGTGACATTGTTAGACGCTGAGATGCCATTCTGTCTAGAAAAAAAAGACAATGTCTTTGCCTTTAAATGAAAAGCGTGTGTATCTGCTAGTGTACACAATGGCATTGTGGTTTATGGGTACTGTATCCCCTGTTACAGGTCCTTTCTCGGTTACAGCAAACACAACACAATTTAATTTGGGCCCCAAGTTTAATATACTGAACATTCAAGCTAATGATAAATAAACAGTGGATTGATTAGGACACTGCTATAGGAGACAGGCTCTTTTGGGTAGTGTGGTAAATTAAGTTCCATTTCACAAGTCATTGTGGTGAGATCTGAAAAGGAGAGAGGAAAAATATTTGTTCATTTGAACATCCTTGCTATCGCTGTTCATTGCTCCTTATTGCACACTCACCTTGTTTGACACTAGTTTATGACGATCATCAAATTTGTCATCTAACTCGCAAGTGTCAGCTGTCAGCCATTTGTGTTTCCTTCTTCGTCTCAACTTAATATCAATTTATAAAAAATATAGACTATCACATGAAAAGTGTCTCATAGTCAAAGCTCTGACAGCCTATCAAAGTCATTGTGGGTAGTCTTATGATGCATCTGACCTCAATTTCCTCACAAATGACTTTCACCAGCTTGGAGTTCACACCGTTAGTGGAGGCAGTGTTGCACGATGTGTTTGCATCCATTTAAATATTTTTTTGACCCGTTTTTGATGTTAAATAGTTTGCAGTTGAAAGTATAATACTACAATACTTTATATATTTTTCAAAGCTGAGTATACAAAATAATTAAGCTGAAGTTTCAACACATCAGCCCACACCTAAAAAACGAGGCTAGTCAAATGGGTCTGAATGCCCACATATTCATGCTTGAGTTTGAATAAACCATGGGCCGAAGCCCAACTATTGATCTGTGTCGACCAACCCAAAATAAATACTCTATTTTATCCAGGTTGGCTATTATGTTTACTTACTCACAGAAATGGCAAGGCTGTGACTTGTACATTTCCTATGTTCACGGTCCATTTTACTCTAATCCCGGGATTAACCTGTGAGCTCTTCTTAGTGAGCGTGCCCCTCGATGCCCCAGATCAAACCGGGAAGGGCTGTGATGAACATAGCTTGTTCAATGTGCAGTGCACTGCCCGTGAATGAAGCCAAGTGTGCACAAGCAGAGACTGTTGGTGTATAAGTTATCAAAGATTGCCCGATTGTTGCATGCCATGGTCAACTTTTAATACTCAACGCGCTCAACTTGGAAGATGCCAGATGTGAAATTGTGAGCCAGATGCATGGCTAGCAAATTGCAGCAGTTTTCCCAGCTACCAGAGAGAATTCAAGGTTTGTATTGCAGCAGGGCCATTTGGATCAGCCCACAAGCCGTATATCAACTCATACAAGATGAGCAAAGATGGGAGGCTCGAAATGATGGCTCAGGAGTAGCGTGTGTGTGCGAAATGGGCAGGTTGTTTTACGGCATGCTCTGCCTCAAAGGGAAGATCAATGAGACGATTTTCTACTCAGCCAGTCATGAGAGATTAGGAGATGTAAATGTCAATCTTTGCTTCCTTTATGCTTTATAATAGCTGGAATTGGGCTCTCACTCCTTCAATCGATTGCCCGTTTAATGAGTAAATGCTTCACCGTAATTTAGAAAAGATTTGCAACAGCGGATGTTGCAAGGAGGACTCGTGAAGTAACAATTCAAGAGTATAAATGCTTTACCAATAATGAGCTGAAATCACATGTCAGGATGAGGGTGAAGCAGACAAGATTGATTTGCTGATCCTTGAGTGTATATCTAGAAAAGGACAACAGGAACCAAAACATTGCCTACCTTTCCACTTGTAATGTACAAAATGAATATACGTGGCATTAATTAAAGCTTTCATTCTGCTTGTGACCATGCTTGGACTTAACACTGACATTACAACCAGTTACTGCAGCTTCAGGCATGAAGAGTAACCCCTAACAGGTGATGCTGTTAGAATGGAGAAGAATCATAATTTCTATTTTGGTCATATCTTTCAGAGAACAATCTCTCCCTGAAAGTACACACCGTTTGAGATCTGGTATGGAGATATCTGCAATAGACGTAGCAGATGACTCCACCAATCACCTGAGCATTCAGCGATTCCACAGAGCCATTTTCCCACCCTCCTCAAAGGGCCTTGTTGGTAATATGCAGCTCTGTAAATGTTCTATGTATGCAAATCTGCTGCTTCAAGATATTTCAGGTGTATTCATAGCTGGGGTGGAATTTAGTCCTCCTCTCACTCTGCATATGTTAGCATGGACAGTAATCAAACCGTAATTGAAGTTTCCAGTGCACTTCAGCACTGAGCTGGAGCTGGTTTGGAACAACCAAGTTGGTGAGTAAAGCTATTTTGATCACTTTGACTTCAGTCAACTGTTTGGAAACGTGCCCACCAAGCTAAATATTACAACAACAACAACAACAATGATAATAATAATAATAATAATAATAATAATAATAATAAAAAAGTAACAACAAAGAATAACAAAAATAGTTGTCATTATTATTATTATAATAGCTGCCGCTGTTGTTATTTAACAATGATTACAATAATACTACTACATCATAATTAAATATTTACTTTGGTGGGTGCATTTTCTCAAAGGTAGCAGTAGTAGTGGTAGTAGTAGTAGCAGCATGTAATTAGTAGCACACAGTAAGTAGTAGTAATAGTACATAGTTAGTAGCATGTAGTATGCAGGGCTGTATCCAAGACTCAAGAATTACTGAGGTCATGAGACCTAGCCCCTCTAGGGGGGTTCGTCATGAGAAATCTCACTAAGAAATGTTTTATGTAATCAGTCTATCCTTGTAGCTAATTCACTACAAGAGTTGTAGACTGTCATGATTTTATGAATAGCCACTGGAAATGTACACTAAAATGTAACTAGCTTTGTGCCTATCACCACTGTCAATGTGTGCTACGTTATCTAACGTTAGCCTAAGTTAGCCTATTGGGCACTGTAGTTTGACTAAAAAGTGGTTTGTGTAACAGTCAGCTAGATAGAGACAGCTACATTTGGCTAGCAACTACATAAAACTACATACAAAGTAACTACCGATAGATGATCTCTGGAGACGAATAGCATTGATCTGGTTATAATACAAACAGTCAACTTTTTATAATGTGAGAGATCTCTACACCTACATCATGCTTTGCTTGGCTACAGATCAGCAGTCTGAGTTATAACTCCCGCTGTGCAGCAAAGTCGTCACTGTGTCTTTGTTGCTGAGCAAAGATTTTGTAGTAACAACGAGATCCACCTGCTTGGGGCAGGTCCATTTCACCACCGCAAACACACACAGAAGTAATGAAGATGACGGTGATCAGGCGAGCAATTTGTAATCTTAGTTTTGTACAAAAGTTTTGCTATACTGAGTGAAGTCAATTTATGTAGAGTAGTTCACCACTTTTATTCAGTATTACACTTTATCAGTATGTAAAAAATACTGAGGTCATGACCTCGCTGTCCTCAATGGTAGATATGGCCATGGTAGTATGTAGTAGTAATCGTAGTACGTAGTAGTAGTAGTAGTACGTAGTTAGTAGTAGGGTATAATTAATGTAACATTTATTTTACAGCAAGATTTCTCAGTGAATTTGTTTATGTTGACTGTCGAGAAGGGATAAAATTAGCAATTACATTTTCTTTTCTTTTTTAAAATTATTTTTGTTTCAGATTTTTCTCCCATTTTTCTCCCAATTTGGTAGCCAATTAGACCCACTATTTCTATGTCAATCCCCCCCTAGTAATGTGATTTTGCTGCTGTAGTCCTGCGACCGGTAGTGACGAAGGTGACCTGACGCCTCTTCCGAGACAGCACTCGCCAAGTGTCGACCATAACCCGGTACTACAGGGCCACTCTTATGCGCAGCGAACGTCATGTCGGCTTCCCTTCCCCCTCCCTGGGACGGACAGCCAATCGCTGCCCCTGGTGGCGCTCCCGGCCAGAGCCGACTCTGGCAAGACGGGGAATTGAACCCCGGTGTCCGTGGCCAGCGTCGAACGTTGTAACCACTGGGCCACGCGGGAGGCCAGCAATTACATTTTCAACTAGTACGCAATGTTGCTTGCTTGTACATCAATATTTGTTGTTTACATGCTTCTTGGTGAATAATTGAATGTATTAATTTTGAGACGAGTGAATTACATTTGATTAATTAATAATGCTGTAAAGCTTGGTACCTTTTAAAATGAGCATAGCGTCTTTTGGTGTAGAAGTTTATTCTGTAGATATAGCTTGTAATGTTTCGATATGAGCTTCTCCAGTCTCAAGAATGTTCCATACCAAACAAAGGGCAATTTCTGTTAGCAATTCACTAGATTACCCCTTAATTCTTAAGAACAATTCTGAATGTCTTAATCTCAGTTTAGTTTTTGGATGCAGATCTGAGGAAGAAAATGTGATACTGTCTTATTTCAGTTACCCTTAACTTAGATATGACACTATTATTTACTGTTACTAAATTAATTTGCCCAAGCCTAAATATCTATTATAAATGGCCAAGGTGCAATCAATGATTAGTAGCATGTCTTACAAAATGCTTGGAATGCACAAGTCCAGCAAAATTATGCTTGTGCAGGGCTTTGAATGGTCCTGTTTTCGCCTGATCTCTCAAGCGCATTTTCTTTAGCACAAATGTATATATCACTTAAGCCATTACCAAGCCCAAGCTCTTTCATTAAAATGAACTATATCATCCTTTCCCGGGAGGCCTTGGGGAGCCTTCAGCTATGAATATACATCCTACTGAGGGGACACATTGAAGGCAGCAACATGCCTTGGTAAAGTATTAGTTAATTTATACTGCTAATGTATAGCATTGATTCTCCATGGAGAAAATAAAGAACAACATATTTTTGGAGCCTACATCATTAAGGTTTAATAATTTAGACCTAGTTGGTGCAATAATAAATATACTAGAAGAACTTAAGTGGGCTTTGGTGATGAATGCAATTAGAAAACCTTGCACTTCTATAAAAGAGTAATACATATGGTGGGGGTAGAAATTCATTAATGCAGGGGCAATAGTACACCCTACTGTGCTTTATGTGGAAGCCAAAATCACCTTACCTGGGAGCACTTACTTGAATACTAACAACATCATACCTTTGATTACCTTTAATTTGATCATCCAAGATTAATTACCTCACTGATAATAGCTTTCCTGTGATTTCCCCCCTGCCCCCCGTCTCTCTCGGTGGCAGTGGTGAGTTTTCAAATTAAAAGACATCCATGTTGATAATGTTCATTTTGAATCCTTGCGAGCCATTTCATATTGGCAATTTAGAAGCATGGCCCTATATATTAACAGCAGTGTTCACAGCCAGTCATTAAGGCAGAAGCGAAAGAGACAATAAATCCTCTCTTGAAAGTAAAAAGGCAGTAATGAATCTCATTGGCTGCTTCTAGTTGTCTGGTTTAACAGTCTCATTTAGTCACTTGGGTCTGCTCCTTAATAATGCAATTATTCTGAAAAATGTTTTCCATTTAGATGTGCCATCACTTGTTGGCAATACAAATGTATATACTAATTCAATTCATAAATAAGAAAACACTTCTTTTCATTATATTCCAACCAAGAACTGTAAAGGCGGCAGTAGTTTTTTTTTTTCTTCTTTTTTTCTGCTTCTTGATTTCTAGCCGAGGCTTTCATTCCAAGTACAGTAGAAAGGGGGGGAAATTGACAAAAACGAACACTTGCTTAAATGTGTTAAACTAAATTAGCACATTGCTGTTAGATTGACAAGGCAGGTCCTGGATACAAAAAGATTTCCCTGCAAAATCAGAAATAATTGAATCGGTACAAATGGCACTGACATCTTTGTAGGTCATTAAAGACAGGTGGTCTGTGTCCTGAAACCGTAGTCCACATAGGCAAGCGAATACAGTTAATTATTTTTTCTCAAATAGGTCTGGTCATGAAGCATCTCTTTCCTCATAAAAATATATGATTGGGTCATCTTTATTAAGAAGATTTATTTCCTTTGTCTCCCTTGTGCTTGTGCAATATGCTCACTGTTCATAGACATGCACTCTCGTTTTATCGTCTAAGCTGGTTCTTAGTTGATCTCTTTACTGAAAGAAATCATACAGAGAAAAGCCATAAATGCTATTTAAAAATGCCTTGCTTACTTTAACGTTATCTGAAACATGATCATAACTGCTTGTTGCTTTTGTTAAAGTCACCACTAAATGGCAAATGATGATTGAACAATCTATGCATTTAAGAACAAGCCTTACAACTGTATGTTAAAATATATTTTTTAATTTGAATACGTACATTACTGTACATAAGAAAAATTAAGACCTTTTTCATCATGTAAATGCAATACAGCAGTCTTTTCATACTGGGCAGCTAACTGTTTTGGAAGTTTTGTGTCAAGGACCTTGTAGCTTAACTGATATTTTTGCTTGAAAATGAATGGCATTAGCCTTGACAATATAAATTAAAAAGGTATCGGACTACTCTCACAGATGAGAGGTAGAGGCCAGATATCAGATTTTATTATGCAATTTTCTCTTTATATGGAAAGCATTGAGAGGGCAATGCAAAAGATCCAGGTCGGGGTAATATTTCACATGCCATAAATCTGTGTCATTGATTTTAGATCTGCAACATTGACAAGGAGTTTTTTTGAAATGGGATAACTAGTGCTTTAAACATTTATTGCTGTCATTCGCCACAGCGGGCTCCGGTTTTAATACCTCTCAGCGTCGTGTAGCACTTGTACGTGTGAGTGAATGCACAAATGTGTTGGAAATCCTGCTGAGTAAGTTTACGCAGGCTGTTAATCATCCGCGCAGCCAGTTGGCCATGTACATCAGGCAGGTGGGGCTGTCATGTTTGCAGTCTCAGTCATGCCGCTTGGAAACTAGATCTTGACTCTTGTCAACCGGTGCTTACTGTGTGCTATTTTGACTGATACTTAAAATAAAAGATTAGTGTGTTTAACCTTTGGTGGTGAGGTAAATAAACCCTTTAGGTAAAGGCATAAAATCGAGTGAGATGTTAGTAATTTCAGCGTGTTCAATGCAATTTATAATAATTGCTCAATAGGTTTCTAAGGATTGAATTGAACTTGATTCAACTGATTGAATTTGTGGTTATTTTCTACAAAGCTTGTATGAATGGTCTTCTGTGATGATGATACTATAACAGGAGTATAGTGGAATTTGACCATCTCTGGAAAACTCTACTGAGACTCCAAACGAATTAAGTTGGAACAGGCAAAATGTAACCCCCCAAAAAAAGTACTTGACTACCGTATATGATACCAGGCAATAACAGAAGGGGATCAGTCTGGGGAATATTGCAAAGGTAGAAAAGGGAAATTATACTCTATTTATGTAAAAAAAAGACATGGGTCATTGATCCTGAAACAATTGCATTGCTTGTGTGAATGTACACGATAGGCCCCTTTAAGAAAAGATTAATACAAGCTCTGCCATTTTATTCCACAGTATCTTTTAATAGCTGCTTCCCAAGGGCTTTAAAGTTGAAAGTGCTGCTGCCTCTGACCAATTTGCTGGGTGAAGGCCTTTAAACAGGTGCAAGGTACATACAAACCATGCCAGCCCTTTAGCACAATCGCTTCAAAGACATTTGGTCATGCGCCAGGCTTTTTGAATTTGATCATCCCCAGAGATGAAGGACATGAAAAGATAAGAAATGATTCAGTTTTTCCGCTGTAATACAAGGCAGGATCACATGCAGGGCTGTTGAGCTCAGCGTTCTGTCCATCCTCTTGAAGTGGCTCTGACAGCAAAACATCTGCACCTCCGGGAGATGACAAGTGTCCTGTGAACTAGACAGGAATGCCTGGGCCTTGGATTAGCGCCCAAAACTGAAGGTGCTCCTGTGACATCTTCTCTCCCCCCCCACCCCAAATCTGTTAATCTGTTTTGTTGGAGGGGGAAAATAAAAATAGATTTTTCTTTTTTTAAGGGTGGTTCTGTCAGCAGCTATGCTCCAACTCAACAGTGGCTGATGTAAATAATTGATTACAAGTGATGTTGACAAGCTGGGCCCATGGCACAGCCGTTCGCCATGCTCATTGTCTAATGGTTTTTACTGGGTAGCTGGGTTTCTGCTACAGTGTGCCCACAGAAATAGCCACGTGTCATACCAGACAAGCACCAGTACAGTGCTCTTCGGAAAGGTGACTTTCTTTGTCGGCTTACATGTTCCAACTGACGCTCTCTGAACTTCACCTATTGCAAAGGGCAGAGTTCTCATGGATAAATGTGCTGTATTTTTAAATAACTTATACATATATATTATACATACTGTATATATATATATTATATATATATATAATCAAATAGAAATTTTCTGAAGTGAAATACTTTAAATAATATACAAATATATAAATACAATAGAGTCATTTTCCAAGTAACTGCATGTTATTGTAAATATGGAGATGAAGGTTTCATGTTCTCACACCAGGGTGTAGCCAAAGACCATGGCCCAAACTGTATAGGATATCCTTCTGTCTCACAGCCGCACTACCTGATGAATTATTTCTGAAAGGTGTGTGTGATCTCACAATGGATCAGTAACAGTGTGACAACAATATAATTAGAGAGTGAGAGAAAAATCGGATATCCTCTCTTTCTCGCTGGCTCTCTCTCTCTCCCATCTCTCTTTCTCTCTCTCTTCCGCTCTCTCTCTCTGTTAACCATATTCCTGAGGGGAAGAGACATACTTAAGGTGGTGTGCATCGGATACTCATTAATCTGTTGGGTGGATTATTTTATAACAACTAAAATAGACCAATGCAGAATGTTACCCGTACTGTATATATATATTTTCCTACTTCAATACAGAAGCTTGGCTGGCTTGGCCTTTCTTTAGTTTCATGCAGTGAATTCATGGTCTCTGGCATTGAAGGACCATACAAAAATCACAATAGCCTGGTACAATAATGGTGCACTCTATGCCCTGTTCTCCCTTCCAGCTGTTTATTGACAACAGTCATTGTGCCATTGTCGTTTTACATGTAAATGCTTTTTGCTTGCGTTGTTGGTTTTCCTTTCTCGCATTTGCACTTGTGCCAAACATGCCGGCAACATTAATGGAAAATATATATACGTTTTTTCTCCCCCGATTTCACCTTTGGCCCCACAAGATCAGTTAACAGAGGTGATATTCAGGTTAGACGGCGATGGCAGTGTCATCCGAACCCCGCTCAAGTATGTGAAGTGCTCATGAATCCCACATTGTCAGAGCCGCGGTGGAGGAAATCACAGTCATATGTATGTGCTATTGATAGCACACAGAGCTCTGTATTCTCCTCTGTTTAGTGTTGCATTCCTTTTTGAAAGACATATGAAAAAAGCCAGTGACAACATGTCCAGCTTGTCTTTCTGTTGTGCATAACTGTCTCCATAGAGAACTAATATAAAACTGACCTGTTTAGCCATGTGATTCTTTAAATTAGTAAGTTCAGGTGATAGCTTTTTGGTTATACTGCTGTAAAGGAAGATGTTTGTACTTAATAATCTTTTTCTTTTTTTAAAAAGAACAAGATCAAGCTTGCTGCATTGAACAGAGAATGCTACCATGTCGTTTGTCTCTTCTCTGTTTTTCATTGACTGAGATATCATGGCCTCTGCCTGGAGCTAAGCATATTTCCCTTACAATTAATGAAAGAAGCCGATTCATGCGGGGAAACTCATGCTACATGCCCAAACTCACATGTGCTCTTTCATAAAGATGAATAATATTTACTAATTCTTCCAAACACAGTGTAGTTCTTTCATTTCAGACGTTTTAAATGTGCTCTAGAGCATTAGCTGTCATATCATGTTGAAAAAAATGAATGTCTTTGACTGTGCAGTTCCTTTTGATAGGCCGTAACAGGCATGATTTGATCCAGGATGACTTTGGGCATCTTCAATCAAGAGATGTGATGACTGAGTGAATGAAACGCATGCAGGACTGAAGCAACATGACTGTTTTAACTCACAGAGGCCTGTGTCTTACCCAGAGCTGAAACCTCGGACCCAAGATCCAGCGTATGTCATTTGTACAATGGTTGCATCGCAACACTAAACTAAAATTTGCTCCTGTCCTTCATTTGGGGAAAAAAGTTATTAAATATATGATTATGGTGTATGGTTGAAGCCTCCTCAAGATGTTGCTAGTATTTCTTCATATGTGAATTATATCTGAAATGTATTTAGAAGTACTATTTGAAAACTGCTATTTTTATGTGACTGACTTTGGCCACACACTGTGTTTGCAATCTGGAAATGGCTGTAAGGTTGCCCCACATTTAAGATTTAGGTGTGCTCCAAATGAAGCTCTCGTGTTTGTGCACAGTGCACAGTGACAGTGCACTGGCCACTGGCGCTGTCTGTTAAGTAAACATGTTTCCAACAGATGACATCATGCCAGATGATTCTTGTGTATCACGGTCCTTAATCCAGTGCAGGAAGGACATCATATTCAGACTTAAACTGAAGCTGCTTCAATTACCAGTGGCGACAGAAACCAAGTCCCATGGTGAATAAATATCCTCAATAAGACCAATGGAATCCTGAATCAGTCTTTGGCCAGAGCATCCCTGTCACAGTGCCATTGCTCTATGCAGCACATGGTAGGACGTGTGCATAAAAATGTTACCCACATTATTGGGAAAGTTGTAGTCCATTATCGCCCCTGCTTTGAATATTGCAAAGGTCTTGATATTCATTCTTTTTTTTTTTTTTTGTTATCAATGGAAAAAAACCTTCTGCATTTTGCAAATATAGAAAAGCAGAAATGTATAATATCATTATTTAACAATTGTGAAATGTCTTTATGGAATAAAAATGCTGGAACTTCATATTCAATGATCTAATAGCTGAAAGTATATTTTATGGTCCTACCATTTTAAATCCCGTTCCATGGCTTATGAATGGTGATGAAGCATACTTCCTTTCTGAAAACACCAGAAAAATGATTTCTTGGAATATTAGGGTCTCAATATCATGTCGTTTCTCTGATATTGAGACCAATACCATTGCAATATGAATTGGATTTTCCATGAGAACTGCAGCATCATGAACTTAGGCCCATATAGTTACAGTACCAGATCAGGTATCAAAGCATTGTGCGTTGGAAACTTTGTCAGTGTTAGTAATAGGTCAAGATGACAGTCAAGGCGCTTGTGTGAATTTCCCGTCTTTTTCGGCCTTTGCCAACCATTATCTTACACTTTTTTTCCACTTAAAATTCTGAAACTATATAAAACATGAATGTACTGTATATGTAAACACCTACAGGGAACACACAGGTGCACTGTTTATGGGATTTATTAAGATGCTAATATATACAGTATATTTTATATTTATATTTTTTATATTTTATATTTATGTATATAAATATTCAAATAACCTACAATTAAAAATTGGAAATATGTCAATGCTGTATCTCTCTTGAAATGTCTGATCAAAGCACAGTATTTAGATGAAACCGTTAAAAAAATTATATGTCTGAAGTGCATACATACTCCTTAGTTGTGGTAAAAACCTTGAGGAGTGAAGCAAAATGGCTGTGAACAGGCACAGTTAAATTGGCTCGAAAGAGTGGGCCATTGTCACGGCTGTTGCACATTGCCCAAAGGATGTTTATTTGCCAAATATAATTTACTGAGAGAAAAAAAAGGGGACTCAGATACATTGTTGGGTTCAGATCTGTTGGTTGTTCCAATATTTCAGGCCCACAAACGTCCCAGTCATGTGGACAAGCCTTGAATCCCTGCTGGTTTGGGAACATCTGTTGAGGCATTTACTAAGTTAATAGATCAGCCCTGAGTGCAGGGCAGGTGTTTGCAGCTGGAGCCAAAATACATCAGAACCAGACTGCCTCTCCAAGTCCGTGCAATTGAATTAGAATGAGTCACGGACTGTGACAGATAATAAAACACACCTAACGCTCGCTTTAAGTACAGGTGGGGGTATTTCATACTGCGGTAAGGGGAACCGAAAAAAGAGAGGGAAAAAAAACTGTTTGGGAATAAAGTAATTGAATACAGATGGGAGGAGGTAAATGAAAGAATTTAGCAAATATCTCAGTGGAATACCTAATGGGAATGAGACAGAATAGGAAATTGAAAATTATTTGAAGCAGATGGACCATTCTTTGAGGTTTTGGAAATTTATTAGAGCTGGGAAAGAAACGTGTCTGTTTATTTTGCACGGCCACAGAATGAACGGTCCACTGAGTTGCGCCGGTGTTAGTTTGCGGTTGCCGTGCCATTTGTCATAATTTAGTGGTATTTGTGATCGATTTATGATTTTGCTAGATTTATCGGTGCATGTCAGCTTTGATTATGAACACCACTTTTTATTTTAAACAACAGTATTTCTTTTTCTACAAAACTGTGAACAACCAAATTTGATGTTCGAATGTATAGAGTACAAGAACATTTCTGCTTATTAAGTAATCATTCTGGCTTTGCTCTGTAATTCATTTTTTAATATTTTGATCTTGTTCAGCTTTTTAAATGAAATGTTTAAAAAAATATTTATATAACTTCATATGAAATTAGTTTTTTTGTCACAATATTTCTTGATATTACTTTAATAAGCACATAGAACTGTAGTTTATGTTACAATTATCATTTAATGTTTGCGGTGTATAATATTAGCTTGAAATTGATTTAAAGTTTCTGGAAAATGTAAATGAGGTCAGATGGTAAAAAAAAAGTAAATGTTTGAAAGGACTGAGACTCCAGGGTATTTCAATTATTTCTGTGGGAAACTTCTATTAGGCCTAACTTTCTGTGCTGCATAGCTGTGGGGTATGCCTCACCAACCTGTAACATACCTGCCATCCAAATACATGATACAATTAATCACCGGGTATGTGTTTAGTACACACCACATAAATGGACCTTACAAGGCCTTAAAAGGCTTAGTTATAGCAGGCGCATACCCTGGACTCCATAGTGTCAGTGCCCTGTTTCACTCCACTTGTGCCCGTGCTGTTCCTAACATCTCCAAAACTTCAGGTTGTACACTTTCCCTGAATTTATGGGGAGGTCAGAGAGATTCCAGTCACCACCCTGTCCCTGACCACTACTAAGGGGACCTTGAACATCACTTCTAGTGTCGTGGCTCGACTGCAGGTGCCAGTTCTCGTTTGTGTAGTTTCCGTGGTGATAGCCAAGAACTGACCCCAGCATGTAGCCAGAACATACAAGGACTGTGTCTGTCAGAAATGTGAGAATGTTCTACCTAACACAAGTAGTTTTGAGCTCAAACAATGAAGATGAGGTGGTACCCTAAATGTATAAACAAAACTATTAGAATTTTTTTTTACTAACAAAAATGTTAGTAAAGGCACAACATTCACTCAAACATATAATTTCTTAAGCTAAAAATATGACGTGGTTTCACTGGGAGCCACCAGGCACTGAGGCACAGCAGAGTGGTACTGTTCAGCATATACAGTGTATGTTGCATTTACAGGCACAACTGCATTTCTTTTAAATGGCCTATTGTCTATTGTCTTTGTTAGCCTTAATAAGGTCAGAAATGTACTGTGGCCTTAAGGAAGAGAATGTTTTATCAATATTTTATACCAGGAAGAAGATGAGTAGTTTTGTGTTTTTCCACTTGCGCTCCAGTCTACAACATGGCTGTGGAGTCAATGTGGCGGTTCATTGTACAACTGTTCAAGTTTTTTATGTATTAATTAATGGCCAGTAAACACTCACAAGTTCAAACTGAGCCAGGGTGAAGGTCTATAACTAAAGAAAAGCCAAGTGTTCCATGCTAAGATATAGCTCCTCCCCAAAGATGGCATCCTCGCATGCATCCTCGCATGCAAGGCTTACATCTCTGCTGTAAGTCTGGCGAAAGCAGTGCTGTTCAGAACAGTAAACCTGCCCACTTTTCAGGACATAACAAATGTTTTCTAACCAATCACATCAACTGGACGCAGGTCTAATGTCAAGGTGTTGATTCAAACCAAAAATGTAATACAAGTTACATACCTCTGGAAAAACAGACTCAGGCTAATCTTCAGCAATCTTCATTTCCTGCCATACAAAAAAAAAACCCACAAAACACAAAAAATGCTAGCTTGCCAGGGAATATTGTTGTTCTGGGAACATGTATGAGACACAGGAAATTGGTTGAACAGCAAGAGGAGGCGTCAAATATGTAACACTTCTGCGAACCACCCTCTGAGAATCTGATCCTTATCTAAGCTGGCATGTGCCTATCGCTGTATAGTAAGTGCTGATCTCAGACGGTAAGGCGAGACTGTCTTGAGATCTCTTGAGGTCTGACCGTCTGGATTCTGAGACTACAAAGATGGTAACAAGGCCTCCTCCGCTATGGGAGTGAAAAGCTTGTTTTTGCCAAAATGACGAGCCATTTAGAACTGCTTACTTGTTAGCCAGAGTAACTGAATGCCTGGCAACTCAAAACTGATATATGTTCTTGTATTACATATGGTGTTTACAATTGCTTTTGTAGCCGTAGAATCCATTATTTGAATTGAGTTTTCACTGCAGGCACTCCATTTTGAGCAAAAAAAACATAAAACAAGAGAAGCCCAGTCTCTACCTGGCTTAACCTCCCTAACAAGGTTGAATTGTGCGGAAGGGTCTAATGGACGCAAGCCCATTCTGGGTAGTCCATACCACAGGCTTGGGTGTCGAACGTAGGTCCTGTACCTAATTACGTGCCTAAGGTCTGGTGACCGGACTGCTTGCCAACAGAGAAGATTTATGGCCCTTTCTGTATAGTTGTGCCATTTTAAAAGCAGTTCGAATTTGGGTTGCCTTAAACTATTTGACACCTTTTCTTAATGTGGATTTTGATCCTTAACATGGGCCACGTCAGACCCAGGTTAAATTGCTCTTGCTCATATTGAACACTCTTGGGACTTACAAAGCATACATTTACATGTCATCCATTTGTACATGGATATTGATTAAAGCAATTCCGGTACCTTGCTAAAGGGTAAAAATGGTATTTGAACCTTCATCCTGTTGCTGTGTACAAATGTAAATATATTGTACATGTTTCCCAGTGTATAATAATGTTACATGTGAATTTGGCAGTGTACAGTTTATATTCTGGAGGTATGCACATTCAGAACATTATCCTTTCAGAAATGGCGCAGTCCTGGGTTTCACAAGGTCTGCTGTGTCTAATTTGATTCCATTCCAAGACGCCACTCAGTAATGCAGTAAATGCTATATAGAATATCACCAGCTTTGTTTTTAGTAATAGGATAACACTGTAATTTAAAAAAAAGAGAGCAGATTATCACAGAGCTTTTGTACTTGCCACCCTTGTGCAGATCATATGGAACTGTGGTTTTATACTTTGTAATCTTTTTATTGCTGGCTTTGCTGAGTGAATTTGAAGGGAGACTGATTTTCAACAATTGTGCGAGTTTGGGAATTTTCCATATGAATAATGAATTAACATTGTATTATCCAGACACTATAAATCCATTATGAGTTGGACTGTCTCTTTCACTCAGTGTGAGAGGACTCATCTTTTACAACTGGTTTAATTAACAATGGGGGTCTTGGGAGCAGGGATATGGATTTGATAAGTAATTTTATTATGACTTTTCATATATTGTACATGAGCCTATAGTCATTTTCATGTTGTCTGGCATATTCCATAACAATAGCAAATGGTTAAAAGTAAAAAAGGTGAGCAATGTGATAAGTATTACAGATGGTTTCTCCCTGTGGATTGTTTATTTGTAGAACATTTAATCTGTAGTAAAGACTAATGATTGCTTTTTGCACGTGAAAATAACAACCACTTATAAAATGCTCTTAAATGCTGGAGGGCAGGGTTACTTAAATCACGGCCCTCGTGCGTTGAGCACTGCTGTTTTTCCACACTCCCTTTACCTGGGAGGCAGGTGTGAAGACACTCTGGCCAATGATTTGCACAATGAACTACCTGAGAGAAAGGAAAAGGTGAATATGTGAAAAATATAACATCCCTATGTGAATGTCAGTCTGATGACCTATGTATGAACACAAGGGCTGACAAAATTCCAAGCTGCCCATTGTGGAATCAATAAATTCCACTCTGGCCAGACCCATGACTTTTTAAATGCAGGTGTTTGTAAGTGATGCAGATGAGTTATGAATAGGTTTTATGGGAAGTAGATATGATGTAAATTGAATCTTAATTATTTTGTGGGTAAGTGCTCTGAATGTGTAACCGTAGCTTGGCTATTGTAACAATGCCATCAGTTTCAGAGGGATCAGTAAACAAAAGGGAGTGCTTCCCTGTAAACTATATTTTAACATTTCAAATATCCATACAGTTCCCCAAAGCTTTGTTCTTTGTTCAAAACAAACCCCTGCTCCTAGCTGAACTCTGAAATGTATCTCTCTGATAATATGCTTCAGGTTGCAAGAAGTCTAACCTCTGAGAAATTTAAGAACAAAGAAAGCAAAAATCTAGAGAAAATAACACATTCTGAAGCCTATTCCTGTTTGAGGGGAAAATATTTCAGACTGAGGCAACCGCTGCTTGCAAAAACAAACTTTGTCCGTCATTTCAGGCTATTTCTAGCAATTATAACCAAGCACTTTGATATTGTTTATGGCTGCAGTCAGCTGTGAATTGAAGTAATCTTAACTCAGGATAAGGTTTGTTGAAGGAAAGCTTTGGGACTGCAGAGCACCTGTGGGTACTCTGTGCTAGGTGTTACAAAGCTCAAATCAATAGCACAGCTCCAAAGGGCGAACAAAAAGCTAAAGGCAAGACATAGATAACCAAGAAAATATTTTTGAGCAAATCCCTTCTTTCAGGGAAAACTGTATATTGTTAGCCTATAAGATGCAAAGATAAAATAGAACAAGAAATGTATAGATTTCTTGCATATATTCTGGATCCCAAACTGACATTGCTTTTTAAACATTCATGTCACAAACTATGGTTTCACATTATCTCACCATCTACACAGTAAAGACACTTCACTTCAAGATGTTGACAATTCAAATGAAAACATGGGTGTAGATTATGTAATTTAATTCCCTATTCATTTAAACTTAAAACATTTTTTTTCTCCCTTTAAGGATTTACACCCTTTACACATTTAAATAAAATAAAAACTTTTATTTCAAACTGATGCAGCTGGAACAGGCAGATCACAGGGTCAGTGCAGGCCCCCGATCGACCAGAGGAGGTGCTATTGAGCAGTGAGGGAGGGCAGGGGGAGCAATGAGGAGGGCATGATGGGGCCAATTCTGTGTAATCCTGCTGTACCGCTGGTCATAGCCGACACTGGCACTGTTCGGAATAGGCAGTGGAATAGGCCCACAGAATAACATTATATGTTACTAACCTGTTAGTCAATGCAAAATATATATTAAAATATTTATATTCAATTCAAAATTGACAGCAGGGTAGTGTAATGGTTAGGGAACTGGACTTGCAACTGAAAGGTTGCTGGTTCAATTCCCAGGTGGAACACTGGCGTTATACCCTTGAGCAAGGTACTGAACCTGAATTGCTTCAGTAAAAATATCCAACTGTATAAATTGATTGTATGTAAAGAAATGTAAACTGTGTAAGTCGCTCTGGATAAGAACGTCTGCCAAATGCCTAAAATGTAAATGTAAATGTAAAATAATAGTCACTCAATATTTTAACCCAGAACATACAACAAAGAACAACTGTATTGTCTAAAATAAGTCTATAGTGTTGACATTTTGTCAATACTCCAACATATCAAGAACTCTGTTTCGTAACACGGCAGTCTATATATTATGGTGTGACCATGTACAGCAGCCATGGGGGCGGGGCACAGTTAAGGAAAGAGCCCAGAATCAGGGAAAAATTGAAAGTTTTATTTAACACAAAGGGTAAAACTCAAAGGCAGAAATGTCCAAACTTAGAAGTTTTTAAAGTGATGGTGCACAAAGAGGTGCGTGGATGGCAGGGACGCAGAAGTGCACAGGAAGGGGCTATTCTTTATTATTATTATTTTTTCATTTGTTTCAGAGTTTTTCCAGCTTTTCTCCCAATTTGGTAGCCAATTACCAATTACACCCTCTATTTATTTCAAATCGTGTGTCTGACAGGCAGCGCACATCATATTGGACCAGCTAAAATACGGTGCGTTAGACCGCTACGCTATCTGCAGTCCGGGAGGAGGTTGTGAAGGCGTCTCGCCGGGGTTTGTGGTTCGGCCGTGGGAGTCTAGTCTTTAACCCAGATCTGAAACCAAACAGAGTGGTAGTAGGCTTGGTGCTTGCAGTGGTTAGACATACAGTATATGCCATTAAACAGACCCTTTTATCCAAAGCGACTTACAGTAGTGAATGCATACATTTTCCAGTATATGTGGGCCCCAATGGGAATCGAATCCACAACCTAAGCGTTGTCAGCGCCATGCTCTACCTACTGAGCCACACAGAACCACTTGAGAGAAGGTGGCAGCTGCTTTTATAGGGCTGGCGCTCGTTATACCAACCCGCTGCAGCTGGCCACACTTTGGGGATTAAGCTCATCTCATTATTCAATGATTGGCCCTTGTGGCCCTGTCCATGGTGGAGCAGAGGCCGGGGATGCCGGCGCTGTCTGTGGTGCTGCAGGTGCTTCAGGTTGGGGAGGGAGACTGCGCAGGTTTCCTCCCTGCATGCGCAGGAGGGGACTGGGTCCCTGTTTCCCGCACCACAATATCCTGCATCCCAGCCCCATATTTTTCCTTTCATCCTTGTCTGTCCTGCTTGCTGAATGTGTACAGCAAAATAACTTGTTTGCCCTATCAAGTCTTTAGATACATTTCATGAAGAATCCAATAATATGAATCCAGCACAAAGCTGTAAAAATTGAAAAGATATCAGTATTATTACAAACCAACCGGTGTGGTAAAACTCCCATGAAATCTGACTTTGACATATTTCTCAGGAAGTTAATCTGATTTTGATTGCCTCTGAATGAAATGGAAATGAGAAAATTCCACTCTGTACGAACTGATTTTCAACCTATTTCATACACAGGGTGTCTGAAAATATTACTTGTATATAGCAGAGAGTCCATGTCTGAAATGCAAAAGCCAAAACTAATTTTAGTTTTTTCTTGGACTTCCTCCATATACATATCTCCTCCCCATGGTCCCTGTTAACCACACAACTACCCCTCTCAAGGAGAGGACGGAGATGAAGAAGTCTCACACAACTGGCCAAATGCCTGCACTGCTTGTGGCCTGACTCTTGGGACTCTCAGATTTGAAGAACCGCTTGTTAATTCTGCCATACTCAAGTGACACCATTTTAGGTTTCTCTGCGGGTGGAATTGGGGAGGGAAGACTGGGAAGTGAACTGTTTTGTCATACAGACCTTGTAGCTAGGCGATTAGTTGAGTGGGATGTTCTTGTAGTTCTCCTTTTCAGAAGAAAGTTTCACTTAAACTTTAACTGTTTCACTTTAACTGTCCCCCATTAAGTTTCACTTAAACAGTGATGCTTTGTGCAAACGGACATCAGTCGCATCTGTAAGGCACAGCAGCTGCACCAAACATGCGTGGTTGCCATCATTGAAAAGTATTTAAGAAATAGCTGAATGGGGTTGTTGTTATTAAAGCACTAGCCTTATGTAAAGTCATGTGCCCCACAGTCTCCCCATTTACTCAACTGTTCCTTTATTTTGGCAATTACTTGTATATACACACACACTTATACTTACATTGGTACTATTTGTATGTATTTTTTATATATCCTATATCCTATTTATACTTCTTAACTATAATTAAAAAATTCCCAGTATTATATACTGCTCTTAATAATTATTATTGTGGCCTTGGTTAAGTGATTAAATGGGTTCCAGTGAGTGGCAGCGATAACATGTCTGTGTGATTATTCGCGTCGGCCCAGACATATCGCATATACTGTCAGTGTTGTGTCATAGCAGTGTTGCGTCTGCCTGATATGCGTGATGCCCGGGAGCAGCCTCGCCTACAAATCCACAGTTCGCTAGGTTGACCTAGCCATTGCCCCGCGCCGCTTCAAAAACTCCTCAGCGGGGAGAATGCGAGGAATTTTCTCTGCTTTCCCGTCGCCGCGCCACGCAGTGCAGCGAGCGTGTTATTGTTCCGCACCTCCGCGGAGCCTTAGACGGGTCCCTTCTGCCCTTAAATGGGCCCCCGCTGAGGCAAGCCACATGTCGGAATGTTCGGGTCGGCTAGACCCGCGAGGTGCTGTTGACCGAAAGCGAGCCCGGCCCCGCCCCCCTCGCGGCCTCGAGCCAGCCAGGAAAAGAGGAAAACTGTCCGTGGTGCCCCCTACAGGCCAGTGGCAGGGTGGAGGGCCCAGCAGGGTGGAGGGCTCTGATTGGTTAGGAGGAAAAACCCTGTCAGCTGCAGACTTATGACTGAAAAGGTGTCCCGGGCAGTGAAAGAAGCCCATTGAGAGTGTTTATTTATGAGACAGGAAACCCTACCGTAATGTATGACACTCGGTAGCATAGGAGAAACATAAACATTCAAATCTGTAACGTGGAGAAATTTGTCTCGCCCTTTATTGATGGATATAAATGTGCAATGTGCTGCAACTCAGCGGAAGACACTGATACATCAAGACTGAGGAGGAAAAAGACTGCGACCGCAATGTTTTTGTACACCCAGGTCGGCATTTTGTGCACAGTCACCAAGGCAGAAAAAATCCTAAGTGGAATGAATTCAGGGCCCTCCCTTTCCCCCCTACTAGTTAGGAACACGGTTAATTTGAATTGACATGTCAGTGGGAGACGAGTGCTTTGTCGCTGTTCTGGATGCCAGCAGATTTAACCTTACCGCTTTGAGCATTACCACATCGGCACTTATGAGAGAGCAAATCCTGCAAATACTTTTCCTACCCCAGCCACTTCAGTTCCTCCCTCCCCCCCTCCCCCTCCCCTTCTTCCTTCCCCTTGCTCTCTCCCACTTGGCAGTTCCTGACCGTCAAGTGAATTTAGCTTTTGTTTTACGTCGGGATCCAGTCTGCACCGTCTGGGTTTAATTTTCAGTTAAGTGCAAGATGTGGTAGAGGGAGAAAAAAAAACTACGTTTGAACTGGGGGCCTAATGTAGTCAGGATGGAATCTGTCACTCAGCTTATTGCATGTTGATGACTCAGGGCAGTTTTAGCTGTAAGCAGCAAATGATTTATGGACACCAACTGAACTCCTGCGGCAAAAGCCAACCAGGAGATCAGAGCGGCAACCAGGCCCTTTTTTTGGCTGGAGACCGGGGCTTGCATTTTTTTCATTCATGCCAAACTGCTTTGCACGGCAATTAGCTCTGTCCTCATTTAGTCTCCCGTCCCAAAGGGTAATGAAAGTCATATATCATCCTCAAGGCTGCTAATTATCCAGCTCAGTTGCAGGTAGGCTTTGTAACAGTGAGAAGGGCCTGTCGGCGTGATATTTATTGCTCTCCCAATAAGCAAGTTTAAAAAAAATTTTTTTTTACAACTTTTCTTGAAAGGTTGCCCGTACCCCTCGTCTCACATCCTTGACATACCTCGTGCAAATGTGCAAGTCAAAGGGGAAACGTCTTCATTCCGCGTAACTCATTTTTCATGCTGTAACTAAACATTCAGCGAGAACACAGCACAAGCGCTGGAAACATGAGAGCACATACATTTCAGGGGTCAGCTTGTCGCCGTTGATTTACTCCTGCTTAGTTAATGCTTTGAACACCAGTGAACCTGCAGGAAAGCACATGGTCGGAGGAAAAAGACCTCTGCCAGCTGAATCCGGTAGACACACAGAAAAACATCGGAATATATTCAAAGGTTTAATATTCCTCGTTGTGAATGAACTGGGGCTTTGAAGGTTTACAGGAAGGTAAATCTCATATTGAGTTTTTTTTAAGCCTTGGTTTGCTCCCACTTTCAGTCACTTGTGATGAAACACAAGGGGGCTCAAATGGAAATATTTATACAGCTCCAGGATGCCTATAGGGCATCATTAATGCACATATCTGAAGCAGCTAAGCTATACAAATATATGCAGGACACAGTTTTGATTTCTGAAGTCAGACACCCACACATGGCGAATGAGAAATGTATATTTTCCCCAATTCCTCATTGCTTCTAGACAGGTTCCACAAAAAAAAAAACATCCTAGCACACAGGAGCAGATAAACCAAAAACGAGAATCTAAAGCGAAGCATTCACGGAAATATATTTATTGCCTTGTTCGTCGTGGCGCTGAAATCCTGTGCACAACCCATTTAGTGTTTAATTTGCATTCTTTGCTATTTGTTTTCTTTGCGTCAAGAGAGGCGAATAAAAGAAGAAATTTCGGTTACACTGCTTCTCCCCGAGCCCCAGAAACGCTGTCATATTTGGACGGTAAAAGTGGAGAGGTTACCCTGAGTATCAGAGAGGGGACTAATTGTCAAGGTTATGTCTCTGAAGATGATTGATGTCAGGCTGGGCTCTCCTGTCAGCCTGTCAGAGGGCTGGAATGTTTAATGTTCTCATTATTGGTTACGCTGTTGTGTATATTTCTCTGTCAGCACCGCAGACCCATCTGAGCTGCCAGAGCACTTCAAAGGCCTGCAGGTCATTTATCATCCTCCTGCCGCTCAGAATGCTCAGCCTCAGCTGAGTGCCAGTGATTTGTTATGACTTGAGAGCCAGCTGACAGACAGGTCCTCTGTAAAAACGGACCTGTTTCCTTTTTGTCACACGGCAAAAACATCAATGTTCCCGTAATGGGCTACAACTGTCAAAGGAGGCTGGCACCTGACAGTTGTGTGGTCTCACTAATTTGCGGCCCCGGTGACTTGAGTTTCCCCGAGTTTAGATTTGGTTATAGTGTCACACACAAACGGGTCACCATCTGTTGTCGGGTGCCGGGGGCGGGCGGGCGGGGGAGAACTGCGCTGAAGAGAAATGGCTATGCTAATTGAAGACACGTCTTCATTTCATATTTATCGCGCCAGTCCACGTATTCCATCTTTGAAGTTGAACTGAAATGAAAAACAGGGAGACAGAGATGGAATAACCACACAGCCGGGGAGAGAGAGCAAAAGGAGAGAGAGAGAGAGAGAGAGAGAGGAAGGGAGAGAAAAAAAATGAGAGAGAGAGAGAGAGAGAGAGAGAGCGAGAGAATGAAAGAGCGAATGAGAGGGAGGGAGAGAGAATGAAAGCCAGAAAAAGAAAATGAGGGAGAGAGAGAGAGAGCGAAGGAGAGAGGGAGGGAGAGAATGAAAGAAGAGGGAGAGAGAGAGAGAGGGAGAGAGAGAGAATGAGAGAGGGAGAGGGAGTGAAAGAGAGAGAATGAGAAAAAAAATCAGATCTTTGTTTCCTTTCCCAGGCCATGACATGATTAATCGTTCTCTTCTGATCTAATTTTGGAACATGAAAAACAGCACATTTGTCTTGAAGAAAAATGATGTGCTGCACCGTGCAGATGGAAATTTCGAGCACTGAAAAAGATTAAAGAGAAATTCCACTCCTTAGACCTAATCATGAGTTGTAGATTATTCTGTCGTTTTAACCAGATGGTAGGCTTGATTCTACAACCCCCTCCTTATATTAATGAATACTAGACTGTTATATTTGACTTAGGTAAGTGAAATGTCCATCACGCCTAATGGACTGCCAGCCGGCATAACGCATGTTATACCACTCTGGGTCCTTGCTGCATTTTTCATGTTTTATACCAATGTAGAACATTTTGTTTCCTACTGTTCTCCATCATTGTCACTGTTTTGCTAAATATTTTCACATGGAAGAAAAAGTACAAACTTGTGTCCACAGCTAATTTCCTTACATAGGTCACAGCTATAACTCTGCAACTAAAACCGTCACCCCGGGCAAGGCGTGCAGGAACTCAATACTAACTTGATTAAGTTCCCCAGTCAACATGACTGCGAACACGGCAGTATGTTAACAAACCTAATTATAGGTGGTGATAAAGCAGGGGGGAGATGGGGGTTGGGGGGGGGGCGTGACGGCTGTGTTACATCTTGACGGTCATGTGTCAAGCAGACAGAGGCTCCTCCCGGGCCCGAGGGGACGTTTCGCTGCTGAAGACCCCCTCCCACCTCCCCTCTCGCACACTGCTCCGAATGAGTAACGGTGGTCCCCCGGCATCCACTGTCTGAGCCACACAAACACCACGAGTCCTTCTTCCATTTTTCACTTTGCCGCAATTAGGTTACTCACTTACATTTCTGCTGCTTACAGCTCCAACTTTGTCTTTCTCCATGCCTGCTCCAGAGGAAGTGCCACACTTTGGCCTATATCATGGATATACTACTTTTAGTCCAACATAGCCTCTCCTCTGTTTTCTGAAAATGGCCGTTAGGATTAGTGAATCAAGAAATATATATATGAAAAAAAAATATATATGAAAAAAAAAATATATATATATATACAGTATATATCAATTTTTATTCATACCCTTGAAAAGATGAACAAAATAGACAGTATAAACTATATAAGTAATAAGGTATATCTTTTGCCAAAGAAATTCCAAAAATTATATTCTTTAATAATAATGCATTGGCACGAACCACAATCGAACGGTTCACAAATTATACTTTTTTCCCCAGAAAAATTAAGAATCACAAATATTCACATCCCTGTTATCAGTACTTTGTGGTTCCTCCCTTGGTAATTATAACAGCAAGTAGTCACCTATTGATCCCCTGAGTCAGGGATCCTCAACCATTCCTCCATGCAGAATTGTTCTAGTTCCTTCAGATTCTTGGGTTGACGTTTGTGGACTGCTTTTTTGAGTTCAAACCACAAATGTTAAAATGGATTCAGGTCTGGAGACTGAGATGGCCACGTCAGGGACATTGATCTTGTGCTCTGTCAACCATTTCTTAGTTTCTTTGGATATATGTTTGGGATCGTTGTCTTGTTGGAAGGTTCATCAAGGTGTAGCTTCCTGGCAGAGGGAACAAGGTTTTTGGACAAAATATCTTGGTACATGCTGGAGTTCATGGTTCCATCTATTTTAATAAGGGCCCCAGGGTCTGCAGATGAAAAAAACCCCAAAGCATTAAAGATCCACCACCATATTTCACCGTTCTTTGCTTTTCACCATGATGATGGCTGACCACAATATTTGTGTTTGATACCATTGTAGGCCACTGTATAGTTACATAACCTTCCAATGAACTTCAAATAAGTTGTATATTTATGAAGATTTGTTTTTGTTGGATTCAATTTAAAATAATAGTTAGTGGCATGAATAATTGTGATCCAGGTGTTTTCTAGAAAAAAACTATTATTAATAAAACAAAATATGTATTAGCAATGTAGGTTCGTCTTCATCAAGGGTGCGAATAAAAACGGAGCCTACTGTATATACAGGTCACTGCCAAAATAAAGGAAACACAGACACAAAGTATCTCAATGTTGGGCCACCACAAAGCACCAGAACAGCTTCAATGTGCCTTGGCATAGATTCTACAAGTGTCTGGAACTCTAATGGAGGAATGCAACACCATTCCTCCATGAGAAATTCCATCATTTGGTGTTTTGTTCATGGTGGTGGAAAATGCTGTCTCGGTAGCCGCTCCAGAATCTCTCATAAGTGTTCAATTGGGTTGAGATCTGGAAACTGAGATGACCCTGGCATATGGTTTGCATCTTTTGTGGACCTTAACCATGCCAGGAAAATACACCCCACACCACCAGAGCCCTTAATTTACTCAAGTGTTTCCTTTATTTTTCCAGTTACCTGTATATATGTATATATATCTTGAGCGTTCTGCTTTGGTATGTAGATTAGAGCTCAGGCTTTGGCAGTAACTCAAACTCCAGACAGCTTTATTCAGTATTACAGATATTATTTTGCATCTGGCTTTAGCATTTTAAACAGCGATATTTGTGATTTTCTGGTTCGGGGTTACTTTTTGTTTGTTTACCTATAGACACATGCATGTCCACCTTGAAATCCTGTAACAATACCCAATACAATACCCTATAATTGTCACTTGCGTGCTGTAATATGTAAAAAAAACAACCAAAAAACGTTGACTAGTTTGCATTAAACTGAACTATGTTTACAGTTCAATCAATCAAGCTTTATGTGTATAGAACAATTCATAAAATGCAATTCAACATGCTGAACATAAACAGAAATAAAACAAACAAATAAATAAAACAAGAATGCCAACACAATAAATAAAACAATAAATGTAGTTGGAACAGAGATGAAACTAATGCACACAATGAAAAGATAAAATAAATAAAAGCAGTAAAGAGAAGCAGGAAAATCACGTTTCAAAGAAAAATAATAAAATAAATGTCATATAATATAATATATGACATAAAAAATATCCACACTCACTGACACCCTCAGATCCTCCGGCAGGCTGTTCCACAGGCTGAAGCCGTAATGGCTGAAGGCGGCTGGGCCTTAGTCCTGGCCCATGGAACAGCTAAGAAACAACTACCAGAAGACCTGAGGGATCTAGTGGGTACATATTTTAAAAGCAGATCAGGCATGTAGTTGGGTGCAAGACCGTTTTAGTATTTGTAAACCAATAAAATAATCTTAAAAATCACCCCTAGGTTTTTCGCTTGTTGACTGGGGATTGGTGCCTGTGACTATAATTTTTCAGCCAGTTTCTCTCTCTGGGCCTCTCTAGCACCACTTCTGTTTTTGTCCTGGATGAGCTGTAAAATATTATGTGACATCCATACGTTAATATCTCAAATATATTTTAAAAGGGCATCAATGGGTCTTGTATCATCAGGAGACATTTATAATAATATTAGTAATAATAATAACTAGTAGCCTGTGGGAGCCTTGCACAAAGTTGGGAACTAATGCAACAGTAACCCACCCTGGTGGGCTGAGGCCAGTTGTGGTCTTTTATCTATATTCAGCTTATGACATACCAAAGGCTTGACCCTGTGACTGTAGGGCCCATTCTGTGGACTGGGTCACTCATGGGCCCCATTTGAGATCCATTTATTATAGTTACACTCATGATCTTTGTTTCAGTTTAAAACTATTCACCTCAGATGTATGGTTTTTTTAAACACAAATTGTGATACCCTATTTTGTACATTGCCACAATGTGAACACTCAGTCATATTTTCTGGCCTGTCTCATCGCCACAACACTGTCCTTCAGTCCTCCGAGCATGCTGATCCTCCGAGCAAATTTTCCGCCAGCTTACATTTTTACATTTGAAGCATTTAGCAGATGCTTTTATCCAGAGTGACTTACAAGATGTGCATTAATACATGGTAGGAACAATCATAGTTTGCGCAAGAGATCAGTGCAGTAATATAGCGATAGACATCATTGTAGGCAGCTGCATACCATACCTGTAACACTGGGAAGGAAAAGGTTAGTAATTCTTTTTTATTTTTTACATTTATATTTTACAGATACATATACAAAAAGTTTTGAACAAGTAGTCAGTGGTGATGACAATTGGCTAGATGTACAGAATTCAGTGGTAGTGGAGTCTGAAAAGGTGGGGTTGTTTTTCGGCCAGCTGCTGCTTCTTATCACTCTGCAGTCCACCAGCTGAGCTGCGCAGTCATTGCTTTGGAGACTACACTTCATGCGCAGCTAGTGCAGGCAGACTGCAGGCGCCCCATTGACCAGAGAGGTCACTCTTATGTGATGAGACCAGGCTTACCCTGCCGATTAATACCCTTCCTGAGGGACAAATTGGCAAATTGTGCTTCGGCCCAAAGGACTCTCAGCCACGGTCGGCATTGGCATGGTCAGGATTTCTTTCTGGACTGTGGGGCATGTCACTGCACTTAGAATTTGTGCTTTAGCTGGAAGCACTACCCAAGAGGCCTGTATACTTACACCGTTTTAATCAAGCATCCCAACATTCCAACCCAGTTAAAGTGCCTGTCACTATGCTGTCAAAACCAGATATACTAGGACCGACGTTGCAAGTCATTCAATCTCAGCTCCATCAGTTTGAGTTATTAAAATGATTCATTTCATAAAAACACAGTGACCAGCAATTGTGTGAGTTCAGCTAGCAAGAATATTTTTGCTGTGCTTTTGAGAGAGTTCGGCTCATTTCAAAGGATCATTTTGTTTGCAAAAAAAAGGGAGAGAAAATTTCAACAAAGAGCAATTATTATGAAATCTGTCTGCTACTGACATTTGCTAATATATTTAAGAGTAGTGCACTTAAAATAATGACATAAACAAAAAGAAGTCATGGGAAATGTGCGTGCCAATACAGAAAATACTCTGCATGAATATGCCAAGTGTAATTTTAAAACAACAGCAGGGGATCTTGGATTGTGCTCTAAACTAATAACAGGAACAGAGAGAGAGCACAATGCCAGTATGTCATACACTAAATAGTGTTAAATTAGACCCTGTATACTGCTGTTGGAGACCACATTCATCTTACTCAACGTTGGTCTGTTTCTTACAAATTTGGCAGTAAGAGCTTCCACATGCCAAGTTTCTGCTGGGGGAAAAGTTGGGGTTATCAGCAGAAGTTTGCATGCCATGTCTTTAATCAGTCTGCAGTTAATTAGCAGCTCCTACACAATGAGGCCACAAGTCATTAATCATAGGAGCCATGAGCAGTCAACTCCTCGCAAGCAAGACGTTTCACGACAAAAGTTTTCCTTCCATGATGGGCTTCAAAATAGGCCAGCATTGCCTTTCATGGCCAATAGTGTGTAAATTATAGGCCCTGTCGAGTCCTGACAGACAAGGGCCCACTGTTCAGCCTACTGTTGGTCTTTCCATGGGCTTTGTTGACAACGGATTTCTTCACTCTTCAACAAAACTCTGCCTTCTCTCTTTTCTCTCTCTCTCTCTCTCTCTCTCTCTCTCTCTGTCTCTCTTACTCACTCACCCACTCACTCACTCTCTCTCACAGACATGCACACACAGGCAGGCACATACAAATGTGTGTCTACAGGACATCAATAAAAGCAAAGTACATACATAAATATTAACAAAGTGCATTCTATCAGGGATCCTTACTTCTGTTGTAGCATATTAAAGTCATGTCCTAGGTTATGCTACAAAATGCATAACTACACATTTTTGGATTGTGTCTAGTGTGTTTCACCTATACCATCTTTCCTGGAGGTATTCCAGAAGAAGCAAGTTTGTAACGGTCTGCCTTTTAGATGTGGTGGAACTATCTGAAAGGTGTTCAAAGATACATTTAATATAAATTGCCATTTGTAAGGAACGGGAACATTCAGCAATCCATCACTCTGCTGCAAAATCACCCTTGCACACGCATGACTCAGGGCCACGGCCATTTCAGATTATGGTGCCGAGGTGGAGGCATCTTAAATAATCTATCCGCGGGGCTGTGACAAGCAAATTTTTAATCTGGAGTCAAGATGGGTAAAAATGTCAGTCCACCTGTCTGGGGAGATAAATTAATCAGTTAAGATTTTTCTTTAGTTACATCCCACATGACTTGTAAATCTTTTTGGAGGGAGCCGAGACATCAATGTTATCACTCCAAACTTTCAGACAGCTTCATTTAGTGTTCTGGCACCTCATAGTGACAGGGGATATATTTCCCCCCCTAACAAGCGCTCTGGGCCCAAATACATACGGTTTATACTTGAAAAGGGATAACTGGTAACCATCAAGCAAGACCTTTCAGAGGTCATTTGTGTAGCAGAATAACACTATTTGGTCAGTGAACAGAAATCTTTTTTTTTTGTTTTGTTACATGACATTTTGAAGATATAGCCCATGAAAAATCCAAATCTACATGTATGCATCCTGTGGGGAGCTTGAGCAGTGTTTGAGCCATTCATATAGGACGCTGAGGTTTTTAGACATTCCCTCTGCAATACGTGAAGGTACCCTTTGAAAGCACCCTTTCACCTTAGCAAAAAAAAAAAAAAAAATCTCTAGAAAATGGGTCAGAGGATTTGTAAGTGTGTTTTGAAAAGTCAAAAAGTGGTGTCAAGAGAATAATTGTTCAAATTCAGAAGAGCAGCTGCCACGGATTTAGACCTATCATCTGTCTTGTTACTGATATATCAAATTCACTTCACTGCATAGTCATAAAAATGCATGAGAATGTAGATGCCTGAGTTGACCCATTAATCTTGTTTAAAGTAGCAATGTAACATGTTCCTCATCCCGGGTGATAAACTTCTACATTGTACTTTTGTGAAGGATTTATTGTTGATGTATAAACTCCCCTGCTGTGCCTTACGAGCTGTGAAGTAGGACAGTGACAACAAGCTTGTTTGAGAAGAGCAATCCCATTAGAATAATCTCATAATTAGACAAGTGCCATTTTGAAAACCTCACAAAATCAGCATAAACATACTGTAACCAGTAATGAAAGTATTTCCATAACTAGGGCACAAATTGGACTGGGAGAAGGAGCTGCATGTCTCGGTCTAAGGTATAAGAGTGCAGAGGCATAGCTCTTAAAAGAATATTACAGAATGTAAATGCATATAACCGTGTATAGGTAGTGAATAGTGGATATCCCGTAAATGCTTGATTGGGTTCTGGTTTGGTGACTGAGGCAGCCATGACATATAAAGTCGGTGTCATGCTCTAAAAACCATTGGGAAACTACTCATGCTCTGTAGATGAGTGAATTGTCATCTTGAAAGACACCCCTCCCTGCAGGAAATAAATGCTTTAACATGGGGCGAAGATGATCAATCAGTACTGTAAGGAAAATGTACTCCTGCCTACAGTACCATTAAATAAAGATTGCCATTGACCTTGCCTTCTAAGGGTATGGGTGCACTCAAATCTTGCCAGGAGAATATGCTCCATGTCATTACGGAACCACCAGAACCGTTCACTGTTGGAACACTGTTATACTTCCATTTTTTTTGTTCACCAGCTGCATATCTTTTTGATGAAAGGAACTTATGTTATCATTTTTATACGTAATTTCCTTAATACTTAAAGGTTCACTACACAACATCAGTGTTAAGATGAGCCAGCGGCCTTGTGTGCATGCATTTGTTTATTTATTTCCAAATTGGAAAAAATGCCATTCGCATTCCTGTAATTTGTCCTAAACGTACTGAGTGAAGGTGAGGGCACGAAGTTCAAACTGCTGTTGGTGATATAAAACACAGATTTAACTTACCTCTTTAAGGAGGTTTATTCTGCTTGTCAGGGGGAGGAAATGATGAAGTAATGATTAATATGGGGGATGTTTGGAAAAGTAAATCCTCACTGCAACAAAAATAAACCATAGGGTTTCTCAGGGTGATTAAACATACATTTCACAGTTGATTGAACATGCAAAAAGTCATCTATTTTCCTATGGCTCTGTAAACAGTGATGTGAGTTCCCTTCCAGCAAAGTATATGACCATTGTGGAAGGTTTATACTTTCAAACAGACCGTTGAAGAAAAATGACTACATTAATTTATATAACCGCAGGGATCTCTTGATTAGGTAATTTATATGGAGGACAGGTTTATAATGGCTAACTTACCATCGTGTCCTGCAACAATTATTTCAGAAATTCGGCTATAAAAGCGGACAGTAAATTTAAGAATTTTCTATTGCTGTCTGTGAAGCCCCATAACCTGGTATCTGATTTTCAATAAATCCCTTCTTTATTAAATTGAGAGCGATTACATCACATGGCTCAGTTTAAGAATGGGTTCTTTGGTGGACAGGCACACAGCTCCTTAGTGGATGATGTCTGAGGACTCAGCTAGTACATCTTGCACCGCTTTAGCGACGCATTCCTGAGATACAGCATAAAGCTGTATTTGAATTAAATGCATCAAATGAGGCACATACTGAATACATGGCCAAGGCCAATCAGTATGGAGAAGCGAGATCAGCAACTGAGAGAACGTACGATAGCGGCACAATGCCTGTGGTAACCTTGCCTTATCTTTGCCTTGCTGCATTGGAATTAGTGGGGTGATCAGGTACAACTACTCATCCAAGTGGGGTTAAAGGGAGACATGGGGCATTATTTGTTATGCAGAAAGAGGCATCTTTTGTATGGGGCTGACCTTCGGATTAAATGGCTGCCACCAAACAAAATTTCAACCTGATTTATTTTTTTCAGACAGAATAATACTATGCTAATATATAAGAAAAGGAATCACACTGATCCAGGCTATATAGTTTAACGTACATCGCTCGTAACATTTTGCAAAGCATTCTATTAGAATGATAGAATACTGGATACTGGGAAAACCAGTATTATTAGAGTCTATAGAGGGATATTATACTTACTAAAACTCCTGGGGCCTCATTTATAAAACATGCTTACGCACAGATTTGATCTTGGAATGTGCGTACGCTAAAATCCACGCCAAAGTTCAGATTTATAAAAACAGTCTTTGACGTGGAAAACTTGGCGTACGCACGTTTCCTTGTGGCAATGTTGGAGTACTGCAGGTATTCGCGGTCTCGTCTCTTCTCTGTCCTGACCCCTCACTGGTGGAACGACCTTCTGCAATCGGTCAGGACCGCGGAATCACTTGCGATCTTCTGCAAGAGACTCAAAACCCACCTTTTCAGACTCCACTACCACTAAATTCTGTACATCTAGCTAATTGTCATCACCACTGCCTACTTGTTCAACACTATATACCCCTGCTTACTCCATTGAAAAAAAAATTACTAACCTTTTCCTTCCCACTGTTACAGGTATGGTACACAGCTGCCTGCAATGATGTCTATCGCTGTATTACTGCACTGATCTCTGCTTAAAATGTAAATGTAATGTAAAATGTATTCAGATATCTAAGAGCGCCAACATGTTGTCTGCTGCCTAATTGTTTCCTCATTATCATTATTATTATTATTATTATTATTAGTAGTAGTAGTAGTAGTAGTAGATGCTGTTGTAGTTGTATTACCAGATTGAACACATTGCTTAGGCTATACGTAATGGTTTGCACAATAAAGTTATTAATAAATTAAAACAACATAAGCTAGGCTACTTGTGGAAAACAAAACAAAAAGACACATTGGTTTTCCAAAACTACCCATATTAGCATAATTGACACATCCTTGAAGGAAATGTATTTAATATACATATTATGGTTCCACACGTGTAAAACATTTCGGTCAATCTATAGGCTATAAAATGTTCAATAATGCAGTGGTTTGCAAGAGGAAGAATGGCAGCATTGTCACTTCTCGAAGATATCGCCAACCGCACAACAAGAAGGGAACGAGTTATTCAAGATTTTGACCTCAGTTTTAAATCAGACCACCTTTTCTTTATGTCCTTCAGGGACCTTTGCTGCACCCCCCACCCCATCCCCGTCCCCGTCCCCGTCCCTGTCCCTGCACACATCTGCACCTCCGCCAACAGGACCTAGATTTCGGCCTTGCTAAAATTCTTTTATTTTGCAGCTCGCCATTATCAAGTAGAGCATTTGGGGTGGCCAACCAGTCAGAGACTAAGAGCCAAATTTTTTTGTACTGTGTTATCTTAGATCAAAAAGAGCCACATCACCGGGGCATGGTATTTAACAGGTCCGCGCTTTTCAAATAAAACCTGTTCATTTATTTCGCGGATTTTTATTTGAAGGGATTTGTATGGTTTGTCAGTATCATATGCAGCTTGTAAATAAAACCGGACACCAGTTCATTTATTTCAATGTGCGTTTGTTCATCAAGGGGTTATGTAAGGGTGTGTGTTTTACACATATGAGATCTAAATAGCTAAAACCTGTTTTTAAAACCGGACACCAGTTCATTTATTTGAAAGATCATGGTCAAAGGACCATCGGGGTAAGAGGAATAAAAAATCTTGCAGAGTAGCCTAGGCATTTCTACGACCAACAAACCCAGTTGACAACATGCAAAAAGGTTGGGGACCGCATGATCAAAACTGTGATATTTTTCTTTAAACGTCTTCTGAAATTTTGCAAAAAGCGGTGCGCGTTTAAACAAGACAAAACAAAATACCGATTGAACTCCAAAAGCGGAATAAACACGCTGGGAATCTAAAAAAAAAAAACACAAACAAGTTCTCGAGAGGCAAGAAATATTAATCACAAAGAGCCGCATGAAACCAGGCAAAGAATGCCAGCTGGTTAAATATCCTCCCGGCTCGGGATTCTGATTTTTTTTCGGGTTGGCCACCCCTGAAGTAGAGGATTTGTGTTTTGATTCGAGCTCCTTTATATGCTAATGATATTAATTAGGGGGTGTTTACAAGGCAGAGATCTAAAACCATTCAGCTACGCACAATTTCAAGATCATTTGTAATTTAGAGATTTCACATGTGTTGGGGAGTGGCCCACGCCCCTACATTTCAGAAATGATCTTAGATCAAATGTAGGATGGTTTCTACGCAACTTTTTTATAAATGAGGCCCCTGGACTTATTTGAGCATGGTATTTAATGTTGCAGCTAAAATCAGGCTCATCATTAAATGGATTTCATAAAGCATTTGATAAATAACCACATGAGTGACTCACTATCAAATGGAAATCAGTAATGATTAAAGTGGCTTCAAAATGGCTTCAGGGTTGAATATAAAGAGTAATGATCATGTCTGAGCAGGATGATGTGGGAAGTGGAGTCCCTCAGGGTTCAGTTTTGGGACCTCTGCTCTTCCTTATTTACATAAATACCTTGATAAAATCGTAAGTAGCAAACCATTGTACCAGTGGTGTACCATTATATAGGAGGTATTTACACTATGAAAAAAAACTTGGATGTGGAAGTTGACCCATGTTTATGCATCTAGACCTTTTGTCAAAGCATGGCATATATTCCGTATATAAAAAGCATGACAAAATTGGCATATATAGCAAAAACAAATGAGTGTAAATCAAAGGGAGTTCATTTTTTTAAATTTTACATTTTTTGGTTGCCAATTAAACCCTCTATTTACTTCAATTCCCCTCCCTCATGAGTCCATCGCCCATCCTCCGGGATCGAGACACACATTCCTGGTTGAGTGTTCCCGCCTCTTTCAAGACGGGAAATCTTCCACGGACTCCTTAACCTTCTCCTCGACGAACTCGTGCCGGCTCTCCCTCCCCCCTCCCCCAGAGGTGATCGGGCTGACGACCAGGGCCGGTCTGGTAGAGATGCGGGTTTCGATCCGCGTCCCTGACATGCAGCGCACACCACTCCGAAGCGTGGTGCGTTAGACCACTGCGCCATCCGCCAGGCGAAGGGAATTCATTTTAATGTTATCCTTCTTCAGGCTACTTTTAGATCACTGTGTAAAAGTGGGAATCACACTATAAAACATATAAAAAGTACAACGAAGAGCAAAAAGGCTGGTTCCGCATATTATAAAACTCAGTTCACATTTTTTTGAAGATTAAGGAAGATTTGATTGCAGTTTTCTGAAATGCAAAAATGGGATTAATAAAGTTTGCAGCAGAACAAGAGGGCATGGGTGGTAATAAAGAGACATTTTTCAGTGACACCAGGAAGTATTATTTTTTCACACAAAGATATTAATACACGGAACAGCTGACGGAGACTGCCGGTGAAAGCAGAGACACTTGCAGTGTTCAAGATCAGGCTTGACACAGTGATATATGCACTCTAGACTGTCGGGAAAAATATGAGCCTAGATGGGCTTAATGTCTTATTCTCATCATGAACCATTCTTGTGTTCTTATGACCTTTCAAAATTCATTTAAAATCTGCAACTTATAGCACATTTTGAGATGACCATTTACATTACATTTACATTTTAAGCATTTAGCAGATGCTCTTATCCAGAGCAACTTACAAGATGTGCATAAATACATGGTAGGAACAATCATAGTACGCACAAGAGATCAGTGCAGTAATACAGCGATAGACATCATTGCAGGTAGCTGCGTACCATACCTGTAACACTGGGAAGGAAAAGGTGTTTTTTTATTTGTTTTTTTTTATTAAGTGGAGTAAGCAGGGGTATACAGTGTAGAGCAAGTAGGCTGTGGTGATGACAATTAGCTAGATGTACAGAGTTCAGTGGTAGTGGAGTCTGAAAAGGTGGGTTTTGAGTCTCGGTTTTGACCGCGAGGTGCCCGGAGGGATGGGGCAGTCAGTTTGCCAGAGGAGGCGGAGTGGAGGGGTCTGGATGGGGTGTAGGGAGTGATGAGTGACTGGAGGTATGGGGGAGCAGTACCTTTAGCCGCTTGAAAAGCAAGCACCAGTGATTTGAATCTGATGCGTGCTGTGATGGGGAGCCAGTGCAGAGAGGAGAGTAGAGGGGTGACGTGGGTGAACTTCGGCTGGTTGAACACCAGACGAGCGGCAGAATTCTGGACCAGTTGCAGTGGCTTGATGGCACAGGCTGGTAGGCCTGCCAGCAGGGAATTGCAGTAGTCCAGACATGAGATCATCAGGGCCTGGACCTGGAGTTGTGTGGCCTCTTGGGTGAGGACCAATCACACCACATAAATATCAGCAATTTTGGATTTTCAAACTTTTCTAATGAAATGTTCATGTTAAATACATTGAATCTGCAACCGAGATTCAAAATAACATCCATGTTCTGCATTCTTGAATGTGATAGAAACATTTGTTGTCTTTGTGATGTTCACAATTGCATGAGTTGCTGAAAACAAACAAATATATATACTGTATATACTATTTACAAACAGTTGCTTGAATGCTTCACTCAAAGTAAAGGACAAAGTACATTGTGCATTGTACATCTCCTACATTTGTATTTTATTTTTCATATCTGAAACCATCATATCTGTGCATCTTTCCATCATTTACTGGACTATTTACGTGCACATTACCTGAGCTCTGATGTATATATTTCCCTCTTTAGGTGCCTGTCCACAGAACATATAAATAACATAGCTGAAACTCCAAGCTGCAGTGTCTGGCTCTATGATTTAACAGTATGTCAAATAAAGGTTTCTGAAGATTATTTCAGAGTGTGTTCAACTTTCTTCATAGAAAAGTAAAAAGTCCTGCAGATTCATTTTGATTGTGATTGATTTTGATAGGTAGTAGTGTATCGCTTTCCATGATATGTCCAATATTTATACATTCTGATTATTCCCTCTTCTTTATTATACTTGCCACAATAATCTCACCTTCACAAATCACATTCTAAATCTATATTTACAGTACGTGCATCAGAAAATGAACACGGTTCTCTTGTGTGCAGAAGAGAAATCAGACATGATCTTGTGATCCAGTTCTTCCACATTCAGATGACAAACAAAAGGGTCTGTTTCTCCAACCCCTCTGGCACACCCACTGGTGTCTCTCAGTCATTCTCTCTGTCAGTGTGTTCAGTTGCATTGTCAGAAGCGTCCCCACATTGCCTCCATTTACTGCCTCAGTGACACAGAAAAAATGAAGCATCATCTCCACAGTGGCTTCAAAGGAAATCCTGAATGCTTTCTGATCCCCTCTGCAAAAGCAGTCTTGGATATCCTTTGCAATTTGCAATGCGTACGGCCAACACGTTGTGTTATTTTGTACGTCCTTAATTGATCAACAATCAGCAATCCTGAACTCGGTAAATATGTCAGCTTTTACGGGTGATTTTGTCAACATCAGTTCGCTGTCTGCTGTGGGTTGCGATGCAGAGTACGACAATTTTTTAACTGGAAACTATAGTTGTTTTATCACCATGTAGGCAATTCACTTTAATAATTGAACTTTGAGGCTGTAAATGTATGTATATAAAAATACCTTACATGCCATTACCTTGGTTTGCATTCCATTAAACTTTTATTACACCCGTTGGCTGAAATCTTAATAATGACCTGACATAATAACTTCCATTGCTTTTCTTGTTTTGAGGGTGACCCAGAGACGAGGTTGAAAGAATAAAATTGCATTTAGGTGAAATGCAACTAATAAATCACCTATGCCATTTTCTAGTAATGTGTTAGTCAGGATCGGTTACATGATAAATAATACAGTGGTGTAGTGGTGCTAGCCTAAGGTTATTCCTTTTGAAGATCCAAAAACTGTTGAAGACATTTCAGTCCGAGCAGGCAATGTTTTGACGTCCTCCACTTGTTAATCAAACCAGTGAAAAACATCCTGGAGGTTGATATAGATGGAACAAAAACGTAGTTAAATTGATCAAATAAAGGCAGTTGGTTAGCTAGGTACATTTATGTACTTTGCCAATCCCCAAAACAGGCACATTCCCAAACAAACAGGAAGCAAGTTCACAGTAAGAGTCCACCCAACTCTCTAGTAGTAGTTTGGCATATTGTACCTTGGTCTCTTGTTGTAGTCCAGCACAACTTCAAAGCACAACTCTGCACAGCATGGGGACCAGTCAACCCACAACCAGCAGAAAGTCTTTGCCTTACTTCCGCTGGTATACAATATCTGTCACGGCACACACATGACCGGAAAGGAGATAAAACAAAGGCACAGGAACATGCTGGTGGTGGTGGAGTGAAGTTATGGGTTGGTGGGGCATACTCCATACATATACAGCACTCAGAGTTTGGCATTTTTCAGCAATTTCCAGAACCCCACACACAGAGACAAAAAAACTAACAAATATTGGATCAGTGTCCAAATGCACACAAGCGTATATTTAATTACTCAAAAAGAGATCCATGGCAATAGAATAGTTCTACACAACCATTTTGTTGTTGCCACACCGTCCAACCAAAAAGAACGGCCCTTTGTAAGCAGGATAATTAACTGGACACAATACCTAGAGAGGTATGCACATTATATCAACTGCACATTAAGCTGAACAGTTTGTTTTCTTCTTTTTTGTTAAACAGTTTCTGTATGTAAGTATGATTAGATTACATTCTGGTGAAAAATGCCTGGAAATGAAACCCACAATTTATTTTAATTTGAGAATAATCAATTTGGTTGTTGATTCAAAGACAATGTTTGATTCAATCCTCATCAGCCTGTCCAGTGGTGAGTACATTATTTGAAATAGAACAACATAGTAACATAGCAGGTATCAAAGCATTGTGTGTTTGTAGACTTGTTAGTATATAGGTCAAGATACTAGTCGAGGTGCTCCTGTGAACGAGGTGTCGAGGTATTTTGCGACTTTCGCCAGCAACATTTTTAAAGTGTAGAACTAACATTCAACCACGTGATATGAAAGTAGCTAGATTCAACTAGTAGTTGGCTCAATAATAACTTTCTTTTTCTATTTTATCATTCTGCTGTTTTTACCCATTTTTCTCCCAATCTAGTAGATACCGCCAGTAACATGCAGCAGAGCACCGCCTCCTCTGAGCTGGAACCTGCCAAGCCATCACCGTAACTCCGATATGTGCACAGGGCCACTCCTATATGCAGCGAACTCGTATCGGCTTCCCAGCCAATTGCCGCCCCCTAGTGGCACTCCCGGCCAGAGCTGAAACTGGCGCGACCATGTGGAATCGAACCCTGGTCGCAGTGGGCAGCGTCGGAAATTCTACCACCCGGGAGGCCAGATAATAACTTTCATGTAGCTACACCATTCAACACTGTAAACTTCTAATAGTTTGTTTCATTAAATAAATATTGCTAGCTAGGTTCCTTCCTATCTGAGCTAGCCATCTGATTTATGCTACCAAATATCCACTTCACTTCTAGCAGTTGTGAGCTGGTCCTCTATTTTGTGCGGATTTTCTATTGATGGGGTATTAGACTGTCAGTATATTTTCTATGGTGGTGAATAACAATGGCTTCCGGCATACGCAATGCTTAACAGAAGCACCCTGTGAATTCACTTCAAACATAGGACACACAGAGAAATATGGTAAGCTAATTTGAATGGTTTTACTAATTCTACTAATTCTTTTACTAATGGTTTTACTAATTCCATCCGTAAATGTGATTAAAATTATTGAAAAAATGGAATGACTGTCATTACATTTCAATATGCGTCGAACATTTAATTTGTCAAGCCATATAGGAAAACACACACATGCATTGTGGCGTTGTATTTCAGCGAATGCCGCATCATAACAATATGTCAAACCCCTAAAACAATACTGCACTAAGAGACTATAAACAGGTGGGCTGGGTCTAAGAGCTACTCTGAGGCCCAGAATCATTCCAGCCATTTTCAGTCCTTCGCATGTGCTTTCCTCTTGCACAGAATTTTTCTTCATTTTAGTCGCCGAACGCATGACGTTGGTCTGGACTCAATCACTCAAATCACATTTTTCGCTCATAAACTGTGACTGCCAATGAAAAATGCAGGCGTTAATTTATTTCTTCCTCCACAAACAGTTTGGCATGTGAAGCAAGCACAAACAATTAAACGCAAAAAACAAAATGTACTTCCTATGAAAAATGTAATGTTTGCATGTATTTGAAAATCAAAGTTAAGGACAAATGTTGATTTAATTCAGGAAATTGGCTTTTTAAAATGAATTTTCAGAAAATGCTTTCCTTTGTTGGGCTACTCAGAACTGTGTGTTGAGGTTAGATTGAACCCGAATTCTAGGCCACTCCTCTCAGAAGTACACAGGATTAAAAACCCATTGCTAAGAATTTCAGAACATTGGAACATGACCGAAATGCTTGTAGGCATATAAGCAACCCTACCATCCAAACACAAAGTTTTACTGAGTTGTACCACATGTTCATAGTTATGATAAGAGAGTAGGGCTGGGCAATATAAGATAAAATGGGCAATAAGGATACATTACGATAATTGCAATGATTAAAATGACACCCGTAAAATATATAACCATTTGTATATCATTTATTTTATCTTGGTTTTTAAGAAACAAGTACATATAAATGTTTAATGATGAGAATAGGCCATTCAGCCCATCTAGGCTTGTCATTCAGCCTACTGTCTAGAGACTACCTAGCACTGTGTCAAGACTGGTTTGAACAAGTAAGGCTGTTCAAACCAGACAATTGGATAAAAGGAAATAATTTTGACAAGTTAATTCTCTTCCCATCAGACTGGAATGTGCAGAATAGTGGATAAGGTATTCCGTAGCTGCAGTTGTGCCTTTTAAAATCGTACGCACATCCAAGCTCACTTCAAATACTGTGCTGTGGTCCGGGAACTAATATTACTGTCAGTGTTCACTACAGAAGTTGAGTAACCTTTTCTGCCATGTTTATTTGCAGTTATTAATGGATGGTCCTTTTTTTTCCACATTTAGAGAGATTAGGATATTCATACTCAATCAATCACATCTAATTGCTTTACTAAGCTCTCAGATGTGTGCGGTGGTAATGTGCTGTTTGGAGCAGCTGGTATTCTGTGGATGTTTGCAGACCTACCATTTGTGGTCTCTCCCCAGCACGGCTCCTTGTAAATACAGATTTCCGTATCAGCCTACTTTCCGTGGCACGGGGTTCAGTGTGAATACTTAAGTATAGCTCCGGTAACCAAAAGCAACACATGATGCACGTGTAACATTTTTGCCAATGAGATAATGACTACAAAACAGAAAAGGCAGAATCATTTAAGCATAGGACTATACTGCTCTTTTGAAAATGGCTGTTGTCGTTGTGCGACGGCGTACTGCCGAGGATTCAGATCCTAGTCAAAAGTCTTAATTTTAAGCATTTTTACCAAAGAGGAGGACATATCAACTCCACAACTGAAAAAATATCACATCCCGGAACAAGATGCTACAACTGAAGGCACATGTCTTCCGCAAAGTTACAAAATATTACGTTTGCTTGGGAAAAAAACTGACATGAGTATAGCAATGCCTAGTGATGTGGAGAGAGGGGAATGTGTGCACAAATATCACATTGAGCCTGAGAGTGATCCTTACAAAACTTGGCAAGACCTACGGAATTATGTTTTATTGGTGTAGTTTTCAAATTAGCATTATATATTACTCTTATAGGGTAGTGACTGTAGTGCTGACATGTAGTAATAAGTTAGTATAGTGAGTAGGACTAATTAGTAACTGCTTGATTTAAAATTGCACGTAACAGACACTTTTTTTCTTGACGGAAAGTCACTAGCTGACAGATGTCTTAGTGACATGTAGCTCATACAGTAAACATTAGAGAGCTCAGGCATGACAATTACATTATATGTATTTAGTTCAGCTACCCCAAAATATCACTAATACTGCATCTGGGTTTTTAAGTGTTATATTTGACAAATTAGTTAGATCGGTTGGTCTGATCATTTGTTTGAAATGTCAGTTACAGGGTATAAATGGGGGCCAGGCACAGCTCATATTATTGTTTACAGAGCTATTTTATGTAGAAACATTTTAAAAGTGCTTCCCTACTTAAATAATGGATTTCTAAAATAAGTAATGTAAATGACTAGATCTAGAAATGTTTCCTTTCTAAATGAAACATTAAATGTTCTTGTCTTTTTGAAGCTCTGAAAACAATTATTTTCAGTGTTGACAGATTCCATACCATTTGCATTTCAAAGTATACTGCTTTACTAACTAAAAAGATGTTCTTTCCTCTTAAGCAAATTTTCTTGCAGCACTTTTCAGATGGAATCTTGACTCAATACTTATTGGCAATCTGTCTAAAAGCTTGTGAGGCCTTGTGAGGTGTCATTATAACAATCTCTTAGAAAGCCACACATTTCTGCAGTTATCTTATTTTATTTACACTAGCTTTGCACATTTTATGAAGTTAAACACAGATCGAGCTTTGTTCTTTGGGATTTAAAATGTATTCCCAAAAAAGATAAGAAAACTGATTGCAAAATGAACTACATGAGTATTCATACAAACGCATTTCTTTTTCTACATGCAAAGCAACAGGTGTCCCGCAAGTAAACACATCAATGCTTCTTTGGTAGTAAATCTTTCCTGTTATCTGTGTCTGTCTGTATTTCAGAAACCACACCAGTCACGTCAGACATTAGCTTAGAGATCATGTGATAAGTCACAACAATAGCCTTTGACTGGCACGGCCATTGAACAAAATATAAAGTACTCCTTAATGAGTCATACAGGGCTGAGTGTACAGACAAAGGAGTGGATGCTGCAGTGCAGGGAGAGCATATTTTCTTTGAACCTCCAGTTAGACTGACAAAAGCAAACATTTGCAGAAAAACAGGCTATTCATATTTTATAATAATGTTCTCTTGTGAACACTGAAGGTAAATCATGTATCAAATATTAACACAGGTATTACGTACATGCCACATCAAACATATCTGTTTTCCCCTAGAGCCCTGCACTACGGATAGAGATTTAATCATCTCTGGCTTTGTAGTTTTTTTTAAAACTTTATAATGTGCGGTTTATCACGGTGTACAGCATGGACTGTTAAATGCACTTGAAGCATGATGCCTGCCTAAATTATTAAAAGCCGTGACTATAAATGGGACAGAAAATCATTTTCTCCAGTACGTGATTATAATTATTGCCTTATACACAGTGTGTAGACATTGATTCTGTAGTGTTTTAGTGGTACCATGTACACATACTCAATGGAGATGTGCTATATTGCAGTATATTGTAGTATACAGTAATAGGAAAAGGTACATGCTGCTAGCTTAATTAAGAGGTACTGTAAACCCAAACACTTTACATATAATATATGGATGCAAAATAACCATAAACATTTTCATTTGCTTATATTATTTAAAATTGGGTCCTGTAATAAATTTGAACTATTTACGATCCATTTAGGGCCAGCACATTCGTTCTCTAGGGATGATATCATTCCCCATGGCCTTGGCATCCTGTTTCTGTTATAGTTCAAATATTGTAGACTGTGTCATTAATCATTGTCATTTTACATTGTTATTTCTGTGAAAGCTAAAATTTGAAGTGTATTCTAGGCACTGTAAGAAATACGGAGAAGCATAGAAAAATGTTACCCTCTAAGGGGCAGATTTATCACAGAGCACATTTGTAGCCCCTAACGATGGAGGATTGTGGTGTGTGCAGTCATTCTCATGACGACTGCATATTTATCAAAAACGGTTATGTTAATGTCGGCCGGAGAAAGCCAATTTAACCTCGACACCATCAGTTGGTTGCTTCTCACAATGAAATTCACAAAGTTTGCATATGTTGTGGCCCGGTAGATGAAAATACCAAGTGAAACACAGCCAACCACAGGTCGAGAGCACGCGAGTAAAAGAATATCTTACACAAACTAGTCTTAACTGAGGGAGGCTAACCTGTCGACAGTGCAACCTGCCATTAAGTGGCAGAAATGAAACATTGAATGATATAGTAGAGATGGGTAATTTGGCTGGCAGAACAAGAACTGTGGAAAAACCAACAAAAAAGTATAAGGATAAAAGGATGTGTGTAAAAGAGAAAAAATGCTTTTAATGCAACATTCACAATGAGGACTGTAGGGGGACACAATAAGGCACAGATTCATCGGTCCTTGTGCGAGGAGCAGATAAAACCCCTAAAATTTCACATGTGGTGACAGGCTACATCTGAAAGGTGGCAGGTGGTGGTGTTATAATGTTTGTGCTTTCCCATTGCAGTAGAACAACATATTCAGGGGCATCAGTTTGTGAAATTGGGGGTGGATCCATGATGTGGGGAGTCTGGGGGTTCTCCCTTAGAACTTTTTTACATCTTATGGGAAACTGTATATGTCAGTGCGTGATTTAATTGCTTTAGATATTGAGAACTTTGTTTTCTGTGGCAATTGCAGAGTCATGCACTGCTCTACTGTAAAAATGGTAACTGTGCATAGGCAGGGGTGCCATGCAGCTAATTATTTAGAGGGGGCACACAAAATAAAGCGGTAGCGATGTTAGCGAGCTAGCTAAAGTTAGCGTGGTTCTCAAATGTATTTAAAAGTATTTCATGAACACACCATCTTCTGGTGTGACCATCAATAATGTGAAAAAAGTAAGGTAGCTAATATAATTAGGGCATACTCTTGACTCTTAACTCTATACTTTGGTATGGTAATTAGCTAGATATTTATTATCTGTCACATATTTGGGACACAGGGAGTTAGCCAGCTACATATAATTAATTAACAATGTGAACTACCTAGAAACATTGGCACATTTAGTGCTGTTCTCATTTCAGTATCAATAACTCTACAGACCCTGAATACTTAAAATAAATAATGGTACAAAACGTGAAATTACTGTAGGATATTTTTTGACTCATCCCTTTCATTGACTGAAGGCGGCCAAGTTCAACAAGTGAGAAGATTGCAAAACGGACCTAGAAGAGGGGGGATTCACAAGTGACAGGTACAGTACTAACCATAGAAGAGCAATTTAGCCTACTGACTGCCCCCTTCAGATACTAGTTACAGCACCATTGTAAGGTATAAAACTATTAAAAAATATATAAAACTTGCTTAAAAATATATAAATTGCATAAAATTAGGGCATGATGCCACTGTACATTCATATTGTTCTCCTGCTAGTATAGCTAGCACATATTCATCAAAGTACATAAAAAAATAATTGAATCATTTCAATCAATTGAATCAGTGACTAGTGGCAATTTCAGGGATTCATCTAACATTATGGAAAAATAGTAAGTGCCAGTATATACTAGCTACCATTTCCGCATGTATAGCTAGCACAGACTAATTAAAACAATTATTAATTTCTATGTGATTTATTGGGGAGTCGGATCGAGGGTAGATTTTGCTCCCCCCCATAAACGATGCATATGAAAATATTATTGTTATGTTGCATTTGTCCTCGTACTAAAAATATATTATTTATGACGCAAAAACTAAATTAAAATCCCATCCTCAGACAGCTTGTGATTAACTCTACCAGTTATAATGCCTGTAGTGTTTCACAAACTCGCTTTAGGTCACTGGCTCTATTAGCTAAAGAATATTGACCTCTGAAACACAGAAGTGATTTAAAGGTTCGTCTCCTTAAGCCGGCCAGGGGGACACGGTTGAAGATGAGCCGAGCCGTTTCAGAGGAGGCGGTAAAAGTGTGACAGCCAGTGGCTGAGCGCCTTGCCAGCCTCTCCCTTACCTCTGCCGCCGCTAAGCATGTGCATATCTGGTGCAGGAAGTCAGTTCCTCCTCGCGTTTCAGTCGGCGCATTGTTCCCGCTTGAAAAGAGGCCGTGGACCGCGCCAGCGGAGGAAACTCTTCCGTCACTCTTCACAGAGGTCAGGCGTCTGTCTAGCTTTGTGCGCAGGGTGCTGCTTCAAGGGCTCCGCTGGACGCGAGCCCTGGAAGGGGGCACTGTAAGCAGGCTCAGGCAATATCAGCGGTGCCATGGCCCACAGCCAGAGCAAATCCAATCAGGCTGTGATGAGGACAGCAGCAGACAGGATTGCCGTCATGCTCGAGAGAGCCCCATCCACCACTGGTAACCCTGCCGAGGGCCAGTCACAACAACATGATGGGCCAGTAAGGGCTTGGGAAGAAAAGGCGTCAGATTCCACACGGTGTGGGAGACGCAGAGAATAGAGATGGATATGACCTATTTTCTCGGGAGTATTTTTTGTTAATATTCCCATCTATTGTAAAACTATATTCTGAAAAGGGATTGTCTGTTTCCATTTGTATTGTTTGTCTCTGTTGCTCGGGACGCGTCTTCCTGCTACGATAACAGCCGCCGGTAAACCGTGGCAACCCTCACGCCACACTGCAAAACATAACACTCGGTTTTTGGACTTCTTAAAACAATCTTGCAATGACACGCCCAGCAATAATGACCTAGTTTGATATCTCTGATAATGTGTGTCCAAAGCATTCGTTTACATATGCCCTTCCCAGATTTTTGCAGCAAGACCGATTGCTAGAAAAAAGAGAAAAAAAACAGGGCCCAGATTGCATATGCATGACTGTGCAGAGAGGTTAACCCACAATCAGGGAAAAGGGTCACTTTTCTTGAGGTCAGCAACCACAAGGACAATTTTGATAACAATCGCAAATGTTCGCTGACATACTGTATGTGTTACAGTAGCATATATGTACATTTTCACAATTTCCTTGCTTTTTAATACTAAAGTACATAATTAAATACATAATTACTACTGCACTGCATTATCAGTTATTTAAAAGACTAAATGGGTTTGGGAATGGTGAGGTCATAGGCAAGACGTCCTACCTCAAGATTTGTTCTGGGAAATATTCACTAAAATTGTATATGTTATACAAATTGAATGGTTAGTCTTGTATATGTTTCGACTGTTTATGCGATTTAAGTCAAATGTATACTTTATCATTTCAAGAATGTTACTGTTTTATATCTTTTGAGTACTTCCTGGTACCATTCACATGTTTGCATTTGTGCATGTGCGTGCGTGTGTGCGCACACATTTTTTTGTTTACTGCTGTTATATATGGGATGTGGAATATAAGACTTCATGCATTCCTTCGTAGTGAACTCACATATGCCCACAATGGGCACACTGACTCATTTGACATTTGAATGCATTTCCACATGTGCCTGTAGGGGGGGCTGTTTACAGGAAAGTGTTGTATACATCTTGCTCAGGTCACATTGTGATTTCTTCAAAGAATATATTCTGAAAATACACTATAATTAAATGGTTAGTGACCAGAGTTTAAACAGTGCAAAACAATATGATTTATATTTAATTTCAACAAAGGTAATGACACCAAAGCCAGTTTACTGAAACTTTCGATGCGTGTCTCTGTGTCGGCTCGGCTCATTACAGAGTGCCGTCCACTGCCACAGACGGTGAAGGTTCCCAGACACAGCAACACATGGCTTGCAGCTGTGCATAACCGACTACTGTGCATGGGCATAAATGTAGTGCTGAACTCTGTTCCTAATATCAACAGTTGTCTGTGGGCGGTCATGGTATGATGGCATTTTCTGAGAGTCTGCCCCCAACCAGAAATCCTCTTCGCTCAGGTTAAAACCAAGACAGGTGGTGACCATCAAGGATTTGGCCCCCGCTCACAGACAAAAAGATACATACGGAACAGCTTCCTGGGGAAAACGTGGTATTTGGATGCGACTCACAGGGTGTAGCTTTTGACAGGCAGCTGTGTGCAGCTTTCATTGTTCACAGGCCCAGTGTTATTGAATACCCCCTTTGTTCCTCGTACAGACCCCAGGAAGGAGTGTGAAGGGTATTTGCGGTGTGGCTGTCACACCTAAAGCTCTGCCTCTGATTCTCAAGTTCTGTCTCTCTCTCGTTGTGGACGCTACATTGAAACCTATGATTTTGGTGTCACACTCACACCTCTTCAGCACTGACCTGATATACCTGTGATATATCAGGTTGTTGCACTTTGTTCGTTGACTCATGGGCAAACTCGGAGGTGTCCATCTCTCTAAGGAAATATTGCTTATTATTCTACGATAAACAGCAGTTGAACAGATGGTAGATGGGATATTTTTTTCCTGCACAATGAAAACAATTTAACTGCAAACGCACTGAAATACTGAATTCAGAAATATAGAGAAAGCTGGCTACTTTAGCCGTAGCTCTTTTAGCCATAGCTCTTTTTGCTAGAGAGAGGACTCTGAGCCTTTTTGAACCCCATGGTGGGCGGAGCTACCATGTGCTGTTAATCAATTACTTGTTTATATAGTAATTTGACTTGTTTCAGATTTTTTCCTGTTTTTCTCTCAATTTAGTGACCAATTATACCCTCTATTTATTTCAATTTGCCCTCCCCACATGAGTTCACTGCTTCAAGCTAATTCTCAGAGGGCAGCGAATTCCGCTTCCTTCGAGACAGAATTCGCTCACCCACGTTCTGGAGACACCTTTATGTGCTTCACGGTGAGCTCGAGCCGGCTCACCCTCCCCCCTTCCCCTGGGGCAGACAGCCAAATGCTGCCCCCGATTTGGGCCAAAGGCCAGGGCCGGTCTGGCAGAGACGGGTTTTGAACCCCGTCCTTCATAGGCAGTGCACACTTGTATCGGACCAGCCAAGATACGGGTGCGTTAGACTGCTACACTATCCGCTGCCCCCATCAATTACTTGGTTGAACAAATCAAAATACTTTTCTCCCCACAGAAAATAACTATGATTGGTTTAAATCAGTTAGTCACTGATAACACTTGGAAGGTCCATCTCTTTTAGAAATGATAGATTTTTAAAAATATATAATGATAAAATTACATGTAATGATACCTCTTCAGGGAAAATGCTATGGATGTAGTTGGCCTGCTCTTTGAAAAAACCTGTAGATGATAGAGCTTCAGGTTTTTTCAAAGACCTCAAAAGGTAGCATTATTCAACAGGAAGACATTTTTTCCCCCTTGGGTACAACAAATAGCTATGTCGGCAGTAATTTACTGCTATGTGAAAATATTCCTTCAGCCAGGATTTATTTTGTTTTGTATTATATTATTGTAGGTTCGATTATGTTTTATTTATTGTTTTGTCTGTGTTAGTCTGTGTATTTGTGCTTTTGTCTGAGTTATTTTAATATTTGGTCACTATGGCATTTTTAAACAGGCTTTGGCTAGGTTATTTACAGCTGCGCAATATGTGACGAAATTAGTCTGCGTGCTTTGGGCTTCTCCTACAAAAACACACACACACACGCACACACAAAATATTCTATTCTAAATCAGGCTAATATTGGTCAGTGTTAGCCTGTTGGGGGATTTCAGGTCAGTGTGCAAGCGTGGGGGGAGGGGTTGTGCTGAGAAACCGCTGGGGTAGTATCCTCACCAGATGTCCTCAGTGCCAAAGGGAAATATGCAACATTTTCACTGTGAGGAGTCAGTTGTTACCGGAGAAGCACAGGTGTTTGCCTACAGACAGGACTGATAGGAATAAACCCCTGTAGTATGAGAAGCCATTGTCACCATCCGGAGCCAGAAGGAAACAGTGAGGCTTCTCTCCATTTCAGCACAACACAATCGTGGGGAGAGTCAGTTTCTTCAGAATTCGCACACAAAAACAATCCTTTGGCTTGAGGTTTATTCAATACGTAACCCCTGAAGAGAAAGAATGCAGGGAAGCCCTATTGCATAGGCATAATGAATGTTAAAAAACAGTCATATCTGTCCCCCCGCAATAATTTGTAGATATAAAACATTATTTTTCATTATGTCCCCCCAATATGTAATATGTGGTTACGCACTTACCTTATTGTGCCCTTTACTTTAATTTTAACAGTAAAGTAAAGAACACTATTTCACTCAACAAGCTCTCCCTACTGTTTAGTGTTGGCTAATTTTGCTTAAAAGTTGCCTATGTCAGCTTTGGCTGCTGGCTAGTATTTATCTATTAATTGTGCGCCTATAAGCCAAACCTTGCTCTTCAGAGCTCACATTTTCCCATTGTTTTAAGTGAGTAACTTGCTTAAGCGCCAACATTTTTATGGTACGTGAAAATTCGTTTGAAAAGACAATGAGCTGAGATATCTGTGCTGAAACAGAGACCAGTAAATTAATGATTAACATGATGTTCGGGTAGAACTCCCATTATTCATTACCCTACAGTCTGTGCACGTAAAACACATAGGGAACAATAAGAGATCATTGATTGCTATTGGATCATCCCTTCTATGAAGATATATTTTACGTGCGGTTAATATAAAAGGGCCCCAACACACATGCTGTTTATTAATATATTAATAAACCCCTTCCTACAGTATATTCGCTTAAATAAGTGCAGTAGTCCTTCACAGCTGGTTTTGTCATGTCTATAACATGTAAGTATTTTCTGAGACGTGCTGTTGGACATTGTTATTTAACACAAGAAAAGAATGCTTTCTGTCGGCACATTTCTCCCGATGATGAATACGGGTAGATCATATCTTGGAGAAACAAAGACAAAAGGAACTATGGGATGATTTCAGCTGAAGTGCTTCGCTCTCCTTTACAAGCCATTTCTAAATGGTAATTGCCTTGTTTTAATGTTAAACCCATTCATTTAGCATAATGTGCTTTTGAGCTGCTGTTTTTTTTTTTTTTTTTTTTTTCCTTTAATTTCTACTTATTTTGGTCAGGACAATGGAAGGAGGAGCAGATAGCGTGCACAATTTTTAAAATTGGCATTAAAATACATACACTGTAATAATGATCTGAATCAGCACATGCCCTTCAGCACTACGTCTCTATACCTAGGATCATTTATCAGATGCATTCGTTTCACAGAGCAATGCTTAACATCTTTAACATTGCAGCAACATTTGGTACGTTGTTAATACTAGTGGAATCTATTATTTGAAAATGCTTAATTATTTTTCCCTTCAAAAGGTTAAAGGAGATAAAGTATACATAGTTAATGCTATCGCGAAACAGTAAATACTATAGTATAGGTACATAGTAAATACTATAGTGCTATAGTGCCTGACATAATACATTGAGCAGTGTGGTGGTTTATTACAGTTTCATATCTCTCTATAGCTGTGTACCAACTTAATAAATGCAGCTCTCATGAATCATTTGCATGTATTGTCTTTCGCTCACTCTGCGTAGATTTACAAAGGTTTCAGATATTTTGCACCCCCTTTGTCAATGGCTGGCAGTGAAACATGTGGCTAGTCAGTCATTATGTCAGTTGGCAGTGCCTGGTAACTTTAATGTTGAGATATTTCAGTGCCCATTCAAATAACTTACTTTTTTAATATTGAGTGCTTTTTTAAAAATATGCATAGAAAGTCAAACAAATTGTAAACAGCATATTCCTTTTTGGAAAGACTTGACATCTAGAGAACATTGATAACGCTCTTGGGTGGCGTGTCCAGCTCTCAGTGCAATGATGTGCCCCAACAGTCTGGAATTGCACTTGGAATGTCATGCGGCGATGCATAACTGGCCACAGCATCACTCAAGGAGGAAGGGTTTCAGTTGGCTGGGCTTTCCCACCTCGTTGTGAAATAGCAACCCCTCTGGTCAATCGGGTACCTGCAGTCTTCTAGCAGCAGAATGTGTAGCACTTCAGTGTAGCTCAGCTGGTGGACTGTAGAGTGAAAATAAGCGTGCAATTGGCCATTCAAAATTGAGGAATACAAATTGAGGAATAAAGTAATATGGGTTGTTTAGAAAAGAATTAATGACCCTGTCAATTGAATACCCTTAACACTGCTATTTAATTATTTTTTTGAATTATAAAAGAAACCCTATATCTCATCTTACAGAGGTGTATCTTCACAGTCTGTTTCAGTGTACAATCAACCCCCCCTGTCTTTGTACATCTGATAATTGCATATTTTTGTTAAATTAGATTGTATAGAACTGTTTCTATTTTAGCTCCATTTCACTCCTGTTAAGTGCATACTCCAGGTAGTGCAAAGCATCACAATGATCCTGGACATTATCAGCTGTAGTTTCTTTGTTTCTCCCTCTGCTGTAAATTATTTTGAGAAATGTATATCAAACCATGTCAATACCATCGTCATTTTCATTATCTGTGTACCTTTCTACTATACAGAAAGCTTGATATGCATGTTGTCATGGTTAATACACTGTATATATACTGTATATAAGTGCCTAAGAGACAACCAATCCAGTTTTACATCAAGGCTCTTTAAGGATCACTATACACCTTAAATATCCAAGCTCATAACTGTCTGCAACCAAACAATCCTGTGAGACATCACAGCCTTTTCCTTAAGAACTACAAGGGGTGACTTAATTTGTATCAAACAGTTTGTATTACACCATAATTTTACAGGAAAGGGCCTTCGGGCCTTTATAAATGATTACTTAAAAAATAAGGTAAAAGCCTCTTAAAAAGCTTGCATTATAAATCAAATTTTTACATTCATCAGTGACACCCAAAAGCCCTTTTCTGCATATTTTACTTAATGTACCTGCACTATTAAGGTTTCTACAAGACATATGCATTACCATAATGTTTTCTTTGTCAGAAACCAAAAGGCCTAAATCAGCCAAATGCATGACATACCATGGTATAGAGTACTACCCCAAACCAGCCCTAAATGACCTCAATTAGACTTTCAGAGCACAGGAAAGAGCCATAAAAGCAGACATTTTGAATGACATAGCTTGGCGAATGCCATTTTTTCTTCTTGTAGATCACCTTGATGAGCACTTAAAATTTGTAAATCAATGTGGAAAATTACACGTAAAAAAAGTGAGCAGGGTTCAGGGCCGCCTTGTTACCGAGTGAATTGTTAGCTACAAGCTCCATTACCATATATCGTGGGAGCTGCAGTTGGGATTAATCTGTCAAAAGGGATGGTTTAGTGTTGATGAATATGACATGTGACCATTAATGATGTTGATTTTATCTCCCGAGATTAGCGTGATTTACTTTGGATGGATAATAACGTCATTTGCTTGATGCAGTAGATCTGTTTACGAGCTGATTAAATGGTGAGGCCTTGCTTCATTTCATGCTATTTGGTTTACAGCTTCATTACTGCAATCACAAAAGCTGTGGAAATGTCCCACATCCCGTGTCACAATAAATCACTGTTTAAGGTTGCTTCTATGGAGTTCAGCAGGCCGCTTTCTTATAGCGGGAGTCTAGCGTTACTCTTAAATGCAGAAAATAAGATCACATTGAAGAACCATGGGAATAATTGTAGGACAAGGCTGCATATTACAACTGAAATCTAAAAATGCGTTTGATTAATTAGGTGTAAGAGATTGACTTGTAATTGAGTGCATTCACAGATGACTCCTTTATGGTTAAAGGAATACTCTTGATCTGTGGTGTAGTGGTAAATAAAGGCAGATAAACTGTAAGAAGTTTGACGTAAAAAATCTGCATGTTGGACCAGCTGGGCCATTATGTGGTGTGGAGGGCAGGTAATGTAAAGAAATGATTTGATTTGCAAAAAAGCTAATATATGACAAAATGAACAAAAATATGAAAAGAAGAACTTAATTACTTATTTTTCCTTTTCCTCCCAATTTAGAATGATCACATGGTACACAATTCTTGCATCTCTGAGGACTAAACTTCATGTGCAGCTGGGGCAGGAAGGCACACTTTTAATGATTTAGAAATGATACAATTCCCACTATGCCAGAAAAAAAAAAATTCAAAATTCTGCCATGGTTTGCTCAAAAAATATCTTTCGATCAGACAGTTGATACTAACAGACCCTGCATCCCATCGGTAATGGTCTCTGTTTCACGCTCTCAAATTTCAATGCAACAAAGAGATCGCCAACAGCTGAAATGTACTGTCTCAAGCTTGGTGCACAAAAAAAACGAAGAGAAAAGGGCCTGAAAGGAACTCATATTTGTCACAAGAACCTCAACACAATAAGATTGCTTATGGATTTATTACATTTGATTTCCAGCTATATAAGCAGCATGTTTTGAAAACGATTTTGGTGGAGGGAAGTGCATGAAATTAATTTACAGAAATGTGACTACTTCAGAAGTACACAAACAATGAATATATCTCTATTTTGTAATTTTGTAATACATCTCTATTTTGTTCTAGATGTGAGAATTGAAAATATGATCAGCCACTTTTTCAGTCCACCACACATCATTTAGCTAGCTGGCTAGCTAGCTGTATGTCAAGTGACTGTTTGTGTATGTACCATAGCCAGGTAATGTTAATGATAGCTAGATGGATAATGTCTTCAACCTCAGTTGTGTGAACAGTTTGTCTACATGTTCCATCTGGACGTGTCTGCAAACTGGTTGGAGTAATATTTTATGCTATAGTGTAGCATTAATGCAGGGGTATCAAACTTGTTCCATGAAGGGCCCAGTGTATGAATGTTTTCATTGCGATCAGCGCACTACACCAGGTGATTTCAATTAGTTCCCCTCCTTGGTTGAAGATGGAGCTAATTATTGAAATCACCTGGTGTAGTGCAGTTGTTTTTTTTGTTGCTTGTCGAACAATGATTCTAATGTGTGAAACAAAGTAAAGTGAGTAAATTATGCACTGAATAAAAATGTGCGTAAATCATGTTCAAATATGCTGATGTAGGACTACAGACCCACTCCATTTTCAAATTATTTTAAAACGTGTATTACAGTACTACAAACATGTGTATTACAATACTTGGGGCAACAGATGAACTTTTAAAGGCACGTATGGGTATGTATGAGTTAAGTTATGCGGTTATATTTAACGCGGAAGATTATTAAATATTCCCATGACCAATAATGATATATAATGTGTTACTTGAAACAGCCAATACATATTTTCAGTTGCAGAGAATTTGATCAAATGTATACACTATCATTTACATCCAATGATTATGAAAACAATTGTTCCCAAAGTACTCCATAGCTGTTTCCCAAGACTGCAGTATGATCATTATATTTCCCATTTTAATATATGTGTTACACAGAAAACCTTTTGCTGACTAATCATGTTCTCTGTACGGCTAAATGACCCCCCCCCCATTTCATACTGGCAGTCAGTATAGACACGCTTACTGGGCAGGGAAATTTGCATAGTGAAATATTTTGAAATAATACGGTCACGGCTTTAGAAGAAATAATAAAATATGAGCTGTGCACTTGCAATCCTAGACCAACCTTACTGTATGCATTTTAAGCTAGATGTTAAGTTATAGGCCAGTAATTGAATGTGTATATAAAAGGTGTTCATGTATTGTGAGGATGGGGGTTCGGTGTGAATCACAGCATGATTTGTCTTTGCCAGGTGAGTCTGCGCAAGACTGAAGCCAAAGCAGCAGAGCCTTGCGACTCCCACTTGCAGAACTTTGAGCAAATGCAAGGTCTCATTCATGTGGATTCAAAGGCGATTGTCCTTGGCTACGGGTCTATTTAGTCCCTCTGCTCAGTAGGTCCTCCCTAACCTTGGTTAGCGACTTTAAGTAAGTGCTTGTATACAAATGTAAATATTGTTAATTATTTCATGTGATTGTGTACATTGAGCGATGTTAAAAAGGGAAACGCTTCCTTAAATTTGTCAGTAAAGGACTTACACATATACACTATTGGGTGGCGTCTGGGAGAAACACGAGACCCTCCCATAAATAAAGTTACCTCAAGCCACTAGATACCACCCCCTCCTCACACATACACTCCACACATACTCAAATTTGTAAAAAGCAGGGACACGCCATACTAAAGTAATGTTTGATGTAATTAATGTATAAATATTTGCGACGTGTACAATAAATTAATTTCAAGCCTATAGAAGCCCATCTGTGGTTGTTACTAATGTTTTCTTCGCAACACAGTATATAGCCGAAGGTCACACCAAGCCTTGTACGAAACTGTGACAATTGAACCAATTACAATGCATTTTAGTTGCTTATTTTTATTATACCCTTCATTCATTGCTCATGTAAATTAACAAAAATGTTGTGAAAGAAAGAGACAAATTCACAACAAATAAAACGTCAGGACAGCATATTGTGCTCAGACATAATGGAGATCTAAGTGGTTTAGCACAGGGAGAATGATTTAAGACTTTTTAAAATAAAAAAGTCACTGGAACAGCTTAAGCAAACTTTTCCCCTGCCTGTTCATGTTGTTTTATAAATGCTAAAAGACAAGGCGATAATTTCCCCTCTCATAAAGATGATATGAATCACAGGCCTACTGAAAGGGCTCCCCTTGAACTGCTGTTAATAAGGTGTGTTGGAAGCCATTATACACTGACCATCACTTAACCTTCAGTACATTAACCCAGGTTTCATCTTAAAAACACACACTGATTAGTATGATTCATTCTTTTTTTGTGACTTCCTCATTTGCATTTTTATTATATTTACTTTTCAGAGGGCAGTTGAACACACCAAGATGCCATAATTGTCATTACATAATAGTAATTTAAATGCTTTTAAATTTGCTTCATCTGTGTTCAGTTAATTTTGATCAAAAGCTTGTATGTTTATTTACACAACATTCACACATACACAAGTACGTATTATTGGACCGTCATATTGTGTACATCTTGTATCTTTGTTTGACTGGATACTTGACTATTTAAGAACAGTATGCTGTTTGGTGTAATTCATTGAGGTTTCTCTACATATTCTCTTGATAGGAGGTGGTGGGGGGGAAGAGTGATTTCTGTGTGCCTGTGCTGAGAACGCTGCTCTGGTGACAGCATTTGGAGGAGGGGCATATGATGAATTGCTCTCTGTTGGCAACTTCCATTTAGCCAACATGATGTTGGTGAAAATGCAAATTCTGTTCTCCTTCACTGTCATTAGGAGCAAGGAAATCATGCAGACTTGTTACACAACATTTTTTTGTGGGGACCCAAGTCATTGGAAGGTACACACCACCATTTGTTGTTGTTATGTGTGTGATACTGTACTGTGCAATGATTGCACGAAGAAAATGTACACAATAAATAGCTGTGTTTATACCCGAAATATATTCTCAAAAAAGATGTAGGTGCTTTTCAAACAAAATATATATATACGAAAACATTTTGAGAATCATTCATCCCCAGATTTAATTTATAGAGTAGAATTGGTTGCTATTTAATTTTTGTAACAATACCCAAGCATGTGTGAAAGGAAACAAAACATAGGAAGTATATATAGCACTGTATATTCTAAAGCTGTGTGTGTATGTGTGTGTGTACATTACTGAATTTCCAGTTGAGAGGAATCCAATGGCTCAATAAACTAATTCTAGACCAAAGAGAATATCTGTGGTTTCATCTGTGCAGCCATGTTGGAATCTCAAAGAACCTTCAGTCTTCTCAGTTATGAAGTAAGATTAATCATCCAAAGACTTGCCCATAGGTCAAACCAAGGTTATATCACAGCAGATGAAGGTTGTCTGGAATGTTCTTTTATGGAGATTGGTATTGCCAAGATAACAAAGCTATGATTCATTGATCCAACTGGATTGGAAACTGGAATTTGCCACTCCCTCCTTGCCAGCAAGATCATCAATATCCAGTTCACCTACACACAAGGAGGATTTATAAATAACTTTGTTCCCCCAACTATTAGCTGACTATTAAACGCACGTATGCTTATTGTAGTCAAAAGTCTACCACATTACATCTCAATTCACATTTGATAAAATCATTATTAGCCTACCTCTAATGCTCAATTTTTAAGTCACCGTTGGCAGATTGTTTCATCCACAGAGAAATAAAGGACAGGACAATAATATGTATGGTTGGTTAGGAATTAAAGAGGAAAAGCCTTCAAATCGCCCGATCAGCTTTCATTCGAGTCTTTACAGCCGTCTGGTAAATGCGATTAATTTCTTCAATTTCATTATCTACCTTTTAAGTATGTGGCTTATTGTTTTAGGATATTCAATGTTACCGTCCTGAAAACCGCGAATCGGGGTCTGTGTTTTGAGTGTATATATGTGTGTGTATGTGTATGCACATATATGTGTGTGTGTATATATATATATAGCCTATATATTAATTCCACGGTTGTCTCCTATATGCATATTATATTAATGTATATCCATAATTTATTCTAGTATTATTGATAATGCAAAAAATAAAATAATTAATGTATAGGCTATGCACACATACATATATATTGTTCTTCGTATATCGAAGAACGCTACACCGCGTACGAATCCTGTCTTCGGCTATATTCTACAATTCCATTATGACATGTCTTGTATTTTAGCTTCTTGCGGATACAATATTCATTATTCCTTTGCTTGATGTGATGTTGAAGACAGATGACAGCACTGTCAGGTTGTCTTTAGTTCATCAGAAGATGAGAAAATACACCATGGCTTTTTTAAGCATTCGTAGTGGGAAGTATTCATTTATGAAACGGGCACTTTTTTTTCTTCCATTCCCGAGAAAGTGCCGCTTCAAATCACTACTTCCTTTGAGCGAATTAAACTTGATATCTGGCTGTATAATATTTTAAAACTGGACACGAAGTTACTTATATTCATTCAACATACGCAGTTGAAGATAAAATTGATTCTGTCATTGCAATAGTAATGTAGGCTACAACATTTACATGTTTCCGGGTGTAATTTTATTTTAAAAATTGGTTACATTTCTCAAATGCTTAACATATTTTAATCAGGTTAAGCCATTTCCAATAACGTTTTAATGTATTTGATTTAGCAAAATCACTTAAATGCGCAGGCTGCGTTTTTTAACATTGTATTAGGCCTAGCCTACTGAACAGGCGGAGTATTATAATCAATAATAAGAACAGTCTTTGAAAGGGACGAATAATAGAATGAATATAGTTTAATTAATTTGTATAGCTTTAGAATGTGGTCAGACTGAACGATTGTTTTACGAGTATCCTGCGCTCTATTACAATGTGATAGGCTACTTTTGAATGAACGTTTGATCTTGATCATTCAATCATCTTTAAACTTAATCAGAAACAAGTTCTGTTAGTGCTTTAGTAGTTTCTTTTAAAAGACATGTTGAACAGCAGACCAAATATTCTAAATGGATATTTTATAATCCACGTTGAAACATTGTTATTAATAATAACAAAAACGGACATGCCGCTGTTCAGGGAAAGTACTTGTAATGGATTTGATATTAACGTTATTAAACTTTTTTTATTCTAAAGTTTAACAGCGATGAAGTAATAAAAGTCGAGTATAACTTTTAGAAGCCTCTTTAAGCACAATGTATACCATTCGGAATGCATTGATTGATTTAACCTCCAGTATCGTCAAAGCACATAGCCTACTCCAAAATGAAATGGCACTTCGGCAATACACCTTTTACCCAAAACTGTACAAAAAAAGAAGAAATTGTTGAAATATTAGCAGCTTTACAAGGTCTGATTAATTTTGTATCAAATTATTTTCATTCATGTAATCCTTCTGTGGTAAAATGTGCATGATACCCATTTTGCGAACAAAATGTCTGTAAAATGATCTGTAATTGAATCAAGAGGAATCGCAAACAGAAAAATATTCTTTGAAAATTAGAAAACCGATTGCTTACATCAAGTATTCATATCTTGTATAGAGTAATTAGAAGAAGCGGTGACGGGTCAAGAAGTTCCCGATACAATTTTCTCCGCTGCATTTACCTCCATATTCCTCCCGAGTAAACTTAAAAATGATTTTAAAGGTGATCTGTAGCTTACTTAAAATATCAAGTCAACATATTTATTAAAAACCCTTTATGACTGCAATTGTACAAAACGAAGACCACGGATGTGTTGGAATAGAACAGTTTCTTATTTTTCCAGAATACATACAAAAAATACCACTCTCTTTCCATGGTATACACCTTAAAAATAATTGCAATTTAAAATTATAAGGACAAGTTGGGATTTTAGTAACAAACATGCATGTAAATTATTTTCTTCTCAAGGAGACATTAAATAAGAACATACGATACAATCATAGCAATTTCAAATAAACATAGAAATGAAAAACAAAAACAAAAAAACCCTATTTTCAGTCGTAGTCTACCATTGGCGTTTCACTGTTCCTATAGAGCTCAGTTTAAAGTAATGCACTTTGAGTTTCTCTTTCAGTTAATCATTTTATTATTGTCCCGCTTGAAGCTAACATAAATAAATACAACAGGTCCACGGATCCAGTCCTGAGGTGGACAGTCAATATAAAAGTCTTAGTATTTTTTTTTTATTTTTTTTTTTTACGTTTTAATTTTTTGTTGTTTTTGTTTTCAATATTAGTCTGTTTTACTGATATCCAAGCGCGGATGCTGTGGTAAGTCTCTGCCCGTACAATGCATATGGAGAGTAATATGGACCAGTGGCAGCGGGTACCGGAACTGGTGCGCCTGGGGTTGGCAAAGGGCTCTTTGAATACGGGTGATAGCGGCTGCTTAGTCCTAGCGCGTGATGCGGGTTCCTTAGTGCCAATGTTCCGGGGCTACCAGGGGCTCCTCCTGGGGGCATGTGCATGTGGCATGCCATGGCCGCTGCAGCAGCACTAGCCAATGATGATGAGCTAGGGTATCCTGATATCAATTTCTCCGTTCCAGTAAAGGCAGTGTGGGTCCGCAAGTGGTTCAGAAGTTCTTCTGACGAAGAAAAACGCTTGTCACAAGGTCCATTCGCCGACACCCAGTTACAGACGTGTGGTAGGGGATCGTTGGGGAGCATGAAGCCATAGGGGTACAGAGGGTGTCCGGCAAAAGTAGGCGGTGAGGAGTGAACGCCGTGCAACGGGTGCGTTGGGTACATGAGGGGGTATCCAGACTTGAGAGCATTGGCTGCCGCGACGGCGGCCGAGTCGTGCGCGCAAGAGGCACTGGCCGCCCCAGCCAAGTGGCTCGCGCAGTGGTAACTCAGGCAGTACGGGTCTCTGCAAAGGCTCGCGGACATGATCGACGGCGGCGATGCTCCGGCCAAAGGGCTGTTTCCTTTACTGCAGCCCAGTGAGCTCGCAAACTGTGCATTAAGTAAATGACTGGGTTTCGTTGGATCTAAAGTCACTCCGTGCGGCAGGAAATGTTGAGGGTAGCCCGCGTAGGCCCCTGCTAAGGAGCCAGGATATGACATGCCAGCAGGTGGTAGAGGAAAAACAGTCTGACCGGGTTTGTATGGGGAAACGGGAGCTACAAGCCCTGATCCGAGAACGGAGGAAGCTGAAGATACAGATGAAGAGTCTGACGTTATAGCTTTTCCCTGCGTCGTTTCCTGGTGTTGGTTGACCTCCACGTTAATTCCAGCACAATTTACGCTTATCCTGCTGTGGCTGATGCTAGTGGTTCCAGGCCCCTCCGTTGTGATATTCTTATTACTATCAGATTCTTTCTTTTCCTCTCGGTCTCCTGATTTGCCCTCTGTCGGGAGTGGAGACGCCGAAGTGCAGGAATTCGGGCTGCCTGTCCTTGGAGTAAACGGCTGGCAGGTGGCGCTAGGTACACGGAAACCAGATTTATCTCCACTAGAAACCCCGGACGACGAGTCCTTCTTTTCAGATGATTTTGAGTAAGGTTTGAAGCTAGATTTGTCTTCAGCTCCGATGTCACTCATTTTCAAGGGACCGGATTTGGAATCTTTGTCACTAGATCCATTTGTGACGGAGGACAACTTTGAAGAGGGAGGGGGATCCGGCTTTCCGATTTGAGAGCACGTTTGTGCCAAAAGGGCCAGCGGACTTTTCTTGGCATCTAACTGCAAAACACATAAGCATTTATTATTAAGACAGATAAACTGCGGAGGTATATGAAATGTATTACTCGTGCCTGATTCGCGCCCCAAATACGAACATATCAAATTCGGATTGTTGGGTACCGAGCTATAACGCATTGCGCATAACAGCGGTATGCAAGACAGACGGAGGATAACGCAAAGTACACGACTCGATTCCATTATGATGTAGATATACCAACGACTTACAAGCACACAGCACAATCATATCAAGCAAATATTCAATGAGAAAACTGGTCAATAATTTATCTATACTACTTAGTTATTTTACGGATTGCTAAAAAAATGTAAACAATTTCGACGACAATTCCTCAAAGCAATCCCGATATTACATTTGAAATGTACACTCAATCGTAATCTTTACTGCGCTTAAAACCTTACCTCAATTGGACTGATCGGTGTAGATGGCAAGGGCTGGAGGTATTCTGGGTGCAAAATGTGCCCTGCCCGTGCCGTGAGCATTTTCAGAATCTTGATAGGCAGACGGTTAGCTTGCCGTAGAGGGTCCGAGGGAGGAACGGAGTGAAGGAAGGGTTTATTTACGTTCGCGGAGCTGTTCTTCCGAGAACTACTGCTTTCCCAGACTTGATTAGTAATACTATTTCTCAGAGCAGATACCGAGGGCGATGTGATCATGACCCAATTCTCACTGATATGGAAGGAAATGCATTTATCGTAAACTGAAAATTACGAAAGGGCGTCTTCTTTTTGGAAAGGTAACATAAAATAAGTCCCACCAAAAAATGAACGGGTTTCTGTAAAATCCGTTTGATCAGAGGCGCAGGTCGGAGCAGAATGCGCGGGTATCGCGGATCTGAAGCTGTGTCTGCATTGTAGGTTCAGATCGCTGAGCGTCTTCCAAGCAGGTCCGCACGCTAGTCCGCCCAACACAAGATCTGCTAGAAAAACTCACTTCAAAAGCAGCTGAATTAGTCTGAGATAAAAGCCTTTGCCGCCTTCCAATCAAATGGGACCCCGAGGTGATTGGAGGGTCAAGGGGATGTGACGTTCCCCATTTGTGTGCTCTTCTATTTTTCCAGCTGGGGGGAGGAGATTTAACTTAATGTTTTGGTTCTTATGCACGTTTTCACTACAATGATGTATTTGAATGGCGACAAACGAATAACATTATTTGTCTTGTATATTTTACATGTAAATACAACAGGCCCGTATTTAAATGTCTGTATAAAGAGATTTGCAAGATTACAGATTTGCTATAGATGTATAGTCTTTTTAGTTACTAATGATGAATAGTGACGTTGAACTAGTAAAGTTTGATCGTCTTTTGTGATTATTTCTTAGGAAAATATAGATTGTTTGTGTTTTTAAAAGCATGGTAATGTTAATTTTAATGTGTTTTATCAAATATAGCTGCTGTCATGTATTCCTATAGCCTTACGTGTGTGGTGTGGTGTGACTTGAGAAACTCTTGAGAATGTAATATATGTAAACTTGAGAATGTAATATATGTAAACTTCACATAGATAAACAACATTAACACAAAGAAACGCATTAAATTATTTAAATTAAAAAGGCAGGGATGAGCCAAATGAAAAATGTTCTACTTATTTTTTTCAGTTTTGGAACCGACACTACATTTCTGGACTAGACGTACAGTACATTTTTTTTGTATAACGTCAAACAGAAGATCAACTTTGTGTAGAATTTAAATTCCCCAATCAGACATGCGTTGACAGGAGAGGACCAATGCGGAGATAGAGGGATGTGAATGTCACATGTTTTCAGCATAATATACACCTCCCTTCTATTTCCATCTCTACCCCTCCGTCAACTGTCAATTCTACTCGACCGCAATCAATCAGTTATTTGTCAGTTGCTGTCAATCTGCCCTTGATTTATGTCAGCTTTTGTTGCTGATTACAAGTCTGGTGTGACTGTGAGAAAAAAGGAGAGAGACAAAACGACGGCACTTCTGAAAAGAGCCACTTAGTTTGAGGGAAGAAATCAGTCTCATGCTCAGTTTGTATAACCAAAAGCAGACTACTTCAGTGGACTCGGCCGACTTTTCCCTCTCATCCTTAAGAGCTTATATTGTAATTTAAATCGGATATTACAAATCTTACCCAACCAAAACTCAATACGATTAAAATATAAATACTACTAATAAATACTTGTTATTATTATTAATGTTAAAAACCACCCTAAGACGAGTTTTTGCTCTGATATATAAATATATATATATTCCAGACCAATAGGAATGATCTGCATTGTATATTTGTCGTACAATAAAGTACTTTTTTAAATATTGTTATTAAATGTTTTTATTAAGACCTCAGGCTTGGAATTTTGATCATTACAATCGTTGATGTGTCTGATGTAAGCTATGCAATAACCGCTTTGCGTTTGTTCTCTGGCTGACTTGGTGGCCCATGCGATCTTCAACTGCAACAAAAGGTCACACGGATACAAACGCGTTTGACAAGTGAGGAACATGGAAAGTGCTTGGGGGTTGGAGATAATTTCCGACCTAGACTCTCTAAAAAAACGTTAGTCTTCTGATCTCAACATTTTTTTTTTAAACTAAGGGAACCTTACCAAATGATATGCCATTTGCCAGCAATAACACACATGGGATTTACATTACATTTACATTTCTTTTTAAAATACCAAGTCATTGATTAAGTGCTAACTTTTTGAACGGACTCCACGTTATGTTCGTTTTCCTTAGCCTATTTATCCTGTAAAACTTAGAATTAGCGTAAGGTGGAATCGATAGTGGAAACTATTTGTAAAAAAAGTTTTTATGTTTCAACAGTGTGAGTACGATTAGTATACAGATGCACGTTGACACAAAACCAAGAAGTTTACAGAATTTGTCTAAACCTTACCTCGCATAAACATCGGATAAATACGTTGTTGTTTGTGTGTTAACTCCATTGTAAATTAAATTGGACATGCCAGGATTCGGGAGTTGGACATTATTCCAACGGAAGTTCAACGGCAAAGAGTAGGCTATCTAGTAATTTCAGTTCATGTTAATAGAAGATTTTGGCCATTAACTAATATGGTTTTAAAATCCACATTTTGAAAAAAAGAAGTAAACTAGTATGTAGCCTACTAAATGAGTAGTTTTTCTTCATAGTCATTCTCCATAGCCTTCATAGCCTCTAATAACATGTGAACCTGTGTCTTGTTTCTTCCGAGAACTAACATTTTGAGCAATGCCTGGTGTTTTCGAAAGAAGAATTAAGAATGAAAATGCGAACTGTTTCACTCTCCCATTGACAATAATGTCAAGTCGGTTTTATTTACACACAATGGAAATGATTTATTGGGGAAAGTTGAGGGGAAAAGGGGGACTACGTCGAGAAAAGGAGTTTAAAGATGCCCTGAACTGTTCACAGTTGAGATGGCTAATCAGTATTGAGGCTCCAGGGAAATCGGGCAGCTTTACAATGCGGTTTTCCTTTCATCTCAAACTGGATGGAGCCGCTCAATTAAAAGCCTATCAGTTTGTAAGTAAATCAACGCCTATCAAAGTTGTCACATCAAACAAAACGATTATTATTGCAACCCGCCTCCCCTATTAATCTCCTTTCTACGGTAATCCGCTTGACAGGTCATCCAGGAGAGTGAGAAAACCTGGAACGGACATCAACTTGAATAGTTTATTTTAAAGGGAAAAACTAGTACATATAAAGAAAGACTAACTTTGTAAGTTTCTACGTGTACCCTATATGTGTTATCACGAGGGAGCAGTAAACGCATTCGTGCACAACACATGCGTTTTGGTACCTTGTAGGAGCAGCGTGGTGTAAGTATTGGGGTTAAATATCCAACTGATTGTGGAAAAGCTTATTTTGCAGAATTATGATTGGCATGCCCCATTAAAAACCCTTGTCCCTTAAAAATCAGTTTGTGAAAGTGTAGTTGCAGGAACCTCTGAACATTTTAAAATGACTACAATTATTGACTAATATATACATTCAGATATCATTTAATGTGAATAGTATAGGGTATATATGTCACTTTCCATATTAGTTTTGAAGTAGCCTATATTTTATTTTATTTTTTAATACATAATGCGCTAAAATGAAACTTAAATATAAGCAAATTGGATCTTTACTTTGATTTTGTCCCAATCCCAGTTCGTATTCTTGTCAGCATTAGGCTACTAGAATACAAAGTTTGAAAAGTTATTCATGTTAAAAAAAATAATTATACTAATGAAAATAATTCTGAAAAAAATGAAACATAATTATGCTCATTACCGACACTGCAATCAACGTTCTCCTTTTCAGTCTTAGGCGTTTTTAGCATTAACATGTTTAACGTCGCGGACATGTCACCTAACCAGCTTTATCAATGTAATTAATTGAATAAAATGCTATAGTGTTTACAAAAATGATTTGTTCTGTTATGACACATTTGCAATGTAAAACGAATTGAAGAATTACAGTTGTATAATTTATTTGGACCAGGTAAATCTTACTGTGCACATCTCGCTTTCCCTCCGATGGAACAGCACATTTTCATAGATTTTGAAAGTACCAAAAACAGTGTCTAATATAATTAAACTGTCCTGCTGATCAGAGAAAAGTTAAACATATGCAAAATATTTTTTTTGATTGATAACAGGGTGGCTGTTTTCTGCAAAGGCTGTCAGAGACTGACACAGTGCTTGAGTTATTAGGGCAGAGAAGGGCAACCATAAATTTCCAACGTCAGGAAAAAACTCTCTTTATTGTCTGCATGATGGATGGCCTTCTACGCCAGACACCAAATACTCGGTATTACCCTTAAATGGGAACACATTTTTCGTTGCCATAATTCATGATATTTAAATAGAAAGTTTGAAATGCCTACCTATATTTCATACCGGTGACATGTTTATGAATCACTCCCTGCATGCAAATATAATTATTTACGGCACAGAAGTACCATATGTGCTAGAGATCTTTCATCCCTTTTCAATGGACAAATGCCTTTTTGTGGAGCGGTGAGAGAAGGTCCTCCTAAATATAATATTCCCATATAACAGTAAATCAGGTCAAATTAATTCAGATGAAGTACCAGACTACACGGGGATAACCCTGAGCTATGTGCAATCGCAAAAAAAGAAGAAAGTAACCCGTTGATTTTTTTTGTCACAAGGAAGAGAATTAGAAAAGTGTATTTTTAAATGCACCTCATCTATATTTATACGCTAAACCAGCCAATATGCTATGAGCACATCACATAGACAAACATATATCTTTATATAAGCATCTGCTTTGTAACTCTGGAATAAGTAGTTTACTATCGTGAGCGTTAAAATGAGAACCAATCACTAGGGACGTATAGGTTGAGTTTATATCATTACATCGAATTTCGCGACACAATATTTAGTAAAACGTTTAAAATTATAAACGTAGCCTATGCAAAGCTGATAATATTTTATCCAGGCGAATGCGATTTGGTGTTACCACCGGCTAGCCTACTTTTAACTTCTGCCGTGGTAGACGCGGCGTTCCGGCTTGAGAAACAGCCGGGTTCAAATGTAGCCTTCTCTTCGGCCATTAGCCTTTTGCGATAAATTATCTAAATTGAATACGTTATTAATCTTAATCTTGAAAAATAATATCATCAAAATAATGACACAAACATGTAAGCTAGCCTTCGCATTAAAACGAATAAAGGTAATCCACATTACCTGCAATAATAGGCTATACGCTCCGAAATGACAGATGACAGAAAAGTGAAACCCAAACATTCATAGTCCTTTAATTGGCTTTGCTGATGTGTTCGACACAATTAACAATACCTAAAGAAAGTGCACGCATATAGCAAGTTATTACGACAAAATACATCGGAAATGTCGCCCGGTCGTAGACTTGAAGCTACACAATCAACCTTTTCAACAAGAGACTTCCGCTTATGGGAGGGGCTCAAATGACGTTTCCCTACAGACATCCGAACAGAAACAGCCCATGCAAGTGATACTACCCGACAGCTCGCTGCAGTAGTCTACAGCCCCGACTCCTGACCTGTCCAGTTAATTATCACGGTGTTGAAATCATGGGCAAAAACGTTGTCATTTATTCGATGCTTATGCGATAAAGTCTGGAAAACATTGTAAATACCTGCATGTTTGAAATGTTAAACCGTACTCCCAATAAGGATTATATATATATAGCCTATATTTTACAAAGTTAGTACTATGTTTCAAATAAGTTTATGAGCAAATGATGCAGTAGCCTAGTGTGGAATGGTGGTGAGAGAACTACACTTGCTACCAAAAGTTTGGCATCCGAATCCTGGGTTAGCCACTGCTGCTGTGTATTCAAGCAAGGTACTTTACATAGCCCTGGACTAGCCCATAATAATTTAACCCCATAACAAAATCATCAGAATTGCATTAATAGCCTTGTGTAAGAAAGTGACTCAATTTTAAATAAAGCTTTTAGTCATATTGTGATATGTCAGAAATGCACAAGCTTTCACGCCTACTTCCATAAATCTATATTGTAACATCATGGTCAAAACTTAATTTAAAATGTTGTAAATGACCTAAGCAAGTGTAGTGTGTTTATCAAATGCTAAGGGACAAGATGTTTCACTTGAAAACATATGACATTAAAATAATAGACGCTGTGATTTTCAGTGCTGGAATGAAATTATTTGAATATGGGTGATATTTTTGTGCAACTCTTTTGTGGCACTTATCATAAGATGCATAGAACATCAGTAGAATAGAAATATAAACTATTTCATATAGTTTGTTGGACCCAGGTAAGGTAAATAGATTCACTGGTAATTTACTGTCTTATGATGCAGTGTAATATATTCAGCATCTGTTCAAGTAAAGGGCTTCACCTTTGATCAGCTTAAATTCAAATGCTAAAGAAGTACTGTACATTATATTCTTAAAAAGAGACCCAAATGTACCAGCTATGACAATTCATAAAGTGCTTGTATTATAAACAAATATAATTATTTGCAGCAATATGCAGCAATTCTTAACTTTCTCCCACACAGAATTCTTTCGACTTGTCACCAGACAATGATGGATGGCAGTAAGTCAAAGGTCGAGATGCACGGACTCAAGTGAGTGAGAGATATTCCCAAGCTCTGATTTTGCACATTTATTTTGTATGACACTATTCAAAATGATTATCTAGCACCCTCGTTCTTTAGATTCTTTCATCATGGGGACCGTTGCTCAAAATGGTAATTGCAGCCTGCCTCTGTGCTTGTATATATGTGCCATTTGTGTGCGTGCATGTGTGCGCATGCATGTGTGTGTGTGCGTGTGCGTGTGCCGTGTACCATGTGCGTGTTTGTGTGTGTGTGCGTGTGTGAGCGCGCGCATGTGTGTGTGTGTATGCATGTGTATTTGTGTGTGTGTGTGTGTGTGTGTGTATGTGTGTGTGCTCTCCTTTTCGTGACTTAGCAGCAAGTTGGCAATCTAATAGCAACTGTCCTCAAAATGCACGAGTATTCAACATTCTCCAAAACAAGTCAGTCAGTAAAATAGTATGTGAATCATTGATTTTAACAGGAGTTTCAAGCTAAAGCCGATGTGTGCTCAAGTGAAAATACATTTTAATGTTTATTTACATATGCTGGGCCAAGACTGGTCTTGGATAGGCACCAACAAATGACAAATCCTTCAGCTTCAGCTAGTTATGGCTGTTTACATACTATTCTGATGTCTTTTGACATAATCCATGGCTAACCACGTTCCTTTTGCAAACATTCCATTAAAAAGTGTATTCACAATGGGTAGAGCACAATTCTGCCTATGTTGAAACATTGCACACACTCTCAAATGGTTTAGAATATTTAAAATGGCTTACTCCCTCACTTGAATATTAGCCTCGACTACCATCTTTAAACTGATCAAACATAAAATTGACTTAACAGCTGTTGTGTGTCCTGACTCAACTATTGCTAGCAAGAATGTCATAGGACTGCCTATCTTTATCTTTATTCTGCTCCAGACATTGCCATCTTCAACTGCACTGTTGAATATGGTACATCATGTAGAGTCTAAATGTGAAGAAAGCTGTGGAATGAATAGTTATTCTGAGTTTATGTTGATTGTATTGGCAAACCCACATGCTGTACTTCCAAACAGTGTTTCATTTACATGCAACTCTATTACACTCTAATGTGAACAAACATTTATTTAAAACTTACAAAAAAACATGTGATAAGAAAGACAATCTAGATAGCCATTTTCTCCTTCAGCTGTGAACTGTGTAATTGAGTCATTTTTATTTATTTTTACTGTTAACCTAAATATGCATTTCCCCAAAGTTTGTTAAAATGAATATATAGCAGATGGTTGGGTTGTATTCACCCCTGTAAATATGTAGAGTATGTTACAAAATGTATTACATGTCTTGGTTACCTCCATTTGAAGGAACTGACCAGCCCCCTAACCCCCATTTTGTTGGGGCCTCTTTACCCTACATTGGCAATGAAATATTTATTAAAATATAAACATACAGGGGCTAAGGCTTTGACCATAAACACTTATTTTATGAAATGTACTAATGGCAGCATTCTAATGCCAATGTTCAATTGAGGTATTGGCCAGACTCAGTCAGCCCTAGCCCTCACCAAGGAATATGAGGTGATTCAGTCCACTGCAAAGTTTTAAACCATAGAAATCCCTTAAAGGAACAGTAAGCCAAAATGATTTAGTAGCACCATGACTTCTTCCAGTGAAAACAGAATAATATATCCAAATACATTCAATGTTGCTTTTCTTCATTATATAAGTAGCCAATTAATTTATTTCCAGTTTAAAATAATGTAAACCCAGGCAATATAGCCAGCTTATCCCATCACCGTGCTCAGTTAAGGTTTACCATGCTGGGTATCCAACTATTCATAAAAAGTAGAAATACATCTAAAGTATATTCACAATTTATATGCATTATGTATATACATAAAAAATGTATTTGTAAATTTTATTTGTATTTATTTGACTTTCTAGCTGGGTGTCAATAGGTGAATAGTTATATTTTCTTTTACCAAAGATAATGCATTTCCACTTGAAATTGGTCTTATTCTAATACCTCACAAAGGACAAGGGGAAGCCAAAAACACAAGGTTTCTTACCATGTATGCTTTACCTGTTTAACTGAATTCGACCCCATTTATGCAGAACGTATAATATAGAAACAACATTACCAATAACAAAATATTGCTTGGTACATGTTTGAAGTTGGGGATGCTTTATATAAATGCTGATTTTAAAAAGTTGTAATGCACGTACTCTACTTTATTCAATGTTCAACAATGAGAGATTTTCAACAAAAATAATCATATGGGTCTTTTTTCTGGTGGTTGGTTGCACCAAATTGCCCATATATTCACTAGGGGAGATATGGATGGCTATGGTTTACTGGCATGCCGTTATGTCAGTGTATGGTAGAGTTGCTGAAGAATGGCTATGTAGTGATATTGATCTGGACCTAAGTATACTCAGAATATAATTTTTTCAGAAATGGTAAAATCCCTTGTTTCACAAGGTCTGCTGTGTCTAATGTGACTCCATTCCTAGATGCCACTCCATTCCTAGATGCCACAACACAGTAAATGCTATACAGAATATCACCAGTTCAGTTTTTAGTAATAGGATAAAACTGTATTTATTCCAGAGAATGGAGTATTATTGTTCCTTTGTACTCACCACTCTTACACAGATCATACACGGGACTGTGGTGGTGTTTTGTATTCTTCATTCAAGAAACCATACCATCTTAGGTTTTTGAATCTAGGATTTTTACCACCGTAAGTTTTTTGTTGTTGCTGGCTTTACTGAGTTAAATTGAAGGGACGTTGATTTGGAACAACTGTAAGAGGTTGGGCATATACCATATGAATAATGAATTAACATTGTATTATCCAGACACTCTAAATCCATTATGAGTTGGACTGTCTCTTTCACTCAGTGTGAGTGGACACATCTTTTACAACTGGTTTAATTAACAATGGGGGTCTTGGGAGCAGGGATAATTTTGACAAGTACTTTTAATATGACTCCATTCATGTATTGTATATGACCCCATAGACATTGCAATACAAAGAGAATTCAATATTGTTTAATATGTCTACAAATTATGACTGAAACGTGAATCTGCTCCTCAACCTGTCACATTTTGTTAACTACAAAATGGGTTTAAAAGCCAATAAAGGTAAACAATTGTGATTAGAATCAAATATACATTTTGTTTTGTTTTTAAAAGTCAGGTACCACCATACAGTACCATCAAAATGCAAGAATCTGTCATTACTACACATAATATAGCCTACATAGCTATTTTACATGCCCACACACTGTTATGACAATTCTTACCAACACACATTTCATTAAAAAGTTCAAGTTTGTGCCTTAATTTCTGAAAAAAGTGCTCACCACAGTAGGTTAGTATGGTTCTAAGTTGCTGAAGATTTGTTTGTTTGTTAAGATGTGTAATAATGATCATGTTTTTTTATTATTGGTTGCTAGCTGATTATTTTGGTCATTGGCTTGATCAATTAGAGATGTTTATTTGATTCAAATTATACTTTGATGGCTAGCTATTAAGCCACTGTACAGGTAGCTAGCTAGCTAGCTTTCTGCATTTTTAACTGATGTTATGATGCATTAGCTTAACCCTTAGCTTTAGATGATGGAAAAGCCCATCCCTCATTGAAATATATCTTGCTATAGATACGCGACTCCTTATATTTGTCATGGACTAATTATATTATTTAGTTAGTATGCTAGTTACAGTAGCCATTGAAAATGACATAGAAAAATACCTCTTCATTCTAGTGACATTATCATGGGTGACATCAACATACACTTATTCAATATTTATTTAGTGAGGTTGTACCCAGTAGAAGCCAATCCATACAGAACAAAAGACAGGTCAAAACTTATCGAAAAATAGATGTCTATCAATTAAATAATTATAATTACGGCATCATATAAAGAAAACACACAAGAACACCCAACTCAAAGAATTTCAAGAAAAGAAAAAGAGAATAAACAAGATTAAAGGTACAAGAACAGACAACGACTGTTGAATAGATAAGTAAGATGCTTGCCAAACAATATTTCATTTGACAGGAAAACAGAAAAACATTATCCTAACCAATGAAAGCTGCAGTAGATATCATGCCAGGATGAATGAAATGCTGGTTTTCTTCTACTTATGGGTGACGTGCACAAGCAGCAAGAGACCTCACTGGAACACGCAAAGATAGTCAGTCCAAAAGAATACCTGTAAAGAGCTTGGAGACACTTGGAGATCTGGGAGATCAAGCAATCAGACCAGGCTTTCAGGGAAGCGACAACTGGCAGAGTTCAGGAGGTACAAAGTGCCAGTAGCTATTTATTCATTCTGAGACAAAGTTCATAATGTTGGGTTACCTCTTAAGCCAATACTTTTATTATTATTATTATATATTATTATTATTATATATTATTATTATTATTATTAATACTTCAATGTTGCTGCTACCCCACAAGTCTTGCTCTGTCACTCGTCGGCTCCCTGGTATCCCATGATGACCACTGCTGATTGGTCATGCAGGTGACGGGTGTGTCCATTGGTCAGTGCCCCCTTCCACTGAATGGTGGTGCAGGAGAGAGGTGTGTTCCAGCAGTGTAGTGTAATGGTTAGGGAACTGGTCTTGTAACTCAGAGTTTGCTGGTTCGATTCCCAGGTGGGGGCACTGCCGTTGTACCCTTCAGCAAGGTACTTAACCTTAATTGCTTCAGTAAAAATATCCAGCTGTAAAAATGGATTGTATGTAAAGAAATATACATTGTGTAAGTTGCTCTGGATAAGAGCATCTGCTAAATGCCTAAAATGTAAATGTAAATGTAAACGTTCTATGGTCGATGCCCCCTTCCTTCGAGTGGTTGTGCAGGAGAGAGGTGTGTTCCGTAGTCGACACCTCTTTCTTTGATGCGGCTGACAACGATGGCCTGCAGAGGTGGTGCCATCATGGTGCACCCTGGCACAGTGGGCATTGTTCCCCAACAGATTGACCATATGCTCTTTATGGCCCCTCCCCTAACTTGTCTCCTGGTAGGCCTGTAGGGGGGGCTATTGTGGTAGCCGATTATAGTTGATCTCTTGGTTGGCTCTCTTACCTGATGTCAATTGTCTAAAGACAATGCATCATGAATCCTGATAATGTGTTGATAACAGTGTTGCATCATGCCAAATGTCTTTGTTCGGGTTGCACAAGCAGCAGTATCCAGCTCAATGTTTGTATCTCCATACAGCATTAGGAGGATATTACACCATGGTGAAAACAGATTGTTGCTACTTCAAAATGATTTTCAACTGTCCTGGTATTCTGGAAAATTTGGCACAAAGCCGATATGTGTATAGTAGGCTCTGCTGCCTTCGTCTTGGAGTGGTTGTGTTGAGCCCGGTGTACACCTACCCTATTATTTCTTCTGGATGGAAGGATTAAAGGGTAAAACCTGATTGGGCGGTGTCCACATTTAGTTGGTAGGGAATGGGATATTACCCTGATTTGATTTGTTCTTACACATCCCCCGAATACAGGCTGTTGGATGGAGGCTGTTTCTGGCTAGTGGCGGTTTAGTATTCTGGCTAAATTCCTGCTGGCAGACCCTCCTGCATTTTCTCAGGCTACCCTCTGGTCAATCTTGTAACTGCAGTCTGCCTTCATACATGACACTGTTGTGCTTCAGTGCTTCAGTGACTAATGCCAAAAATCCATGTGGATGATTATCTAAGGCCTTATTATTGAATATGTTTATTTGGCATGGTGAATGTGAAAAAACCCATTCTGGTCAAAACTAAGACAGACCGTGGGATGAAAGTGATGAATCAGGCTCATTGTTCATGGTTTAAAGCCTCTCACATTCTCACTATGCAATTTCTTGCTCCATGTTTAGCCACTTGCAGGTTTCAGTCTGACTGACTAAATTTGTGTCATTTGCCACATGATCCCAAATTCAAACCAGAGTCCCTGGCTTCTGTCACACAAGGAGTCCTTCAGGTTGAGTGACAAACCCAGAATATGTGGGCCGGCCAGGCCCTTTGGTGGAAGAGATCATCCACAGTTCTTTAGTGCAGGCTTTTTGGTTAAGAAAGGCCTTCCTTTACACTCTTTCTGGAATGCACTGTGTTCCTTTTGTGGTTGTTTTTCCTGTGGCTGTTTGGAATTATGAGTATATTGACATTGCATCTAAATTGAATTATCAATTCGATTCATCATGAAGAAAGCCTTAAATGGAATTAGCATTGGATTGCTTAGTCTTTAGAAGTTTGTTAGGCATGACGTGTGAATAAATGCTTTGCAATTTACCACATTTACTCACGACTCACAAACTCATGTAATGGGGGAAATAGAAACAAGTTCATGCTGTGGTTAATGTGGGAATGCAGAGCAAATCTAATAAAATACAGCTATTTCTAATATGCAATGTTATACTGCTTGTGATTGTCCATATTTTAGTGCAGAATATGCTGCCTTCAATGTACCATAGATGGTCACTGTTCAGATTAACCTAGAGCTAAAATAAAGTATAAAGTGATTTACAGACACCATATGCAGGGCATACAAAGTGTTTTTTTATTCAATTATTTTCTGAAAACATAATATTGTGCAACAATTATATTGGTATGACGGACAAAAGAAAAAATACTTTTTAATTTTATTTGTTGTGCAACAGTTGCACTAGCTCAACTCAAATTTACTAATAAAAACGTTGAACGTTAGAGATTAACGCGTGACTTTACGATAAACGTAGGAAAGGTACGTGCTACTTCTTCGTGGGTTTCCTGAAAGCCATTGTAAGCTGCTATTTTACATGTGAGTTTTAACGTGCTTCTCAGCTAACTCTGCCCCAGCACCAGTCTGGCAAAAAGCAAAGCAAGTCAATAGTCAAACAATCAATGGATACATCTCTGCAACATCTAGTTTGTTTTTTGGGACATTGGCATGATGTAAATTAATTAGAAATAGTTACAAATACAAATAATTATAACAGTTTATATAGGGAAATTGGATAACTAATCCCTCTAATGTAAAAGGAAATGGCAGAACCTACACGAAAGAGAAAGAGAGTTTGTTCTTATAATTTCTAAAACTGTTTCTACTACACAGTGTATAAAATATACCATGTGTTCTACTTTTGATTTAGGCCTTCTATGCCTTTGATGTTGTTATATATTTTGGGCAAAGCATTAAAAATGTTAAAGTTAAAAAACGTGCCCTTGAAGCTGCCTCCATCAGAAATACAGAAATATCTCAATAACAGCGATTGCTAATTTATCAGCTCTTGCTTGATATTAATGTACCTGTCATGCACAAACACATTTCTGCATTAAGTGCATTTTAAAAATGTGCATTATTTGGGCCTGGGATGTCATCAAGACATCAAAGGCCCTCGAGAAGAAGAGCAGGGAAGCCCTGCTGTGGCTATATAAAGGGCTTGATCAATAAATGTGACATGTTAATGCAGAGCAAACCGAATAAAAGATTCCGTTGACAAGACATGAGAAATCACCTTGTGGCAGCTGGTACGGGGAAGCCATTTCAGCGGCAGGACTTGCAAAGTTGATCTGACAAGTATAAAGGAGAGATGATGGTTATAAGGTGCTTTTGTTTCATACTTTCTTTCTTGACCTGTCAGGTATTGAAGGGGCCTGAATGGCCCATTTTTTGTCATGTGAAAATTGTCGTCTGAGGCAGTTATCTCTGCTCAGATTGCGAATTCTTCTGTTTAATTGATTCGCTCTGCGCTGAGGTCTGTCACATTAATAATTGCTAAATCCTGTATAGCTCTGCCGTGTCACGCATAAATATGTACTGATCAGGAAAATTAACACCCTTAATAAACCAGTGTCTTGGAAGCTAGCATTGCATGAAAACATCTTTGCCCTTCTGTTTCCAGAAGGTACACAAACAAGATTTCAAGCAATCGCCCGGTGTGACTGCCTTTTTGATGGCCGACAAATGCCAAGTTTGCTCAGGAGAGTAAAATGATCGGTTGCAGCGAGTGGCTGTCGTTACATGGGTAATGATTAAATCTTCTGACCGCTGGCCCCATACGCATGGTTGAGCTTTAAGCAAAAGATAAATGTTTCATTCATTTTGGCCTGTATCTGTCTTACTTAGTAAATTTGTCAATGTTGTCATTTAAATAACAATGTTTAAAATAGAATCTGCAGGCATGGTCCCAATGCTTTGCTTTGCTTTCCACCCCTTGCTTACATTACATGTTTCCCAAGTATTCATAACATTTATTGTGTATCCAAATTTTAAAAAATAGATAGCCCTGAGGAAAGTTTAGCGTTCTGATTAGCTATGGGCTATTGAACTCCTGACATGATTCATTCAATTAATACATTTAGTAATACATTTATTCAGAATTCATGATGTTTCCATACTGTATGTTTAAAATTTTGTTTTTAAAGTGGAGTTGCACTACATGGTTTTGACTGTATTCCATATGGAACATTTAAACTACTCCTTGCCTCCAAGCTATTGATTCTCTAAAAATGAGTATGAAGGCCAGGCTGGACATGCCTGTAGCAGTTGTTCTGAATTTGTGGTCAGGCAGTCATGTGCAGTAAAATAAGCAGTGTGGCCTATTGACACGCTGCAAAGGGGAAAAGGCTGCCTGTCATAACATTAGTTGTTTTTAGTATGAAAAGACAAACACCAGTGCATGCTAAATTTCAACAAAAAATGTTTATGTTAGAGTGTTCACAGTTGGTCCACCTGACATTCTGGGCTGCCCATGTGGTATAAATGGGTTAAGAACCACGCAACTGACCCTGACCCAAAATAGCCTTTTGAGAGAAGGTACTCTCTTACCATTGGGTAAATGTATAGACATGTGACCTCCCTGACCAGTCAGAGCTAAGGGACTGTTTGGGGTATGAAATGCATTTTGGAATTAAACGTATAATCAAAGTAAGTAAGGATGCATGCACTGTAACGCTGAATATAGTTCCAAGAATTACATTTGTTACAGTCCTGAACAAAAGTACCTGATTAAAAATGATATTTTTTCAGAGATGCCTGTTTTAAAATAGTCAATTTCAAAAGAATTTGCATATAGAAAATATAGCACTTTACAAAGTGTGCATTACACAATTATACAAACAAACTTGTGTTTGTTGTGTTGGCACTTTGAAGTTAATCCTAACATAAACTGATGCCAATTAATTAAAGCACAGCAATTAAAACCACAATTTATGAGACCCAGGGGTCCTTCTTACTGCTCCAAAGTGCATTAAATATCTTAAAAGATAGAAATTAGAGCCATTATTTTCCAGGGTATTAGACTGCTGGGATAAAATTATTCTCAACTCGTAAATGTTAAGTTATCAAGCTATAATAATTGATTACATCAGTTCAGCTATTGCTTTTTAATCTTTGTTTTGTATTTGTAATTAGGTGGATTCACACTTCCATAGCACCCTTATGTATTTGTTTATTTATCCAACTTGGGATGTTGTGTTCTAAGCTTTGAACTACATTTCCTTGTTTTAAGGTTTACTTATATTTTAGCATATATCCTCAGAATTTTATATTCAAAATAATAAAGAGAATTATAGGTCATTATTATGGAGAATAATGAGAATATAGACATTTATACATTTATATCACTGAATGTACAATTAAACAACTAATGTATTTTAGATCACTTTGCTCCTTTCCTTTGAAAAGTACTGTTCAAAGGTCACAAGAATTTGACTCAAAATTAATATGTCACCAGCTCTCACATGGAGCAAGACATTAATGGGTACTTGGCTTTCCACAAGACCAAAAAATGGTTGTGCTTGTTGATTTGTTATTCACATTTTTGCACATTGTTTTTACTGTAGAGAATGAGCTAATTTACTAATCCATCTGAAAAGGTATTTAAGCATAAGCATTGCATCCCACACTGAATATGAGCATCTGCAAGCAAGAAGATAATGATAGCACAATTTCATACATAAATCTCAAAAGGAAAACAATAACTGATTAGAAAAGAAAATTAAAAATGTTCCACAGCATCAAGGGTAAACTGTTGTGTGGTGTGTCTGTTGCCAGTTATAAACTTGTATAATGCACAAAGAGATCTACATTTGTTTTTAGTCATTTTGAGAATATGATATAGTAACTGCATGCAATATATTGCAGAAATATGCTGGAAGCCAAGGGTGCCAACCTTATTGGTGAACCTTGTAGTGGTTCTCTGTGGCTCAGTTGGTAGAGCACAGCGTTGGCAACGCTTAGGTTGTGGGTTCAATCCCCACTGGGGCCACAAATACTGAAAATGTATACATTCACTACTGTAAGTCGCTTTGGATAAAAGCGTCTACTAAATGGCGTATATTATTATTATTATTATTATTATTATTATATTATTTCCCAGATGGATGTAGTCATGCTGGTCTCCATACCAACCTTTGCTGAATGTAATTAGCCGTTCATTGAATTTATTTTCTGGTGAACGGTGCATCACATCTTCATATTGTATTTGCGCTATTGTAAATATTGCACTTTAACATATTTTGAGAAATGGAAGACTTACAGGGAAGATTCTGCATGAAAATGTAGTATAAGGCTCTCACAAAATGGAGTTTGGCACCCCTGCTATAAGTCAACATACTAAAAGAAACAGATCAGGGCCAGTATGTATCAAGTATCTTAAGTTACAGTTACACTTATGACACCTCTTAAGAGCTTACTTAGGAGTGAAACCACTCTTTGCTTAAAGTGGTAGGTAAAACCTAGTTATCAAGCAGCTTACACTTTCTCTTAGCGAAGTCTTCAAATATTCTCAAGAGTAACTCGTAAGTGTGTTATTGCGACAATCACGGGTGCCGCAAATTAAAAGATTAAGATGAGGTCATCAATCGGCGAAATTGCAAAGAGGAAGAAGTTGGGTTGCCAACCATAACTTTGTGGTTTTACTGACATGCCTGACTAAGTTGGACTATTTTTTACTGACATGCCATATTTGTGCGGACAGACAAACATTTTTACGGATTTACAGACTGTCTGTAAATTTACGGATGGTTGGCAACCCTGGGAAGAACCAATCTGCTTTTGGAAAATCTGTATTCTTTGATAGTCAACACAAGTTTCCAATAAAGTTAAACAGACACTCATTATAAAAATGTTAGGCTAAGCAAAATGGATTTAAAAAGAAAACCGAATTGCCCCACACAACACAACGACACAGGTCGTCATAAAAAAGAGGCATGGAGGCAGATTGCAGACAACAAATACAGGCTTTGCCTTCGCCATTCGGGGCCCGGAGGAAAGAGAAAAAAATGGTACAATGTTCTATCCAAAGCGCATCAGGAAAATCTCCACTTTCAAGTAGGCAACATATTTTTATCTATTTATTTATGAGACATTTGTTTCATATTACAATATTGCTTATGAACAATAACAGTTATTAAAATGATTTTGACCTTTAAGTGCAGTATTAAAATAACTTGCATCATTGCCATAACTGCGCTACTTTTCAAAGTTGCTGGCGATATTACATCCCGCACAATATCAGTGACAAAGATGACTACCTGACGATTTAGGGGATAAAGTTTGATTAACTGCATCATCAAACATTTCTAAAACATTCTTCCTGTCTTGGAAGGTGCAAGCACGTCTCCGTCTCCGCAACTGTGCTGTCTTGCCTACTCCTAGCCAAGTTAAGAGAGCTCCCGAGGTCTCTTAAATATCTGACAGTTTAAGAGTAACATTAAGACCAGAGATTTGATAAATGACTTTTATTCTTAAATTTGGGTGTAGGAGTAAAAATCACCAATTCCTACACTTAAGTTACACTTGAGACCAATTTTATACTCTGAGAGGCTTGATACATACGGGCCCAGATCTACTGTACATCAGAAAATACATCAGTATATGAAATATTGTGTTCATTCTCTGTTTTTAATTCTGGGCAACACAAATTTCATCTTTATTTTTGTGGGGCTCAGTGGGGCAAGGGAATGTACATCATATCAAACCATAAAAAGACGGTAGATGGAAAATAAAATTGATTCAATGAATTGTGTTTGTAAAAAAATAATTGATAATAGACACAACACATGTTTCTTATTCTAAACTGAATACTCAAATCATCACTGAATGTAGTTCATCACTGAATGTCACTTGATATTTTGCTTTGCTGTTCTGTTTATTTTTTATTGTCTTTTCCTCTTCTGGTTTCTTACTGCGCAATTCAATAGCACACAGATCTATGAATGCATGTACAATTTAAGGAAATCCTATATAAATATTACTAAAACAACAGGAACAAGCACAATATGAATGAAATCAATACTATGATACCACATCTGGTACAGTTTTGCCATCATTGTACCTGTATCCATTTTTTTTCTGAGGCAAAATAAAACCCTGTTAATATGAGAAGTGCAATATTAACACATGATGCAGAGTGGCACAGTGACATTTCACTGACTCCATCAAACGTAATAAGAAAAAATAGAAAATTATATTTCAGGCATTGTTATTTCCATTCCGGTTAAAAGTAAAAAAAAAAATTCTTCACATGAAGAAGCATCACAAAAATCTTTTGTTGAAATGCACCTCTACTTTATGAGAATCTACCAGCAGTCATCTTCCTGACAGACAAAATGGTTCTGATGGCCCTGATAGCATGCTAATTCACACCTAGAAAGACATCACCTTTAAGTGTAGGAATTAAGCCAGGAGTTGAGAGATGCCTTTCAGCAGAACTACGGGAGACAAGACAGCTTTATGCTGAATCTTTGGAACAAAAAACTTGGCATGACTGCAGAAGCGGAACCAGAAAACAGTGTCAGAAAGTATTACAGTGAATGCGCGTGTAGACCAGAGTATTTAAGGCTTTTTCCCCCCCTCGAGTTGAATTTTTAAGTTAGCACTAACATCATTCAACTGTAAAAACTTTACAGTGGGTCAAACAACAACAAAAAAAATGAAAGGATGACAGGTCTTCTAAAAAGTGAAAGTGAAAGATGTGGCAGAGTACAGAGGCAGCGATAGAATTCAGATGAAAAGTTTGAGATGGAATATCCCTACGATGGCTCTTTTTCAAGGTGTCTCATCAATTAGTAAAAGCCGCAAACTGAAAAGACTTTAATATCGGAAGAAAAGTGGGAGATTATTCTGTCGTCCACTCACCTCCAGGTGCATATGGAACATGGCATCCTGCAGTCATGCCTTTGAGGCGGCTTGACATCGCTCTCCCTCCCTGTTGTTACTGGAACCAATGTCTAGTGCAGTTGGAGGAGCTCGGTATGGCAGCTGCCGTATTATTGTCTCTGGGACATTCTGAAGACGGCACATGGCCTTCACAAGCTGTCCTATTTGTAATGTACTTAAATGATAGCAAAATGGGATCTGTTGGCTTCAGGTTCATGATGGGGGGGGGTTCTTTACAGTTGACAAAAAATTTGTTTTTAAATCATACCTGTGTTTTTGATGTGAAAAAAGTTATATATAAAGTGACAAGACAATGTGAATTTCAACTTTGTTCAAAGTATAATCACACATATGTGTAATGTAATTGGAATGCTGTAACAAGGATGGAAGTCAAGCAATTTTCTTTCACTACTGCAGTGGTGAATTAAATGAAGGTTTGTGGATATTGACAGAAATCTTGTGTCACATGAAGAAGACCAATTCTTGTTGAACAGTGTGAAACGTTTGGGTATAGGGGCTTCTGTCAGACTTGTTACAGAGCTGATGTAAGTTAAATGTGTACTGTTATATGATCTGTAGGCATCTAACCTATCTAATACTTTCAGTATTATATCCTGCGTACAGTCGGATTCAAGTGCTCTGAAGTTATGGAATTTATGAGGTAAAGTTTTCTTAAAATAAAGTAGTTTTATCTATCGAAGCCATTTTAATATTTTTATCAGACCAGATTTTTCTAGATCTCTAGGAAGCTGTTCAGTAAATGACAAATTAAGGTGCAAATGTGATTGGAACAAATATGCTTGGCTGGGATAAATGTCTTTGATGGACAGGTTAGTCAGCATAAACCGCAACATTAATGCTCTCAAGTTGTCCAAAAGAATGTTCTTGCCACATTTCATAGCCAGTGGATTATGGATTTCCAGGAGGGGTCCTTCAATCAAGGCTTAGTAGCATGCATAGGCATGCACTGTGTATGCAGGCAGACACTGACGGAAGAATGTTCACCTAAATTAGAAGACAGCCATCAAAGATCAAATAGCCTGAATCCGTGACGGTTATTGCAATAACAATGAAATAGCTTGGGCATTTTCTATCTTCCTAACAGTTGTAAATGTTGTAGTGATTGTTTTCTGTCCATCCTATCAGACTGGTAGAACACTGTAAGAGCACTCAACCAATGTAGGGCCTCTAACATACTACATGAGACCACCAAGCACACCTGTGAATCATTATGTTGCTCTGTTTTCAAAAAGGTTTAGAGTTAGTGAACATTCTGTGAAAAGCATTCTCTTTGATTCAAGCACTGATTAGCAATATGCAATGGCACGAGCTAACGACGAAGAAAGCGACGTACAAGAATGGTCAGGTGTAAAAACGACTGGCATACGGAGGAGTTAATAAACCTGGGATCATTTATTTTCCATAATAAATACGGCCATCCCTTTGAAATCCACAACAGCCAAGAAGAAGCCATTTTAGGCTTTTGCAATGCAGATAAACCTGTTTAAGTCTACCTGCATGTATCCGCCGTGGCAACCGTTTTGCATTTTAATGACAAATCAAGTACGCTAACTTGCATTTTAAACGAAAGTGCTTTAAGTGTCTCCGGCTGTCAAAATGAGATGTTGGTAGCCTGATGAAAAGAGAACAAAGAAGACAAAGTATGAAGGCCGGATATGGTGATAAATGAAATAAAACCTTGTACGGCCTGTCAGTGGTGTCAGTTAATATTCATATCTAAAGCACATTATAGTATTACTTTGCAGCTCATAGCTTACACATCTGTCTTTTTTAATTCATCACATTCCAGACTGTATCTTTTAAGTCCTAAGTGTCAGCTCAGGAGGATCTCATTAATTGACAAATGAGTGTCACAGACATGCTTTGCTGCCTGTACATCAGAGCCAGGTAGTCTCTGTTGTTTTTTTGATGGGGGGCTATTATTGGCATAAGCCAGCAGAAGACATCGGTCTCAGCTAAAATGAGAAGTGACAACGGAGGAAGGGCTGTCATTGTCTCGGTGCATGTTCAATCTGCAGGAGATGCTGGTATGAAGATAAAAATGACAGTTAAAAAAGAATATGAAAAACTAGCTGGAGGAAGTCCTTAAATTACTCAGAAAGTGGGTCGGGGAATTGGCACATGCGGGGGAGATATGAAAATTTCAGTTTAGATCTATCAGGCCTGTTTAAAAGTAATATTTTCGAATAACGGCATCTGTTTATTGTGCGTTAGGAAAAATGCAATGTTCTTCAAGCTTAATTAGGTTTATAAGACAGAGGAGAAAATATCTTCAGAGAGGTAGAAGATTATTTATTAGGGATATTGCTCTCATATAAGCTCTGATTGGCTCAATAAGAAAATATGCAGTGCTGCATATTAAGTATTTATTTGTATCTGTTTTGCAATATTGAAATTGCTTGTTTCAATTTGCCGTTTCTTATAGTTTTCATACAGCATAATGAAATAATAAACATATCTTTTTTTTTAGGCTGACAAGACAGAAAGCTAAAGGGGAACAATTTGTATATGTGTGGTATCTCGGCTCTGCGGAGCAATAAATGGGCACCGTGCCCTCTTTCTCCAGGGATATCTCAAGACAATAGCCTACCTCACTTATTCAGTTCTAACAGTTGCTGTTAGTTCAGGACTGTATATTGGAAATTGCAAATGCTATACACTGATTGGTGACACTTTCTCAATTCTAGCATACATAGAGTGCTGTTATGTATAAAATATCATTCTAGTTTACTTCTAATTCCAGGAGAATTTTTGTTGTTTGTGCCAAGACCATTCCTGACAGTGAAAAATCACAAACGGATCTTGCATGAGCAACCAGTGAACCTAGGTTAATAGTATTATAATATTCAATAATAATATTCAATCATTGTGTATGGTACATTTGTAATGGCAATTTAGATTTGCGGTTAAAAGTGAATTGAATTGACGTGGTGTATGTGGGTGAAGATCATTTAGAATGTAATAATTCTAATTATTCTGTAATAGTAATAACATCTTAATTCATCATCAAAATTGACTGGGTTGACTTGGTAGTGCCACATCGTGCTTTGTTAGGGACTTGTGGAAGGGCGTTCAGCAGGAACAATGCTCAGAGGTCATTGTGCTGGTGGGGAGTCCTGTCACATGGTTTAAGGTGAGCCTTGTACACATGACTGTACATACAAAAATATGTCAAAAACCTTACGTATGGAATAAATTGTGACCTTGATTTTAAAAAAAGATTGAAAAAGGAATCGGCTGGCCAGGCAATTGTAACAAAAATCAAGATTCAGGAAAATGAAATATTGAGAAGATTGTCAAACTATACTGGCTGTGTCTGTCAGCTTGAATATAAAAAAAAAAAAAGGGAAAAAAAAGAAACAAAGATATCCCAGAGGTTGCGATGATTCGCAACGATGATAAAATCAAAGCTCACATAGAAAAGTTGGGCTGTTTGTTTCTTTATATATGATTGCAATCTTTTATGTGATTGAACATATTTTAAAACACACATTGCCGCCAGATATTCAGCAATATGGACCTCATTTAGTGTTATTTCTGTCATCTTGCTAGTAAAAGTACAGCTACAGCTGTATTCGTGCTTTGTTTTCAATCCTGCTTTCATTTGGCCTTTGGATATTAATCATCAAATGTCTTACAGTCCAACAGGTCTGTGTCTTGTGAGCTGCCAACACAGACTACTCGTGAGCTACATTGTTTGGGGCCATATTTTAAAGTGAAACTCCAAAAGAGTGTTTGGCGCATGCACATGTTTCCTGGAGCCATTACAATGCAGGCCTGAGACAAGCCAGCTGTATTTGTTTCTATAATATCTTAGTTTCTGTCAATTATGACGAGTCGGCCACAGGGCCCTTAATTCCAGTTCAAAAGGTAAAACTCTTGAGAGACAATAGTTCGTTTTTCTGTTGATTTACCCATTCAAACTCAGTTTCGAATGGTTACAGTAAAAGGCACCTCATAGTACCTAAAGACTAAAAACACAAATATCTATCTGTCTCTCTATCTAGATAGCGCTTGCACACTGTCAACATTACCATCATGTAAACGGCCTTCATATTGTATATCGATCCATGTGCGTCTTGGGCATATGATGTAATGGAACATTTTCTCATTTATTTTTCATTCCCCCCCGTCTCAAATTAAATATATACAGTAACACCACTAGATCAGCAGCAGCGTGGTATAATAGCATTACAGTTTTTTATGGTGTATCCCAAGACTAATGGCATGTTACAGACAGAGTGATTTACAGCCGTTCAGCCTTTGTGGCAGAGCATTAGAGAGGTGCTCTGACAGAGAGCCAGGAGTTTTTTTGAGGGGGGGGAAAAAGGTGACATTTCATTGGCTCGGAAGAGGAGCAGAAACAAAAGGAAGCCCAGTCACATACACATGCAAGAGTTATACTTTCTGCACTGTATGTGCTTTGCGCCGCCAGCTGCCACACAGCGTCTGAAACAGACGAAAATTTATTGGGTAGTATTTAGAGACATGTCAGTGGTAATGGCTGTAGCTCTGATTTCAATTATCACCCACTAAACTTTGCTTAATTCGAAGCTTTTGTGGAGCAATGAGTGAGGCTGGCTTCACTTTTCAAAACTTTGATACTGTACTGTGCTATTTTAATATTTCATGCTGACCACCAATTTCATTTTCCTACATCGCATTTGGCATGGCATGTGGCACCACAGGGCCTTATTTCTAGTTCTTATGTCAGCTTTTCAAATTGTTCCCAGGGATACGTTTTTCATTTATTTTGAATCGACAGCAATCCAATTATTACACAGATCCACAGAACAAAAAGGTCTTAAGACCTACTGTGTGATCCGTGTTTTAACTTTGCAGCCACTGCAGATTGCTGCACATTGGCTTGATGGCTGACATATGGACAAGCTTGCCTCCAGTTTTGATCTCTTTTTTTTTAACAAAATATTTGTATGTCTCAGTTGTTTTGGTTGCTGCAGTGGCTCCTTAATATTTTATAAACTTTTCCATTTTAACACCAAGATGTAGTCCTTATGAATATTTGAACACTTATTAAATACTTTAAGAACATGCGACATTTCCTGCTGTAAGACCATGTAAAATAAAAACTCTTATGTGTTATTTATTGAGAACATTTTTAGTAAAGAGCTATTTTGTGGTGTGTTTATAGTGAAGGTTTCACACGGTTGTTCATTTTTTAGTCAGTAATGAAATGGAGGCTATGACGACTGGCATTCAGTTGCCAGGAAACATCAGGGGGTGGAAACGTAGTCTGTTAGTCTATGGCTCTCTTCCAGATTGTGTCCCTTATCGCGCGAAGCCCATCTCTCTGATCCATGATGTAAGCAACTCAGAAGTATGGAACATATTAGAACTTTGAGGGGGAAAACGAAGCCATAATTTCACTTCCCCTGGAAGTCTTACCAAAGAACAAAAAAGGGTTACCTTTTGGAAAGGGAAGAAAGGAATCACTTTTCTTATTGGCTCGACTGCACGGTTGCTTCGTGACGCCTTGTCTCCCTCGGTTTTCTCCCAGAGAGTTGGGTCGGAAAAGTGAAGACAGAAATATGGGGAAATGGGGTCATTGTTCTCTGCCAAGATTTGAGAGGATGATTCCAACTCTTCAAAGTACTGAAGTTTGGAGCAATCTGCTGCTACGTTTTAAGAGGGCAATATGATTAATGGTGACAGTGAATGCTGTCTCAGATAAAACCTTCACGGCAGAGAATACTTTATGAATCCTGTCATTTGATTTGCCGGAGCACTCATTGTTAATAAAGGCATGATCTAATATGGGATAGGTAATTAAAGGTGAATACAGTACAACAACAACACTGTATTAACTTGAAAAGTGGCATGCCATCAGGGCTATCTAAGGTATGCAATGGACTCTGTGTGACTACACATGGATTTAATGTTTTTTCCCCTCAATGTTTAAAAAAATGGAAAGGAAGAAGCTAAATGTATTCCTTTTACCCTTATACTACATTTCTGCCGATTATGCATGCCATTATGTGTTGTGCATGAGTCAAAATTACTGATACATAGTAGGGGAATTAATTGCCCATTATTATGATTACTTTCTCCATCTTTCCTCAATAAAGCTGGTCTAAATTGGTGCTATGATGGAACAGTGGTGATACATTTACCTTTTGAGAAATTGTGATTGCTTAGAGATATGCTGAATACTTGGCTCTTAAATGTGTAGTTCTGACTTAGCTTGCCTCTCAAATTAAAAACTGGGACATCCTCCAGATCTGTCCTGGGTATTAACTGGAAAAAAAATCATTGTCAATCAAGCCAGAAGGAAATTCTTCTTGCAATTCTTTATTATGTGTAAATAGCTTAACTTTATTCCATTCATATAATGATTTGCAATGAACTGAAATAACTTTCCTTGCTCCTTCACTCGGAATGATAACTGCACTACCGACTTGACAAATGTTTGGCTTAAGCAAGGACCTACCGCCTAGATGCAAGTCTTTCATAAATTTTTATTTTTATTTTTTATTATGGTTTATATTATTTTTGCAAATGTGACAAACAGACAAGAGTATGACTCAACATACAACACATGGAGGAGATTAAAAAAAACCTAAAAAATAAAAATAAAACTAATAATTTGTTTTCTTTTGGCAGGACAAAAAAGTTCACATTAACAATAATAATGAATAAAGTTCACATAAACAAACACCACACAAATATATCATACTAATTAGGGTTATACTATTATAATAAAATATAATCTCTGATAGCAGAAGCAAGTCCCATCCATGACTACAGTAGAGTCAAGCTTTGTTCAATCTAGCAGTGGTACCTTCTAAGAGAGCAATGTTCTGAAAAGATTTGATCCCAAAACTCTTCAGTGGCATATCTGGCTTATCTGGGTAGTAAGCACGATGAATTATCTCATGTATGAGGAGTTTGTAAAGACCAAATTTCTAACCAATCAGGTTGAAACCCCATCCATCCCAATTCCCTTTCCCAAATGGATAGGATTTGTAGAGGTTTACTAGATGTTTAAAGTAATAAAGTGTATATGTCTGTCACCATACCTTGTGAACCATTGTTTGGATCAATACATACACTACCAGTCAAAGGTTTGAGTACACCTGCTGGAAACTAGGTTTATCTCACAATTGAAAATGTTTTACACTGTATACATTTCTGTAAATACTTGAAAATGACAAAAAAAACATCAGAGATCTGCAGTGATCCTTTGCATGAGATCAGTAAAGACAATCAACAAGGAAGCACATATTTTCACACCTAAATAAGTGAAGGAGTTGATGACCGGAATGAAGGGGGGTAATGAAACAATTTCATTAGTATGGGCATTAATGTTTTGATTTTATAACTGGAGAAGTTATGAAGGACCTCAAATAACTGCAAAACATGTGGGACAGTAGTATGAATGTTAGAAATATAAAGCAGGATGTCATCTATGTTCAGTGAGATATGATGACTGGAGCCTAATATTGTAATAGGAGAGATAGATTGACTGTCTAATAGCCTGTGCAAGAGATTCAAGAGAAAGAGCAAAAAGCAGAGGGGAAAGAGGACTTCCTTGCCTGTCTCCCCTCTGCGAATGGAATGGAGCACACTTACAGGTACCAGTTGACATTGATGCAGTGAGGGTGCAGTACAAAGTTTTAATCATATAAATAAATGTGGACCCAATCCCAAAATGATCAAGCACTATCCACAGGTATTCCCACTCAAGGCGGTCAAATGGCTTTTCCGCATCAAGTGAGAACACTGCAGAGGCATCACGAAAACTATCAGTCATATTGATCACATGCAGTAGTCTTCTCATATTATCTGCAGCGAGTCGACCTAGTCGACTAAAACCTGTCTGGTCTATATGCACCAGTTTAGCAACAAGAGGATCAATCCTAGAAATGAACACTTTAGCAAACATTAACATCACTGCAGATTAAAGAGATTAGCCGATAACATTCTAGGGGGTCCTTATTGTTTTTCAAGCGTGAAGAGATAAGGGCTACATTTTGATCTCTGTGGAATGTACCATTTTCAATGGCATAATTAATGGAGTCAAGAATGAGTGGGCCGGCTATGCCCCAAACCACCAAATATAAGTCTGGTGGTATCCCATCCAAGCCTGAGTGATGGTACAGTGGTCAGTAACTATCTGTCCCTCTGCTGTTTGAATTATATTAATGCATGCTTTAGATTCAGTTTACTTTGCTCTAAGAGCAAGTAAATGACTGGGACCCATGAAAATAGTATTTTTATTTAGTTCTGTGAATGATAAATGATGCTTTAGTCATAGAAAGTCGATTGTATTCCCTTCGCAATGCAGTGTGCACAAGCTCTTTTTCCTTCGAGATTATCTCATGGTGCTGCTTCTCCAAACCTTTAATCTGGGATTCAACCTTTATTATTAATGGATTTAATTTTAGAAGAGAAGGTGGAACAGTTAACAAGAACTTGGTGACCTCCCACAAGATCTGTGGATTAGAACAATGTTGACTATTTTGATCAAGGAATTCCTTTAATTCTGACTTCAGCTGGTGGTTGAAACACCACCTTTGAGACCTGCCGTGATTAACTGGTGACTTTGTTATATAAAATAAGTGAATGATCAGAGATCAAATCAGCCAAGGGAGAACTAACAAACATTCATCAATCATGGAGAAAGATTTATGCCTCGCAGAATAAAAACTGTAAACTTAAGCATTATTGTTTCTTGCACGCTATGTATCGACTAAATTCAGATCAGAAATGAAACTATTAAACGCCTGGGATGGAAGCATTGAAGAGCTGGCAGTGTGGTATAATGGTTAGGGAACTGGGCTTGCAACATTAAGGTTGCAGGTTCAATCCCCAGGTGGGGACACTGCTGTTGTACCCTTGAGCAAGGTACTTAACCTGAATTGCTTCAGTTAATATCCAGCTGTATAAATGGATTGTAAAGAACTGTAAGTTGCTCTGGATAAGAGCGTCTGCTAAATGCCTGTAATGTAATATATGCATCAAATATAGGATTGATTGTTGCATTTAAATCCCCCTACAATTAGATATCAACTCTTGAAGTCCAACATATTGAATATGTGGTACAAGAACTCTGGATCAAACTGGTTAGGAGCATAGATTGAAGCCAATAGCATCTTAGTGTGATTAACAACAGCGACAGCATAGACAAACCAGCCGCTGTCATCAGCTCCCATTACATGAATGGAAATGTGTGCAGATCTTTTAAATGTGATAAGAACACCTTTATATTTACTTGATGCACAAGAATGGGCAATCATTTTGCAGTGCTTATTTTGATGCAACGATGCACACCCTCTTGCTTTAAGTGAGACTCTTGTATTAGTGCTACAAGTATATTATTACGATTTAAGAACTCCAAACACTGCGCACGTTCCAGCTAAGTAGGTTCAGGTCAACCATAAAACGATACTAATATTTTAGAGTAGTACAAATAGGCTAGGCAACTCCACAATAACAATAAATTGTACCATGTAATTGTTTATACCTTGAGAAGCAAAACAAAAGTTTGTTATCTGCCAAATGATCAAACAATACTTCAACAAATAGAGCAATATATGAAACAAGGGAATGAAAGTAGCCATCCCTGTGGAATAAATAAGGAATAGCAAGAGCCGTGAATCTTCTGCATCGATGCAGATCCCGCTTGCAAATAGCAAAAACAATCGAATTAAAAATCCCAAATACAATGAAATAAAATTGGCAAGGCTATTAAACCAAGCAGCCAATAAACAATAGCTTACTAATAATAATAACAATCCAAGTCAATCCAAGTCTGATTTAACAAATAACCTATAAATGATCTGCTGGTTATCTAGATGACATGCCTTAAAAGTCCATTGCAAAATGAGTCCTGTATGATTTGCTGAGCAGACACTGCTCAGGCATAACTGTAGATGAAATGATCGTCGGAAATATCAGAGAGTGGCAACCGGGAGTATGGAAGTATCCATAACATCGGGGTTGTTGTTATCCGGTCAGGGCTTTCCGTTGACCTCCACTGTTATACACTTTGATAGAGCAAGGCCCTTTGTTGAAGCAGGACAAACTGTCTGAATAAACTGTTCGACCTCCTCTGGTGCCTGAAACAGCATCTGTCAACCACCGTGCATCACGTTGAGCGTCACTAGGAAGAGCAGTAAGCGCTCTAATCCAAGAGAGACAAGCTCTTTTCAGATTATTTCAGAGAATGCCTTTCTCCTTTCGGTGCAGTTTCGGTGCTGTAGTCTGGGTAGAAACTGATAATTTATTGGCCGCCTTTGAGTGGACCAGCGGCTCTCACTCCCTTAAGAATCACCTGTCTGTCCATATAATCCAACAGTTTAAATATGAGAGTACAAGGTCGCTTGCAGGTATTCCTGGTATAGACAGAGTGGGCTCTCTCAATGACGATCACATGACCAGCCAAAGGAGGAATCCATTTCGGAATGTTAGCTTTAAGGAAAGCGATGGCATCGCCTTCTTCTAGGTTTTACCTATGGCTCCTATCCTCCATGTTGGTGACTTTGAAGGTAAGCTCCTCGATTTTACAATATAGGGTATTGACTTGACCTCTGTCAGAATGGACCGTGGCTTGAACCGTGTCACATCTGGATTGTAGTCACTTGATGGACTGTCCCTGTGGCTCAATTTGATCGGAAACTGAGGAAACTGCTTCGTTTGTGGTCTTTAGCTGAAGCTTCAAATCATTTAACTGAGGAGACAAAATGCTATGAACCGCTTCTCTGACTGCTGCAGTTATTGACTTGTTGAGCCCGTCACGCTGCTCACTGAGGGCATGCTTTGTGCCTGCTAAGACGGCGCCGTCTAGCTCCTCTTTTGATATGCTAGTAGTCATGTTTTTGAATTTATTCTTAATGGAGGAGCATTCCTCCTCCTGAGGACAAGCGGCTTTTGTTGGCAGCGGCATGTTGGTTAGCAGTGTCCTTGGTTTGCGACTTTTAAAAGCTAAAATAAGCTAAATGCAAGCAGAGCTCAAAACGTAGTGCTGCATCGCCATCGACAGATCACGTGTCTCCCCGGAAAAGCGAACCTAATGTTGTTAATGCACAAGTGGTTTCATGTGGTAATCACAAGTGGTAGTAAAACGTGTAGCTTGTTAAACCTAATCACAAAGCAATATTCTTATCTGATCTTATTTCAACGTATCTGATGGCTGAAAATGCTTTTAAGAAGTCAGTTCTCTCATGTCAGTGTTTTCATTTTCTCGCAGTCAATCCACGGACAAACACATTTTAGATGCACTTACACTTTGTTGAGCCCTCTTCCAGTTGAGCATTTCCTATTATGAGAACTTGCGTATAAATATTATTTCTATTGTCAGAAAAAATGAAGTAATTTCAATGTGTCCTCTGCATGCCCATAGTATTTGGATATGTTACTAACAATTAACCACAGCATTATCAAATGTTCTGACAGTGTATTGAAACAGACCCACAATAATTTGACACATGACAATAATTAAAACAATGGAAAAAGACAATAGACTGAAATAATAATCATATGGTATCTCATTTGCATGATACATTGTTTACAAAATTCTGAAAAAACTGCCAAACCAAATTCATGAAATGCATAAAAACTGCTCATTTAATCACAGCCAGAATGTTGCCTGTAAAATGAAAAGTCAAGCCTATGGCCAGACGAAAATGTAACACTAATAAATAAAATGACAATGGGATGATTTTAAGTGGAGAGGAATGTTGTAATTTAAAAAACATGTTCCATTTAAAGGGGATTTTCATTTCATTATGTTCTTTTGAAATGGATCAGGCCGCGAGACACCACCAGCGTGTTACCACATTGCTGACTTTTAAATGACCTCACTTCACTGCATTTTTCTAACATATCCTGGCGTGTAGCAAGACCATCTTTAAGGCTTTCATCCTGTCATAGGCTTCCATACCTATTAAAGATAAGCCGTGTCTTGAGTTCACTGAAAATCTTTCATATACTTATTTTTATTACAGGCTTTGTGATGTTTGTCTCGAAACGTCCCCGTGATTTGGTGCCATTTAGAACGTTCACTTACTGGAATGGAAGTTTAAGGCACCCCATATTTGAACTACAATATTTTTATTTTTGAATCTGCGACTAAGACTGACAAGTTATAATTCACGTTGTTATGTTCACAAGGCTTTCATAGCAGTTTTTATTGGGATGCATTGAAAGTGTATGTGTATGGATGTGTTAGGAGTAAATTGTAGCTATGGGTATGGAATCTCAATTTTGATACATACACAGGACAGGACAGGACACATGCCATTTATGCTTCACCCTGACAGGCCACGTTCATGTGCAGGTGGCATTAAAGATAGTGTTTTTCATTTTTGTTGAATTTCCTCAGGCCTACCTGGACCAGACCCAAGGCCAACAGCCCCTTGTGACAGAGTAGGAATACAGATTGAAGTAAGCATCTGTTTCATTGTTTAATTCAAATATCTTTACCAAAGTAAAACAGTACAAGATGTTCATTTAACGTCTGTTTGAATCTGGTTTGAGCAAATCAAGGGTTTAATGTTAAGTAATTATCTAAATCAATACTGTAATGAATGTCATTTCCCCAATTTCAGTACAACCCTGGAATAATAAAGACGGCAGTTAATGGATGCGTATGCCATTTTGTAGCATTTGTTTTTATCACCACAATGCAATAAAACTAAAAGCAAATACTATTCTTTACTCCACTGTTTATTTGTCTTAATCATAATTCATCATTTCCCGGCATCAAAATAAACATTCATTATTCCGACCTACCATGCTGAGTATCATAAAGTGAGTTGAGCCATCAGAAAATGAGCCAAAAGGGACACGTCCTATCCAGGGCAGATGTCTTACTAGAGGTAGTGCAATTGCAACAGAAATCACAGTCATGCTTAGTCGAATCTAGGTTAGGGTAAGTCACCACCGTGCCACCTGCGCCCACACAAGCAATGCTGCAGCCGAAGCACGTACCCTCCTCCGATACACTCCCATGCAAATCAGTGACCATCCTGCACCCTACTGGCCACACAGTACTACATGGCAGCTAGTGCTGCTTGGAGCAGTGGCGTATCTCTCACCGACAATGGAGGGTAACCTCTGGGTAGCTGGGGTGTCGCCGGGAGAACCGAATGCAGCCGTAACCTGAGGAACCCCGGCTGAATTAAACCCAAAGTTATATCAATAGAATCCAATTTTCCAGTAGAAGATGAAAGTAGCTCAACAAGGCATAGCATCTCAAAACAAAACAAAAAATAAACCAACTTGAATATATGTAAGAATTTAATGTTTAGCTGCTGCAAGGGGACTCTACTAAAAGAGTTGTTGGCAGTTGAAATTCATAATGCTTCCCTCTCTGTCTGCAGTTTACCTTGCTCAGAATTTATAGAGCACCTTCTTTTATTTTATCCAGCCATCGATCTATAATGCATTACTGCTGCAAATCAACTCCCGGGTATGGTTCTCCTGGTGCTGGATGTTTATAAATGCACTTGTTTACAAGGATATAGGCCTGAGCTGAAAAGAATGGCTTTAACTGTGGCCAGGGACAGAGCTCTGTGGTCTCACCTTGATATGCGTGTAGGTTAAAAGGTTTTATAATGTTTGGAGAGGGCTGGTAATTTTCATTTAGAAGTTGAAGCTCTGACCTAAACATCTTTGTTTATGTTTAAAAATATTGACAGCATAATTATGCCACATGTTTAACTATTTGTACACCTGTTTGCATGCACTGTACACATTGCGTTGTACAAACTGTACAACTAAAACTGGCATGTCTTTCAGACAGTTTTTGGATGCCTTTTTGTGTTGAATGAACACAAGCACATCTAGTCAGTCAATTGATATGATAGTATCAATAGTAGACTGGTGCCACCACCTCTGGATGCAACTATGAATATTACTATTGTGATTATTATAATACCTATATCCTACATTTGTATCTTCCTTCTCCAGAGGTTTAATAGTACAGAATGTAAATTCAGTATATATGTAATAACCGTCTATCATTTCTACAAATCCACCCGGCTATGTATTTCCATGGTCATGCATCTAGGTCAGTGCAGATGATCAAATAAATGTTAGCCTTGTCCCAGCCCAAGATATTAGCTGAAACATTAGCAGTGTTTGAATAGGGACATGAATTGTAGCAAACTCCTAGCCAAATCTTAACAGATGTTATCAATGCCAAATCGGGGCCAAAATGGCCAAGTAGGCTAAAGAGTACAACGGCCTCACTCATTTGTCTTTCCTCGTTCAAAAGAACATGGAAACCCCCAAAAGACCATGATGTAGATGTGATCCACTCAGCCTACTGTTATCATTTACTCTCAACACCTTGAAGAAAGCCGTTGGTCATCATCTCTTTATGAAGCAATAATCACGCTCCGTTAACTCTCGTGTTTTGTATCTGCACTCTTCCACGGTGCCGGCTGCTTGAATTAGTTATAAGTTTTATAGCAAACCCTCAGGTCTTGCTGAAGTAGGTAATCCCTAAAGAAGGCTAATCCGGTCCTGCTTTACAGAAAATCAATTCTGGCCTTTGGTGTTGGCATGCCATCAGGGTGGGGGGACACATGTCAGACATCTCCTGATTTTTTCATGAGGCACGGTTTGAAGTTCTAAAACCAATGGAGGATTCTTGGGGGTGATGGGAAAAAAGGATACCTTGAAGCTATGAAATGATCACAAAATTCCCCATGAGGACTGATGCAAGTTTTTGCAATTTTTGTTTAATGTAAAAAAAAAAAAAAGAAAAAAAGAAAAGAAAACCAAAGCAATTGCTCTTCACACAAATGCTAGCTATATGAATTAATTTAATACACATTTTTTTAATAAAAGCTCTTTAAAGATCGTCTTCATAAGGTTCTTCTTTTGCAGTTGTGATACCTAACTCACATTAGGTGCATTAAAATGCATTAAAATGTGTCAGATTTTATTTAAATTAGAGTAGTTTCTTGTGTGACAAGACAGAAGTGTCTCTTTATTGCATTTTGGAAGTTAATGACAGAATACTGTCAAGACTGACTGGGGGACTTATATCCGTTGACAGGCCCAATCCTCACAAGAAAAGAACTGTAGATGTTCCACTGGTGCATCATCATTCATGTCGATTGACCCTTCTGGTACAGGATTAATAAGGGATAAATTGATATGTGAATTGTAATCCCCTTCGGTTACACAAGTGAGATTCCTTGATTAGGAATCAACAAAGAGAAAACTGTATTAGAAATCGAAGACTCATAATTTTATTGTTTGTTTCTTAAATAGCCACAGAAAGCAACCCCTTCTCCCACCAGGACTGAAGTTTTCATTTTATGCAGATGACATGGCCTTTTACCAAGGAGGTCGCCTCTTGTTATTATCTAATTATTATCTAACTATTATCTATACAATCTGAACAAAAAACTAAAAGCATGTTGTTCAGTAATTTATTTGTTAATGACGAGTTTACTAGAAAAGTAAACGATTTGGTTAAACGTTTTTGTGAAGGAATCCCTTAAGCATTTTGTGTAGTTACAGCAGTTCGCTGTTTGTTTTCACAGGTTGGTTGTGTTAGCGGTAGCATTTCTTCATCCCTCCAGTGTATAGATGCTATTCTCAGTGTCCCACTGTTCATTCCATTACCCCATGAGCATGCCTGCAGCTTGCCCTGAAGGGTCCATCCTTTTAAAAGCTTAAAGAAGGGGGAGATGTTTCCTCCCCCGACACCCCTATCATGGGTTGCTCTTTGCACACTCCCTCTATTGTTTTTTTTAAATAGCAAATATAGATTTAAAGTTTATATATAAATATAAACTATATTTAAACTTGAATTCTTCAAATTAAAGATGATATCAATTTTTTCATATCAGAGGCAACATATTTATGGCCTGTCATTTTGCAAGTTATTTTAAAAATATTAATTCAGAACTGATGATCACCGTTACAAATTCAATACATTGCTTGGGAATGAATTTCTACAATTATTTTAACCATTGTTTAGTCAATATGTTTATGTTGTTCATTTATCAAATTATTTTATGAATGGGCTTATGAAAAGGCACATAATCCTTTGCATGTTCCACTTCAAAATCAAATCTATACCATTTGAATTATGGCACCAGCTTCCTTCCATCCTGGGTGTACAGGTTTGGAAATCTGCCATATTGATTTTGGACACAAGTCATTTTTCTTTCATACCCAGCCCTGATACTGATGGCTTAAGTTCAAAATCCTGTTTGTTTCAACTTTTCTGAGTGTGAAACAGGGCACATTTCACCAACAATGAAAATGTGCAACTTTGTCCATTACCTGCCTCCTCTCCATAGACAGCAATTGAACCTATCAACGGAACGTGATTTTAGCTTTGCACAAAGGTTTTTATGTTCCTACTGTTCATTCATAACATTCCATTTTCATGTAGGAAAGAGTGAACTTTGGTAGCATGTGTTCAAAATAAGTTGGAAATTATCATCTTAAATAGAGTTGATTGATGAAAGATCTGGTTTTGAAGAGCACTTGCTTTGTATCACCATCATTTTATATTTAGCCACTCATATAAAAGAGTTGGTGGTCAATTTCAACAATTGTGCAGTGTTTTTACATGGAGGAAAAAATGACTTTGCCTTAACATGCCATAAAATGCCAGAAGTGGGATGATATCATAATTATTTAAGTATGTTCAAAAGCTGTGAGCCTGTATTCGGTGAACGGAGCCCATTGAAAGAATATGACGGATGTTTCTTTTCTCGAACTCGAAGAAAAACATTATTCAGCATCAGAGTTGAATACGGTTTCATTTTAAATTCCACGCCGTGGCATTTTGGGTGGCTTCCTGCTATACTTTTAACAAAGAACTTGTTTTAAATGAATCATATACAAGTGCATTCTCTTCATTTGTAATAAACAATTGTCTGAAGCTTCCCACAAGCTTGTCTGCCAATGCAGAGTGAGCTTGTGTCAGAATCAGAATACATATTCAACTTTATAACATTACACCGTTAAAAGTATTTGTCACTGGTCTCTGACATCAAGCTTTCTTTATTAATGCATAGCCATTAAGTATTGCATAATGCCTAAAGATATTATGACCAGGTCAGTAGTACTGTTGGCATGGTGTTTATTAGTCCCAGTTCCTTAAATCCATACCAGACTGTAGGTATATTTAAATTATATCAATGAACACTCCTTGTGTCTTTTCAGTTGACCTGCTCTGTGTGGCAAATCTAATGATTTCTGTTCATCACTGAAATATTTTAAATTCTGCAATTCTTTTCCTCTACGTTGCATTTGGAAATGCACTACTGGAAATTAATTTATGGACGTATTTATCCAAGTGAATTAATGGTAGGGCCCTGTGTTTAGTTCACATACACAGAATGAGGGGTTGTGAGGACGAATTATTCAGTTTTATGGTTTGCTTGCCAGCTTGGCAACTGCAGCAGCATTTTAAACGCCCATTTACAACCTTTTAACTGTCAGGAACTATTGAATTATGGATGTTTACTTTCCTCAGAGCTCCCAGAACCACCAAAATTACTTTAATAGCACAAGTGGTAATATTAATATGTTTGCTTATGAGGAGCAGGGTTATTAGCATATCAGTCTAGCTTCAAGGAGTTCATCCACTGCCTTTTGATGGGAGCGCACATTCGAAAGAGAGGCAGATTGTTTTTTTGTTTTTTTTACAACACTCTCCAGGAGCTATCATTCTCTTATATACACTACACTATAAATCAACCTTAGGAGCTTCTGAGTTGCCATAACATGACATTATCTATCAGGGTGTCAACTCTGTGTTGACTTTGGGCCTTATAGGCTGTATATTTCTTTAAAATCCAGAGACAGTATCCTCGTCAGCACCAACTAATTTCAGAGGGAAAGGGAAACTTGTTTGGGATCTGCTGTTTAATCCTGGTCTGTTTAATGTTTGCCTCCTGACATGCCGGGCCAGACATCATTTTAATGGTATGTAGACTGATAAAGCCAATAAAACGTCAAGATGATTGATAATCTCAGCATTATAGCAATATGACTTTCCTGTCCTCCTCTGTCTGTAGATGATGGCTTCCAAATTGAATTCCTACAGTGTGCGTGTGTGTGTGTGTGTGTGTGTGTGTGTGTGTGTGTGTGTGTGTGTGTGTGTGTGTGTGTGTGTGTGTGAGTGTGAGTGTGAGTGTGTTTGTGTGAGAGAGAGTGTGCGAGTGCAAGTGAGTGTGCAGCGGGAGAAGAGAAGCAAAGGGAGAGAGAAAGTGTATGCCCAGTGTAAATGTACTGTATGTGTTAACTTGTTTGTGAAAAGCTAATTTATATATATTTTTTTCATTGATGGATTGTTGTGCATTTTATTCATTCATGTTTTTGATCAATTTGTAACCTTTTAAATGCATGATTATTCACAATAATTGCATGCAGAATACACATGAGGGAATCCTTGTTCAGTATTAAATAGAAGGTCTCACTGAGTATTGCCTTCAGGTGTAAACCAGAAATATTTTAAATATTCCTTGTGTCTACCTTCGCAGCTACTTGATTGATATAAAATTCCACATATGAAAACTGGTCATTTTGTTGCACACAACATTTACAGTGTGGTTGAGGCGTTGTTTGAACATTGTTTTGTACACCTCACCTGGACATATAATATTTTTTTGCCTTGTGTAGAAAATACTTTTACTTCTCTGCCAAAACTGAAATATATATTTGAAAGTTTATATCAGCTTATCATATTTTATACCATATGTTGCTTCTTTAAAGTGTAAATGTTAGGGTTTGCAGAAAAATAACTATGCAATTTATTTCAATTGACATTTTTCCACTTGCCCGAAAATTATTTGACAGATGCTAGCTGACATGAATAATGAGACCCCGATTTATCACAAAACAAGTTTAGCCATAGTGCTTTTTGACAAAGAGGACTTTTACTTAGCAGGGCAGAATATGCTAAGATTTGTATTTTTCCCTATGAAAATTGTCCCTCAAGACAATACCACAATAATAGACATGTCATTGGTGCATGTTCACTAATTAAAATACATATGAATGTAAATATAGCTTGTCAGGATGTTTTTATTATTCACTATTTTTCTCATAAATGTGAGCAACTACAAGTCATACATCCTTTAAGCTGGCTGTGATAGACAGTGTATATTATTTTTGTCAAAACATACATTTAATCTATGCTTTAGCCTAGCTATGGAGTGAAGCATGTATGTGATATAAAGTTAGCTATTGCTATCTAATTTGTCTGTCAGGTTTTGCTAATAGCCAAATAGCTAGTTAACCATCATGCTCTAGCATCTGGAGATTGGGATGCAAAGGGGGGCCTTCTAGCTTGCTGACTGACTAAACTATCATCCAACTACAGTACCCAGCTAGTTTTCACATACTTCTGATTTAGATGTAGCCAGCACCAGCTAGCGAGCTCACTTAAGTAGCTATTCTAAGCAGCTATCTGAAATTTAAATCAACATTTTAAATGGTTGAATATAAAATGTGCTTGCTACCTACCTACTTTATAACAAATAACATACTTTTATTTTGTGCTATTAGGAACTATTTGAACCTTCAGGTACTAATTTGACATGATTAACCAATATTTGACAGTTTTTGATGATTAACCAATATTATTTATAAAAGCTAGGCTATTTTGACATTTTGCATATCTGAATATTATGTCCCCCCCCAATATATATGGTAATTTCGGCCTTGTATACAGTATATATACTCTATATACTGTATATATAATATAAACTATCTCTGGGCCCATATTCATAAATCGTTTCAGAGTTGGAGTGCTGATCTGGGATCAGCTTTCTATTGGGAATATCGCTACGCTATTCATTATGAGCTAAAATGCAAAGCTGATCCTAGATCAGTATTGCTCAGAGATTATTTATGAATGTGGGCCTGATCTCTTCTCAGAAAGGGTTTTCATGTGCAGACAGTTTCTCAATTACAGTTGTAATATAGCCACTAGTCTCTTAGCACATCCCCTGGATATAGACTTTTGTGCCTTATATAATTCTGTGACTTGTTATATGATTTCCCACTGATCCCACTGTTACTGTGTTATGCAATTGTACTCTCCTTTATTTTGAAATGCTGATTAAAACAAAAAATATCCACAGTTCAACCACACAATCCCATGTATGGTCATGCCTTATCATTGTTGATTTTCAAAGTGAGAATAGTTGTCTACAAATCATCACACAAAATGTCACTTCTCCTGGCTAATCCCCAGGTACCAACAGCCACAATGCAATTAAATGAATAATAAACATTGTTATATTATCATATTATATTACATATTTTTGTTTTCATTTATAAAGGATGATGACACAGAGTAAGTATTATGTTGAGAGTGCACATGAAAGAAGGACATGGCCACTCTTGATTGTGCAGATAAAGAGCTCATTATAAATGCCTCCCTTGCCTTGATTGATTAAGAGTCAATAGTTTCCTGTCTTTTGACATGGCGAGGCACGAGGAAAGTACACCCTGATCTGTGCTGAAGGTCACTATTATGCATCCTGGTCAGGGTCTGCACTGTAACATAGCAACACTGATTTCAGATCAGTGATATCACGAGGTGAAGTGTTCTCTGCTGAAACACGCATCAGAGATCATGCAGTCCAGCTGTGAAAGCCCCCATAAATGGTCACATGGCATTATGCACTGACACTGAATCCAAAGGCAGTGTGCATTCATACCTTTTGGAACTATTGCTGTATATAATAAGTTTATCATGACTTTCTAATGTATAAACTAATATGCAAGATTTGGTAATACACATTGTTTAGTGCCACATCTATGCCAACGCATTAACTAAGTAAAATAATTAATCCAAAAAGTTAAAAACAGCAAAATACAGTATTCCTATGGCAGTGATATTACTGTTTATAATGAGTACCTGTAATTTATGCATATCTTCAGCATCATTGCACTGACGAAAGGCCCATTGACCAGAAACGTTTACATTCATGTACTTTTCCCCCCTCTTCCTGTCATGCACTTTTTCTTTGGGCACTTATTATTATTGTCATGTAAAAGACAAATTATTTTGATGCAATGTTCAGCACGTTGACTGACAGTGAGAGTTCAATACTACATGTGTTTGGATACACATTTTCGAGCTGACACACCAATACAAACAATCTCGGACATTGAGCTCAGGTGCAAGATTTTTTGCTTTCTTGTTACTGAAATGTTGGAAATGTATGAATATTTCAAATGAGATGCAGCCACAGTAGTCCAAAGCCTGCTTGTGCCAAATGGCTAAAGCTAAGTGTGGCTGTGTTGTGCATACTTGTGCATGGAGACCAACTGGGAAAGTGAGGTTACTGCTGGAACTGCTGGTAAGCCAGTAGAGTGAATTCTTCCCCATGAAAAAGTAAACCCTAGTGAACCTATTGCTCCAGGGACATAGTGCTTTTGGGGATGCCATTTTTCAGATTTAGCAAATACCATGGTTGGATGAAACCATTTATATATGGAAGTATATCTATTATCATAAACTATAGTGATGGCATTAAGCATTCATTAACCTCATAATGGTTAAATGCATTATGCAAACAATGGCTCACTCATTTGAACCAATCAGTGTCTTTATTATTCATGAGTGGCAGCACAGGTTAGCTCCACTCCTTATGGGGGTCACACTCCCCAATACAAATAAAATGTAGATCAACACCACTCAAGTTCTTTAAAATGATGACAGTAATTGAAATTATGACAGGTAATATGGACAGTAAACATGTCTTCTTACCTCAAACAAATCCTTCACTTAACGCTCTTTAACAGCCCTTTAAACAACCACCTTCAACGCGATAGGTAAAGATTCTCAAGAGTTGTATTTCTGTGAAAGTTAGTTTTATGCAAATAGAGATTGATGGAACATTTTTCATTGCAAGCAGACTTTGGCAAAATGTATTGATGGGTACTCTCAGTAAGTGTTCGCTGAGATGACAGAACAATCCATTCTGATGAATTACACTGGGAACTAACTCTATGGGAATGTCACGCATTCTTTTTTATCTGCAGTTAAAGCAATGACTAAATTCATGAATGCTTTAGTTCCCATTCAGTACTATTTTTAATACTTCATGTTTTTAATACCTCAGTATTAGCCTAGCCCCTGGGGGTATATGCAAATTGTCCATTTCTGATGTTATGAGGTATAACAACGCACCAGTTTAGCATTTAGGTAAACCTAAGAGAAAGAATCATTTGTGTAGTGAAAGGTTTCTTGCATGCTTGTTTGAACTTCCAAAGGAATGCAAACAGGAACTCTATGTGTTGGCCTACATACTGAATGGATGCTATGGGTACTTACAGTGAGGTAAATGTCCAGGAAGAAGTCTACAGCAATTATTTAAAAATAAACACTGGATTTTTGTATGAACAATGCTGCCAATAGCATGCTCACATTACCCGTAGGCCCAATGACTTTTCTCAATTTTTAAGTAAAATGTGTGATACCCCTGTCAACATATTGATATCACGTTGATGACAACACACCATTATAAAGCAGTTCAACATCTGGCTTGCTCCCTAGGCCAGGGGTCTTCAACTCCAGGCCTCGAGGTCCGCTGTGTCTGCAGGATGACAACACCACCTGATTTAGAATAATTAGTTTAAAGCAGTTCAACATCTGGCTTGCTCCCTAGGCCATTCGCAAAAACCTAAATTTTTTGACCTTGATCTAAAAAGTCAGAATTAAATAAAACAATTGCAATACTCACAACTGAAAGGAATACCAATGCCCCATCTTTATGGGCTTGTAGTTTTATGAATTTCAAGAAGATAGTAAGAATAGCTAACTAACTAGCTAGCCAACTCGCTTAATATATGCTCATAAAACAGGCCTGAGTTTGAAGTCATCAAACTTTTAGGACATGTTTGCAAATCTCTTGGCATCGACCACACTAATGAATTCCAGTTGTCTTCTTATCATGAAAATTAAACTCAAGTTTTTGTCCTAGTTCCACTGCACGCACACATTCACTGTGATGTATTGTCAACAGCTGTGATGGGATTGGTTGCTTTGAACAGGAACAAAAAAAATGACATCATCCAGATGCCATGCTTCCAGGGAAACTTTTACAGAGCCCCGCATGTGAGACTGACCTCACATGAGTCAATGGTGCTTAAGTATGTTTGTCTATGAGGCTGTGAAATCCCATCGTGTTCTTCATAAATATTTGCCACTGTACAGTTAGCAGTACAGCGGTCACATTTGGTTGCTCATATACAGAGATGCCATGAGGGGGTCAAAAGATTAATTAATTATATAAATAAATTGTTAGGAATATGTGAAAATGTATGATTTGTGTATACAATCATCATATATATAACTGATATAAAGGTATGAGCTTTTAGAATATACTTCTTTATAACAAGGCATAGCTTAGACCACTTATCCTGATTGTATGCCTTGTGTGCTCACACGTGTCCTTGTGTAAAAATGCATGCATTTGCTAGGTTACTCTACTATACAGACACATTCAGGCATATTTATGCCAACAGATCTGCTGTATGAGACACCTCTGTATATTAGTTGCTTCTCCGTTTAGAGAACAGATTGTGGAAAACACCATAAATATATATTATTATAGGCCCTTTGACACTCCCTGGCTTTTTATTTTCACCTAAAACATGAATAAACTAGATTTAAAAAAGCATGTTGCAATATCGTCTAACATTAACAATGATGATTAGACTGATGACGAAGAACAACTTTCACATTAGCCTCTTGAAAATTCAATAATACTTTCCTCTCTTGGATCACTCTGAATCAAACAAAAACATTGAGGTTAGTGGCTATTGGATGTGCATTAAATGGGTTACCAATAGCTGATTGTGGTTCATATTAATTAGTTGCTTAGTCTTCCTCATCTTCGTCTTCTTCTCTTCATCAGAATCTTTCTATTGTTACCTTAAGCTCACTGATTATACCTTTGTTTCCCCCCTTATTGCCTATCTAGTCTGGCTGTAGTAGTTGTTTATAACTGCAGACACATACTTTGACTATTTAAGACCCAAATATTTTTGTCACATGGTACTGAAGAAATGCAAGAATCTTTTTAAGTCCTTGATTACTGGCTCTTACTTTCAGCAGCTCTTTAAACTTCATTAGTCTACAAACAGCATAATGAGTCAGTGCAAGAAAACTATGTAAATTATCCAAAGTTCCTGTCAGCTGATTCTTCCCCCTCCATATTTAAACATGATTATTATTTATGATCCTAATTTTGTTTGCTCTATAAATTCACTGTTCTGTCCAGTTGGCCTGAAATGAATTCTGATTGGTTGCTCAGCAGTGAAGCTCTTTTCCCTTTTAGCGGTAGCAGCTGAAATGGCAGTAAAGTGTGACATCAAAGCACCTTTTGTTGGGAGATGGTGGAGGGTGGGTGGGGGCGCATGTGATAGCTGGTGGGGCGGGGCACGGCCGTGTCAGTAAGGGGCGGGCCGAAGGTGCCACGGTCGACTGCTGCAGCCCTGGTGGTCTTGTCTCTTTGCTGCTCTCCCACTGTTCTCTTATATTCCTCTGCTTCTGTGGACTTCAGAACTTAGCTTATTTTCACCGTTACTGCGCGTCTGTTCTTTGTGGCCCAGACATTATTGGCTGGAATTTTACTCTACACAGAGGCTTTGATTGCTGTGCAAACGTTAATTTGTTTTACTGTTTAGCTGGCAGGATGTTGTCGGACCACATCTCATTGTGAAAAACAAGAAGAACATCTCACGAAATATGCAATAATTGTATATTCATGGCTACATCGTCAACGCAATACAAAACGACTTGGCATAAAGTAGCTATTATCAAGCGGGCCTGATTAAAAGATGGCGTGCTTTTTGACAAATGAGGGAGCCGTGCAGTTTACCGGTTGGCTGCAGACACTGGCCGAAAATCATTAATCAGACAAAAAAAACCCCGGAAACTCCAAAAACAAATAAAAGATCATGTGCCGGTGCAGGCTTCACAGAACCAGACTTTCGCGGATGCTGCAAGGGGACCTCAGCCCATGAAATAATTCTGTCCTGGATCCAGGGCCCCACCCTTTAACTGCTGTATAAATAGATTCTCATGACAGGGCAATTCATCTCGAGCCATGAAAACATCAACTCTAAAAGACAGCTTGTAGAGACCCGGCGCTTGTTAGGGCTAGACCAGCAGCCCAGATGCCTGGGATGTAAACTCATGAAGAGAAGATTAATTTATCTGTCATCCCTGACTTTGACAGTTGTTGTAAATCTGATTTAGCTCAGCACAGGGGGGCGAGAGGAGAGGAGTGGACGTTGCCATTTCAAAGGAAGCGATATCCAGAGAACTTATTCCTGACTTTTTTTTTCTTCTGATTGTTAAATGGAGAACATTTGGCATTGACCCCCCCCCACCACCACACACACACACACACACACACACACACACACACACACACACACTTTGAGTTATTTTCAAGTTGGCGTTGGTCACGTGAGCCCCCCCTCCCTGGAAAATGAAGGAAGGCTTGTCAGAAAAAGCCATTTGCTCGCTGATTGATGGTAACAGGCGAGCTGTGGTGGTCACGTCCTCTGATTGCTTGCATGTGAGCCATGCTCATCATTCTTTTAGACACAGTTGAAGTTTTTTTTTTTTTACTCAGCCTTGCCTTATGGCTCTAAGATGATTTTAATAATAGACAAATCTAGTTGTTTGCAACATACTAAAGGAAAAGGTTAGCTCTTTTTTTTAGGTCAAACTGTGTTTTAAACAAATATTTACTTTGGATTTTTTATAATGTTTAACATATTTGTTTCATCAATGACATGCTTTTACATTTTTACTTTCAAATATTACATTAGGTTTGCTTGTGAAATTTATGACATGACTAATATTTTCTTGTTTTTTCTTAAATGTGTTTTAAAAAAAACATTCCACCACCTTTAAAACATGAAAAAATATCATGTGATTTTTGGCTGAAATGAATCAAGTAGCATTTATATTTCAGTGTATATCATCATTCTAATAGATGACTACATGCTGTACATTGAAGAATTAAATCATTTAAGACATGCTTTAAAACAGACTTAGGATGTGCTTTATCTTCACTTGGGGATAATTATTATTTTTAAGGACCAGACTCATCATTAACCTTTTTTCGTGGTGAAATTTTGATGTCTTGTACTGGAATGTTAAGTAATGGTTATATTTATAACCATATTTATATTTCTGTATACACATTTTTTTTTAAATTCAAATGTTTATCTATTTTTAATCCAATTGAAGTGAATACCAAATATTAGCTCTGGTCTAATTAAAGTGCATCTTGTCTTCTCAAATCAATGCACCAATGTATGTCTGAAGAGCTTTAATCAAATGATTTACTTTCTGAAAGTATATTGCAAGAGGCAAATACTGTATATATTTCATATGTGCCTGTTAATAATATGTTTCTAATTAAACTGGATAGTATGTATGGTGAAATGTGTTATCCACACTTTCCCTAGGATATAATTGTTGAGAATTTGTAACCAGAATGATTTTTAAAATTAGTTATAAATGCACAAATGTGGATAATGTTCACTGTATCTAGGCTAGGCAAACAAAAGTAATTGACAATTATATTGTGTAGTTCTTAATAACAAGGTTAATATGTATTTTATATAGGTAACTGCAAAAATAAAGGAAACACTTGAGCAAATGAGGGATACAAAATATATTGAAAGCAGGTGCTTCCACACAGGTGTGGTTCCTTAATTAGGCGATTAACATCCCATCATGCTTAGGGTCATGGATAAAAATGCTGAGCAGGCGAAGAGATCTCAGTGACTTTGAAAGAGGAGTGATTGTTGGGGTATGTGCAGAAACTCAATCAGTTCACTGCAAATATCAATCTCGGGCCGTGAGCAGTTTCATCAAGAACAGTCCAGTGAGTGCTTCACAGAGAAGGATACTATGGTTGGGTTGCAGTGCATAAACCCCTTATTACACCTAAAAATGCACATTTGCGAGTGTTGTAAAGAAAACAGTCAGTGGTCCACTGAGCAGTGGAAAATAGTCATATGGTCAGGTGAGTCATCCTTCACCCTGTTCTCAACAATCGGAGGAGTGTATGTGTGGTGCATGCCAAAAGAAACCTACAGGACCGAGTGCTTGTTTCCCACGGTGAAAGGTTCTAGAGGCTCTGTTATGGTGTAGGGTGCATTTTCCTAACATGGTTCAGGTCCACTCAACCCCTTAGAGGGCAAGGTAAATGGCAATAAATACAAAGGCATTCTGAGTGATCACCTTCATCCTATCTTCCAGGATGACAATTCCCCCATCCACAGGACACGAGTGGTCACTGAATGGTTTGATGTGTATGAAAACTATGTAAACCATATGCCATGGCCATTTCAGTCACCAGATCTCAACCCAATTGAATACTTCTGGAGCATTCTGGAGCAGCATCTGAGACAGTGTTTTACACCACCATCAACAAAACACCAAATTATGGAATTTCTTATGGAGGAATGGTGTTGCATTCCTACAATAGATTTCCAGACACTTGTAGAATATATGCCAATGTGCATTGAGCTGTTCTGGCAGTGGTGGTGGCCCAATGCCCTATTAAGGTACTTTATGTTGGTGTTTCCTTTATTTTGGCAGTTACCTGGATGTACATTCTCCTCTGTTTATGATTGTAGACATACGCACTGGCGTAAAGATTATGCATCGTGCAATTAGTGCTTCCATGTCTTCGATGGCCTTTCTTTAGACAGACATTTTGAAGCCATTTAAATCCATCAATTCTGTCCTCAAGATTCAGGTTGTGATCCCAAAATGCCATCCTGTAAGACATTGATTACCATTCAATATGACACTGTATAGCTTTAAAAAACCTGAGCAACTTTAAATGTTGTGAAAGATTCACTTTTGCTCTGTGGGAGTGACAACTTCAGTCCATGGGATTGCAGTTGATCTGGATTTGCATGCAAATGGTTTTTTACCTCGAATTGTCAAGTTTCGTTTCTGAGACTTGGAGTGGGAGACAAGCTACAAGCCAACGAGTGGGGGGGAGGGGGATGGTAAATGTTGTTCATTTGCATGTGGAAGAAAAATGCTTCTGACAAGAGGTAACCCAGTCTTAATAAATATGGTGACTAAACATTTCCACCCCATTGTCTGTCAAACCAAGCAGCTGGGGAATTTAAACTCCTTTCACCTTTGAGGAAATCAAAGATAATCCTGAGTTTGATGTCGAAAGAAACTTTTTAATTTCTGAAAAAGGGTCACAAATATACAGGCCAATGGGGTTTAAGCAGTAAACCCCTCACAATGGCTTCTGACAATCTACATTTCCCTGCGCTTTAAACAAAGTCTTTGCAAAGTTCTAAGCACTTTCTGTGTGCATGACTAAACCTATTGAGGAACGGAGAGAAAGAGAAGCCCAGGGCTTAAGCTGAAACTTAAATGTGCTTAAATGTTAAGAACAAAATGCTTAAAAGCCATAGAAGCAGGAATAAAATGTCTCACCACATTAAACTCAAAAGTCACCTGATCAAAGAGTTTGTGGTACAGGTGGTTAGAAAAAGAACCAAATTACATTGGCTTGATGACATTTGAAGCTGATCTTTCAAAAAATGTTTTTTTTTTCATAAAGTAGTTGTTGTGGGCTTTTCAATTTTCTTCTCATATCGTTGTGTGTCAATATAAAAGACGGACATCTTTTAGAAGGTGTCCATTTCTACCCACCAAGGACTGATACCATTTTGGAAATCCAAATAAAAAGGTGAATATGGTGTCTATTCTGTATAACAGAAATACACTTTTTTCCTTGATTTTGTGGAGCAAATGTATGCCAGCACTATGTTTCTGATAGTGGTATAACCTCAATACTGGTGGTCATTAACTGTAAATAACTATTCTGTGTTAGAAAGACAATTAAATGCTGAACTTTCTTTAATTCATTACTTGAGCTTTGAGCACACAGCCTGATAAGGACCATCTACAGTCTTTTTGTTAATATTAAATATATTTCAAAGCATTTACTCTTACATTCCCATTAAAGCTTAATAGTTTGTATTGTATATTTGCCAATTAAGTGCTACAAGACATAGCTTAGCTATTTGGCTAAACTAACTTCAGAGCTGATGTCAACATTATGCTTCCCTAATGTTCATCAGCCTGAGAACATGTTTTGTGAACCCAATGTGTCGGAGATATGGCTTAGGCCGTGAATCTCCTCAAACATATCCTCAGCCTCCTTGCTACTCCTCTGGTCAGTCAGGCACCTGCAGTCTGCCTGCCTGACTTTGCGTGTACATATCTATATACATATGCATGCATGTATTTATGTATGCATGTGTGTATTCACTAACATTATTCATTTAGTTATTTTGTGAATAACAAAATGAATAAAATTGAGCCATTTTACACACCCTTATGTTAATATCTTTCTGGGGTCTTTTTTATTGAGCCAAGATAAGCTGTAAGAAAGAAGATAGCCTACTAGCCCCTTTTTGGTAATGAAAAGCCAGGCAGCTACAGATAGGATACTTTGCACAGACGTCTTGTGCACTTCAAATCTTGACGACTGTCTTCTCTTCGAAAATATATGTACTAGAGCCAGAAATGAAGAGTATCTGAAGAGCCGAGACTGACTAGATAATAACGGATGAACCTCCTTCTCCAATAATACATATAAGCCATTGTTGGATTCACATGTCTTCCCAGTCACTCGTCCCCCCGTCGTTCTCATTGAATGCGCAACAACAGCTGTCTGTGTTAACAATGGTATGCTTGCTTTTTTTGTTGTGTCGTTTGCAGTGAACTTTGAGACTGATACAAGGACCTGCTGTTAAAGATGGCTGTCTTTGTTATGGTGCCTTGCTGTGCATTAGTGATCTACCATCAACTGCTTTTGGCACAAGAGGCAGTCCTCGCATACTTGAGTGGTAAACCTAGAGTAAATGTATTTTCAGTGTGTGTAGCACTGACTTGAGGTACACCAAGAGTAAATGTGCACCTCAATATGCACGCATATAAACTGCTACCAGTCACGTTCAGGTTGATATTCCGTTTTTTAGAAGGAATATACACTTTTTTTGTGCTTTGCTTTTGGTTTTTTATCTTTTATTCGCCCATTCATACACAACATTTGTGTTCGTTTCAGCTGCCACTGTGCTTGCCGTTTTAAAATCAAACACAACAATGTTGCACAAAGCACACTGCTGTTAGATTGAACGAGGGCCTTGTTTTATATTGCAGGAGATCCTATCCAGGATTATGGCTCCCAACCTCAAGGAGCACAAACTGACAGCATCTATCATGCCCTATAGGCACAGACTCACTTTATTTTGACATTTTCATGCAACTTCAGTACCGCTCTAGAGCATATTTGCTTACCATAAGAATGTGATTTTAGGCTATAAAGACACAAGACTTGGCTGAGGAGTGGAGGAAATCTGTAGTTTCTTGCCAAAGTTACAGCCCTAGGATGATCTAGGGGTCTGCCTGGGGGTCGGGTTAAGCAAATCGGGCCAAAATACTGTCATGCACTGAAAAAAAAAATAATGAACTCCCCCTGTGCTGTATCCCACAACGATGCACAGGAGAATATTTTCAATATTCTGTCTGGATGAAACCATTTTTATTTTTTAGAAAATGAAAATCCATCTCGATTTGAAATGATTGCCTCCGCAGATCCAATGCGCAGTGTGGACGTCTCGTCAGAGGCAGCGCTCACGGCACAGTTTGCAGTGTTTATTCCAATGTTTGCTGTTTTAACATAAACCCCTCTGGTCAGAGCCGTCAGGATAAACATGGCTTCATTTCCCCCCTCCTGCCTGCCATTAATCCCCTGCGATCTGAAATGGTCAGGTAAAAAAACGAAAAAAGAAAAGGGGGAGAACAATGCTATTTTAATTACACGGTTAATGGCGTAAACTGCAGGAACGTCTAGGAGTCAGCCGCAGAGAGCCTGTTCCTTACTGTTACAAAAGAGAAGACAGTAAGAATTTGACAGGTCGAAGTGTCTGAGGCCAGGGAAATAATTGATAGCAGGCTGCCTGCATCCAAGGTCCTTTAGCAGTAATTGCAAGCAGAATCTGACTCTCTGATCTCACCAGTGGTATTCACCATGCCAAAACAGCCCGGCTTTGACAGATTGCCTTCCTGCAGTAATAAGTTAGGCATGTTCCCTTTCTCACATGAGGCCTTGCTTCCCTCCCACTCCACAAAAGGAGAAGAATAATTTTTTAAGTCATGTTTTTTTATTTATTTTCTCTTTTGACAGGTTGCTGTTGAAATGACTGTTTTACTGTTTTTAACACCCTCTTAATGCCAGTGATACTGGAGCCATTGCTGTCAGCAGTGAAGTCCATGGAGAAAAGTATATATATATATGTGTGTGTGTGTGTGTGTGTATGTTTGTGTATGTGTGTGCATGTGTATCTGGGAGTGTACATACAAATGTGTATACAGCTACATGTGTGCATGGGAGAGTGTGTGTTTGTGTGAATGTGTGTACATGCATGTGTGCGTGTGGGCGTGTGTGTGCGTGTGCACGGATGGGTGTGTGGGACTGCGCGTGCGCATGTGTGTTTGTGTATGCGTGCATATGTTTGTTTGTTTCTCTGGGGAGACGATCATTAAGCATGGGTATTAAAAGTTGGATTGTATACGTTGAACACGTGGACTTGGTTGTCTGTATTTGCATGTAGTCTTTACCACTTGAGGACCTTTTGAGCTATCACACCGCTGCAGGATATCACGCCTAAGGTTTCCGCCTTCGCCGGCATGGCTGTGCCTGTGAATGGCTGAATGGCACTTGAGATCCTGATGGATTCTGAGCACCGTACCTTGAGGGTATTCCTCTCGGTCGTCTGTCTCTGCCACGAGGCCTTCAGCGTTTTATTGTCAGCTGGAATTTCCGTGATGGGGGCATAATAATACTGTGACTCTTATTTATTTATTTTCTCGTTCACGTAGGTGATCGAATCCCGGCTACCTCGGCATATAAGGCGCCCTGTGTGCGGCTCTGTGGTGGTCTGTGTTCTCTGGCATAGTTAAAAGCTTGGCAGCTCCACCCTATGGCTGTCCAAACAAGGTTTCACTCCGGGCGTCAACATCAAAAGATCTGCTGCAAAGACCATTGGAAAGAGAAACCGCGGGGCGTTGGGTTTTATTTATTTATTTATTTATTTATTTATTTATTTATTTATCCTCCACGTATAAAAAGTGGCAGCCGGTCGTTTCTCTTCACGGGTGTTTTCTTTTCTCGGACATTTTCTCGTTACTGCCAGTAATTTACGGCCAGATCGTGCATTTAAAGTGACATTGTGACATCGTAACAGATAATCGTTGTTTCGGAGGGGGAGTGACGTAGTTCTGCATACATTTGAATTTGATACATTTGAATTTGCGATTGGGTTTAAGTGGTTCATCTGACATTTTTGTACCAAATTTGAATTCTGGTACACATTTTGTTTTGGAGGAAAGGTTACAGAAAACAAACAAACCAACACAAACAACAAACCAACAGGACTGTATGCTGGATTGTAAAAATGCACTTTGTTAATGCAAATGCAAAAATACATTTTGAAGAGGTCTCAGAAGTTATATCCACTGACATGCCGTACTAGCATGTGTGTGTGCCTCTATACTGCAACCCCATGCCCTATATGGCTGTTTGCATTTCAGCTGACCATATCCTACTGACAGCTACAGTGTTGCAGACCCTGGTTGACATTTCTTTGGTATTACCCACACCACCTATATCTTGTTGGTGTAATGGGTAAGGTCACTGACCAAATTTAGGTGGCTGCTTGTTTGCTAATGTTTGAGGGAAGAGATCCCAAGGCATTATTTTATTCCCGGTTTTGGAGAGGCCAAAAAAATTGTGATGAATGAAGCTGATTATATCAGTCTGCTGTACAGTGTCGGAGGTAAAATGTGTTTGTTTCGTAGCATGAAATATTGGTAATATGCGAACAAGGTCATGCTGTCTAGCTAGGAGAAATCAATGTTAACCATACTGTGCGACTATGGTATTTCACAGTGCAAACATGCCTGCTTCTGACTGACTTGTTGACCAGCCTATCCAATCTGGGGTCGGCCAACATTAACAATAAAGATCCTGTGGCAAAGGGGAGAGGCTTCCCAAGTGTCCTGGACAAATTCCCTATATGGCTGTCTAAATCTGGACATCTAATTCATCCCCCAGTTTAGTTGGCTTAATAAATCCCCCTCTCCACCTCAGCTGATGTGCAATGAGCATTCTTGAGTAAAATGGCCACTGTGCATCACCCAGGCAGGTGATACCAATTGGTGGTGTGTGAGGGGTGTTTCCCTCCCGTCGCTCTGTGTTTTGATATCCTGAGATGAAGGGCACTATATGAATGCAACCCATTATAATTAATTCTATAGCCATTTGTACTGTAAAGTGACTTGGGCCAACAGTTAGTAATTACTACCACTACTACTACTACTACTACTACTACTATTACTACTACTACTAATAATAATAATAGCAATTGGTGATGATGGTGATATAACAGTAATATTAATAATGTTGGAGTAGTCATAGGCGGCACGGTGGTGCAGTGGATAGCGCTGTCGCCTCACAGCAAGAAGGTCTCCACTGTGCGGAGTTTGCAACTCCGGTTTCTTCCCACAGTCCAAAGACATGCACGTTAGGCTAATTGGAGAGTCTAAATTGCCCGTAGGTATGAGTGTGTGAGTGAATGGTGTGTGTGCCCTGCGATGGATTGGGTGTCCATATCGCCCGGAAATGCAGGCTCCAGTAATGACCAGGAATAAGCGGCTTAGACAATGGATGGATGGATGGATGGAGTAGTCATTTTAGTTTTACAGCACATAAGCTTGTTTAAGGTACAGCTGACACACTGCTAAAGTGGGTCAGAAACATAGCTGAACTCTCTCAGTTTGTAGTTTGCCATGGCAATGCACAGATGGAATTCCGCTGCACTAATAGCCAAATTAATATAAGATCCCTTTCAATCCACTTTACAGTCAAGGATACAGCAGCTTTGGACAAAAGGGGGCATGACATGCTCCCGACTATGTGTGTCTGAGCAGGCGTGCAATAGATCACTGCTTTATATTGCTTTGAAATGCCTAAACATAGATGTTCAAAGGTGGATACTATGTGAAAATGTAAATAAACTTTACAGGAGCTGCGGGTCAATCCCGATGCAATTTACGGTTTTGGCATTTACCCTGTGGTCATCATTCATCCCCATGTTGAGTCGAGCCGGCGATCACAAGACCTGCAGCTGAACTGCAACTGACCCGCAGTTCATTTGACCAGCTGGGATTCAGATGCCATAATGAGAACCATTCGCTGGCTTTAATAATTGTGCGACTATTGAAGAGGAGAGGTCCCCCCCCATCCACCTCCCACCCCTCTGCCCCCCCTTCCCTGCACATCTGTCCAGTTCGTCTTCATGTTTTAAGCAGTGCGCCTTGACAACCGCTAATGCTGTGCTATGTGAAGGCAAATAATACGCATAAGATATGTTGAGGACAACTGCCTCCCTGGTGGCTACATATCACTGGGGCCTCAGAGCACACATTGTTTTACTTATTGTTTTTCTGCTGCTGTGATGCAAATGTTTCAAAATTGTTCTATTTTTTTTTGTCAATGATAAAACTCCCCCAGAAAGAATGATCTCACTTAAACTTAAGCCAATATCAAATACTTATATAGTAGTTATGAAACAGAATCACACTTAAAGTGTTCTTGTATCTGGGATGGTATATCTGTGAACTATACAGAATATCATTGCGTGTATTTATGGGATTAAGCCTGAGTGTTTAAATGAGCTAGTTGGAGGGCGTTGCACAAAGGAAAACTATTCATTACTGTAGAATTATCTAGTTTTTTTAGGGAATTCCATTTAATTAGGCGAATACGTCTTAATGTAGTTAAAAGTAATCATACCGCTAATATCATAATACACGATTTTTGCTTCCGAAGTGCACATGTGAGGTGTGAGGTGATATTTGTCCTTTTTTGGTGAGGGGGGTGGGGTGTCCTATGAATGAAGCACATTTTTAAAGCCCAAATGTCATGCATCTGTAATTAAGTCATAAACTTTCACTGATCTCTGCATGGGAGAAAAATTAAGGAGGAATAAAACGTGCTTAATGTTGCTTAAAACCTAATGGAACTGGCAGCCTTTCAATATTTCTTCCTGGGGTGTATCATTGAACTATATAATATGATGTATAGAACTGTAAAGGCTAAATCAAAGCTTAATAAATGATATGGTGTCTTTAAGCAAAGTGACATTTTAGTTAATTGGGTCCTATAAAATCTGCAATAACTCCATAGTCTTTTTGCCCACATTCCATCAATATAAAGCAGTAAGCAAGAGAAAATAATATAATACGTGCTTTTGTGTTATATTTGCCATGTGATTGCACAGGGTCACATACATAAAACAGTCTAGCCTGCAAAATCAGAATTTGCTGTTACCTTATTAATGAGCGATTAATAAAAAAAATATTTTCTGGTCTTGGTGTAGACAGGTCATGACTGGGCCAGCTCCGATCTCAATAATCTATTCAATGAAATTGAGTTTGTAAATCAAACAGTTAATGGCAAATAACGTAACACCGCTACAATTCCCGTAACGTAACAATTCCCAGCTCACAAGTCTCGTGTAGATCACTGCGAATAAACAGGCCTCTGTGTTTTGTGCTCAGCTACGGCAGCAGTGTTCGCAGTTATCTTGTGAACGATGGCCAAAACTGACCATTGCTGTCATTATTTGTAATCATTTTCATATGGTGTGATTTCAAAGGACTCACTCATCCTGAAAATCTACAATCGTTAGCACAAGTCATATTTATGTGCACCAGATCATCAGTCACTCTTTCCTTTGCACCTGCTTAAGACCAGACATGGCCAGGTGTTAGATCTGAATGGTAATACCACCATGTCCTTTTATGCATCGCTTTAATTACATGCAAATTAGGAACGGGGGCGTTTCGGTCGCTGTTGCTGCGTTTGGCGGCGTACACGCGAAAGAGGGCCAGCAAAGCTCCCAGCGTACCATTTTAGAAACAATGGTATCTGCATGCCCCTCAGGTTCGGCATCACGATAAACTTTTAAGCACACGCCCCAGAAAGATTCTAGAAAGTTTATTTTCGCCAATGTAATGTACATTATTTGGCGCTTAAAGAAAACGTGTGCATTTTAAAAGGTAAAGGTTTGAGTGTTTTCCCAGGCATTAATTTATGTAGGGACACCTGCCTAAACCGCTCGCAAGCCCCTGAAAACCCCTTTGATCTCGGTGACAGTTCGACTGCATTAGCAGGAGTGTGGTAGTTAATCCTTTGCTTAACTTGTTCATTTGGCACAGCTAGAGGCCTGTCCAATGATAATATGTCAGCAGTGGGCTAAATCCTAATCAAACAGCCAGGCCAAAGCTGCAAGGAGATGGGGTTTGAGTGGAGCGAACTGAGGACCATTGCAAGGAGACGGCATCAAAGAAATATGGGCTTGTGCTCGCCATAGAGTTATTTTGTTATTTTTTTTCCCATCATGGCGACGGCTACCTAAAAACATTTCTTCCGAGGCAGTATCTATAAAACGTTAAAGGGCCCTCTATATAATTTTTTCAGAAATGAGAGGTGACACTTAATTCTTTGTTTTCAGCACTTATCCAAATGTATAACTTTGAATGTTTTACACACGTGCACACATTCCACACACACTTGCAACACGCACAAACATACAAACACACAAACACACACAAACACAGTGTTTAGTAATGATCCCAAAAAAAAGGTTCATGTCAAGTTGTTTTGTATTTAGCAATTGAATGCTACTGATTCTTTGTCATTTCTATTGGCTTGAAAGTGGATGGTTGGTAATGCTGAGGGAAGCAGAATCCGAGCTTTCTGAATGGAAAATTGTAACTGCAGAAGTCCCATTTGGACATTTAGAGCTCTTCGCCTCTTTATACAGCTGAATGTGTACCACGATAGATTTTACATGCCCCCTTACTAATGCAAATATATTTACTTAACTTTTTGCTTAACCTGCTTCATTAAAAACACAGCTACAATGTTTAAAGTATTTACCTAGATAATTTATTACTACTGAATTTATTTCCTCATTCTTATTTATTTGTACCAAAATCTAACAAAAAGGTAAAGTGGGTAGTTTGTAAGGCTGTCTGAAGCTAGTCTTTCAAATCAGCTGGGTTGCTGAATATTTATGAGCTGCTCATTAATATGGAGAGAAACAGCAGAGGTGACGGAGCAGTGTCCAAATACATCATTGATTAATTATTTATTGGAATTGCAATTGGGAAAGGGTATTGAAAATGTTCATTGTCAGATCTTATTATATTTATATATCTTACATATTTGTTTTCAGATTGGTTGGAGTCTCACACTTAACATATGACCATACCATGCTGTCACTTCCTGTATATCTTGCCTTCATTTTCTCATAACACAAGTGCTAAATTGTTGTTGTGACCCAGGATAGCTAAGCAGAAATAAAGAGCCTTTTGTTTTTCACTAAACCATCAAGTTCATGGACTTCATAACATGTCTTAACAGAGATTCAATCGGGGTGCCATCATTCGATCGTGTGTCATCAGTGTTTTATTTATATAATCCAAAGGAAAACATTGGTCATGGCCTCAAAATGAACCATTTCTTTACAAAGTGAACTGGAGAAAAGCAAAAAAAGCAAACGTAAAACACAAAGAAGGTATAATAAAGAATCGCTTCACTTACTTGAAGATCCTATCTTGCTGGAAGTAGATTTTTTCCCCTCACAACAACAAGTTAGGTTGTAGGTTCCTCACAACACCAACACCTGGTTAGTTTTTTGCTTAGGTCTTTTAATAAACACACACACACACACAATTTATACAGTAATGTGCCCAATAATGAAGGCACGTTCTTGTAATTTAATTGTTTTGTGATTGAACAGAAATTGTAACAATTAAAATAAAAAGAAAATAAGACAATTACTGGTGTCTTAAAACGATTTGCCACCACAGCTTTGTTTCTTCCTCCCATGGCAAAATTCACAGGATTCCCAACTTTCGAAGAGCTCGGCTGCCAGATCTGCCATTATAACCAGATGAAAGCTCAGGGGGTGGTGCGGTGCAGCAGTGCAATCTGGGATATTGTTTAAATAGCGTAAAAAAGCCCAGCTCATTTACTCAGTCAGAGTGCTGTGCTGGGGAAAAAAATGGAGTAGTAATCCGACAGTAGCAGGTGGTGCCACTTTCATATCGGTTTAAAACAAAATTGTGTGGATGTTTTTCAATTCGCACTATTTTAATCTCTAAATAAGACGATTGGTAGCCTGTTGGCAAGAAAATAGGCCTTGGATTTTTATTCAAAGGTGAGCGATGGATGATGGCTGGAATTTTTGGCAGGAGGCGAGCCATGGGCTTTCAGAGAGTGCTGTCAGGGGAAGCTTTTTCCGAATTACCTGCTGGGCCTGAGCACTTTTATGCTGTTGTTGTGACAGGTAGATTTATATGGCTTGAAATTTGTACAAATCAGTTGTCATTCACTGCAAGCTGTCAATGTGTCAAGCTGTCAGGCCCACTGTGAGGGGTTGCCTGAGGGGGTGCACGCGGGGGCAACCGCGGAGAAAGAAAATGAGTTCAAACAGACCTGAAACGGAGCTCAATTCTCTGGGCTTTCTGCCCCTGTAGAGCTGCCATTGATTTTTCTTGATGTTGAGCAACAGCACACCAAAATGACATCATGTTCGCAATCTAGAGTCACTGCTTATTGTCTTTTAAATGGCAGAAAATCATTCCGAAGAAACGAACGGCGTGTGTATTTTTGAACCTCGCATGTTTAGCAGCATCCTGTCCGTGTCACTTTTTCCGGCCCGCTTATTTTTAACAGGAAAGCATGCTGTTGCATTGATGGGTGCGATTGTCCCCCTCCATTCAGTGGACACAGCATGACACAAAGTTTGTGTGTCCCTCTGCAAGGCTAGGGAAAATGAGGAACCTTTTGAGAGATGTGCGAAAACAATGAAAGAATCCTGTCTGGTACTCTCGGTAATGAGAGAAAGACTGAGATGTGTTCCTTCTGCCTCTAGTGCTGTCAGCAGATTGGTTGTTGATGTACTTATCGTGAAATAAACAAATAAATAACAACAGAAAGAACAACACTTGTCATGCATTATTGTTTAAAATGGCAGGATGGCAATTTTTATCAATACGTGCCATAAAGCTGGAGATCAGACAGGAAGAAGTGTCACAATTTGATCAATGCAGCAACATCAAATCAAGCCTCACCAGCACAGTTAAATCACTGAGCAGTAGCTGCTATTGTTTCCAGATAAGTCATTACTCTAGTTGTGAAGTAGTACTGAAGTAGTACTGTTTGGATAACCTGTCACCAAATTATTTTTATTTTTGCATGACTCGATTGACTCGTAATTTCTTGTGAATGTACAAACCAATTCAGTGTACATTGATCTCCACGTTACAGGTTTAAAATCTGGGAGTTCTGTTTTGCAAGCAGTCCAATTAGTCCATGTAGTAATTGTATTCCCAGGACCAGCAGAAGGCTGTATATTTTTCTCTGCACCACCTTGCTGTTAAAACTACTTTGCAAACAACTTCTAAACTTTGATAGAATGTGGTGAGTGATGGATCCATACATTATGATAACTGTACATTGTGTTGAAATCATACAGGGTTGGTTTAATTGCTAGTATACATTTCCTAGCTATTACAAACAACCCACTGAGGGAGAGGACTGTAAAAATATAAAATATATATCTTTGAATAAATGACCCAACATCAATGGATATATCTCTGATTTTGTACAAAGGTTGTGATGCATTTTTAGCTGTGGGGAAAAACTCTCTCCTTAGATTAATATCTTCATCTATCTATCTTTTCTACTTTTCTCCAACAACAGAAAAAAAGCAAAGAAATTATGAGGAAATCTCGTTTGCAGGTGTAAAAAGATAAGGAAGTTTATGTCGGTGGTGAACCACTACAGAAGAAACTTGGGTTATGATTAAAAAAACATTCCTAAAACATATAATTGGCTGTTTGACATTATTTACGATTTATTTAGCAGATGTAATTCATCTTTGATAGCTTACAACTAATTAAAAGACAGTGAAAATAAAATGATGTTTATTTAACTTCAAAGTCATTTTTCGTCGCTATCCTATACCTCTACTTCATACTCATACTTCCATTTCACACACTGCGGTGTGTATACTGCAAATTGTTGGATGTACAGTTTTATGGGATCGCTAAACAATAATCTAAAATCACCCTGATCATTGTGCGTGCTTAGTCATGTGAATTCCAAGCAGATGGTGAGAGAAGAATAAAGGCATTCTATGTATTACCCTTGATGACATCATAAAGGGCTGAATTGTTACATTAAGTCAGGTTAACACACCCCTTTGGGGGAAACTCACAGAGATTAAATCCACAGACAGCTTTGTTAAGTTTTTCAAAGGCGACTATATCTTTGCTTCATCAAATTGCCTGGATTAATATGGCGTGCAAATCTCACGTGTTCTCAGGTCTTCTGGACTCTAAGCTTGCAAAAATGTGGGAGAGCTGATGGTATCATAGATAGTCGTTAGACTGTATTCAGGAAGGTCAGCACCCCCCCCAATCACTGAATTCTCATTGTCTCTAAGGTCACTGTAAATTCAACTAAAGAAAGTTAAAAAAATGTTTTACCAGACCTGATGGCTGGAGCAGAAGGCTGCCTAATAAGATGAACGGTATAGAAGGGGCGTGGGATGAATTCTATTTGTGAAATTGCTCATTTGAAAGAAGAGGCCTCTTTTACTCGTACACTTCACGGGTAAAAATACAGCCACCTGGCTACTCTCCAGGTTTCCCTGCCTCACACATCTGGATTGTGTAGCCATGCTTTAATTAGTCATATGATTTTTTTTTTTTTGGAACCCGTTCTACTGATCCATCATCTCCCTGAAAACATGTCCTGGGACCAAGAGTGGGAAGGTGACACTTGAGCAACAGTCACTACCAAAAGGTAAAATATTAATCAAAGATTTCCATGCCGCCATTACCAGCTGGCATCCGCGGCCTCTAAGCCTTTGAGCTAAGAAGTCTACAGAGAGGCACATGGCACAGCTGAGTTTGTCTTGTAAAACCGCAGCTGTCCAAAACATGACAGCTACAGCATTAGCAAGGCCATTAAGAGGTGTAGAACATTTCCAGGGAAATGATTTGAAAAATGACAATGCTGGCTCCAGTGCAATATTAATTATAACCCTGCATCCATGGCAAATAAGGTAAAACTGTAAACGGGGAAGACAAAGTGTGGCCTTGTTTCCTTTTTTTAATTTTTTTATCAAACGTTTATTGTGTCGAAATGAAACGGTCCTCTACCTGAAAACAATATATTCCACATTCCTTTTAAATCTCATTGCCCTGATAAAGTCACTTAGATTTAGGGGCACACAAGTGTATGCATATATTCAGATGTGTGTGTGTGTGTATGGGTGGGTGTGCATGTGTGTAAAGGAGAGAGCTATAGGTCTATAGAAAGCTTTCAAAGTTGTCTCTGGAGGACCATGTATGTGCATGTTCTCTTGGGGCACCGTTCCATGAAATTAAATAGGTTATGGTTTCCCCTGAAGACATGGAGCATACTGTAAGGCCCCAGTGTTGTGTGGATTTTTATCTTGAATAAGGGATGTTTCAGGTGACCCCTCTGAACTCTGCAGTTCTCACTGAGGTGATTGTTAGGACCTGACCTTTTGTCACGGCTGGGCTAAACATGGCCTTTTCTTGTCAAACATTAAGTGTTCTCAGTGCCGAGACATTAAAAGCACAGTATTGGTTTGCAAATGACAACCATTATGCTGTTTTCAGCCTCCATTCAACTGCAAATTCCTGTTAATTGTTAAGAACTTATTTGCACAGATTACACAAATCATGGTGCCTCATTTCAAAGGGAAAGGGGCTATCTGAGACAGCGTTCCCATTTCATATCCCAAGTTACTTTCCTCTTATGAAGACTGGGGATCTTTCATTGGTGGATGGGCAAAGTTATTTCTTCACAGGCTTTCATTCATAAATATATTTTTGATTATAATTAAAGATGTAGTCAACATAGGAACTGTATCATTTGATGCAACAAAAAAAAAAAAAACCAATACGAATTGGTTATAGCAAGGAATAAATGTTAGAAATGATGGGGCAAACTAATGTAAATTCACATGAAATGCTTTCTCAGAATTAGGGGTTTAAAATAAGCAAATAATGATGGATGCATGTGACAGAGGAATGCTCTGCAAATTACACAATTAAGTGTGGTGTTCTCTCAGAATTGAGCTGTCATCTTTAGATTGGAGATGCCCAGATCAATGCTATATGTAAAATGTCAAGCTGTTTATTAGTTGGGAAGTCAAAAAATCTGTGAAGCCTAAAATCACAATTTTTTTGACTTTTTGCTTTGGTGATTCATATATATTATTCTATAGTACCCCATTTTAATATATTTAAGTGTGCTGTCATGGTTTCTTATTGCAATAGTGTTATATAATATGGTCTAATAATCTTTGTGTTACTTATTATGAGGGACTTATAAAAGGGACTTATGCTTAAATTGTGAGAAAAGATGATAACTATTCCTCACCAACAGCACCAAAATGTTGACTTCTATTTAGTCCACCGTGTCCATGTTAATTTAATAATAAAAGAAAATGTCAATTTCAGCACAATCTTTCACACAAGCATGCATCTTACATTAAAGCTATTTATCCTGGTACGGAAATGAAACAGGGCACACTCAAACGCAATACAAGTTTTCACAAAGTTAAAGGAATGTAGCGGACTTTAAATTGTATTATTTATTTTCTATCAATATACGTTACTGGCATTCCCTCCATCAATACTTATTGATCTGACAGTAGGCAAACATTCCTCTTACATTTGCCCAGGCATGTGAGCAAAAGCTGGGAGCCAAATAAAAAGTGCCTGTCAGGTTTAATTGCTGAAAACTGTTCACTTCTGCTGGCCATAAAATTGACTTATTAAGGTGCTATGAAAGACATGCCGTTTTCTTATAAATTTCCACCATAAAGCTGTTCCCATACTTCTCGGGGGAGCTGTGAAGGTGGGGGAGCAGGGGTCAGGCTTGGGCTAGCCTTTCAACAGGGGGATGTGGGGGAGGTGTTATTCCCTGTCTTTCTGTCTGAGGAGCAAGGAGAGGTGTAAGGTGTAACATTACTGCCCCGTTCCCAGGATGGCCCACACTTATTGAGACAGGCAAACCTGGAATGGTATACACGATTCCCTGCTGGACAACAACTTGATGTTTAACATATCTTTTCCCCTGTACCTTGCACAATGCCCATTTTCTACTACTAGTGCCATTGTCACTACATTTAAATGTAAGTTCACTAGTACTACTAGTACTACTTACTAGTAGTTCTTACTAGTATTAGTAGTACTAGTATTACTAGTACTACTTAAGTAACACTAAGTTTAAAATGGAAATGTAAATGGAAAATGTCACCACAATATTGTTCACCTACCCTTCATCATGCCCATTGATAAACAATTTAAAAAGAGAACCAATATATTTTTTTAAAGTGGCCCTTCATAACAGCGAAAATGATTTTGCACGCAGGTGTTTACAGTGGACAAGGGTACAAGCTTGGGCAATGATTTCACATATAACCTTTTAGATGCAAATCAGGCAACATGAGAATGGAATGCTTTTCATGTAGTCAAATATGGCCCTTTTGCAACAGCTCTTTTTTGTTGGTTTTGAGCATCTGCAATTTAATATGGAATTAATGTGCTGTCCTCCCTGTAAATCAGGCGTGCAGACCAGAATTCAAACACACTGACTAATTACAATCAAAGGGTCTGAAATCTGCAATGGTCTCCTCTGCTGCAGATTGTTACATTAATTGGCCATAAATAAACTCTCGCTGTTATTGTGTGACTTGTAAATGGCCAAATGCATCAATTAAGCAGAAATATACCAGCGCCACACGTGAAGGATGTTAGTGTGCTGCTGACATATGGATATGATCTCTGTTTCTCCAACCAGATTTGGTTTCTGCAGAGTGCGTGAGAAGGGAAGATAAATTTTGCCCATGTAATATTATAGTGTCTCATAAATAAAGAGTTACCCCCTTGGTGCTTACAGTTTTCATTAAAGCGGTCTGAGCTTCGTTATTGACACCATAGGTTGCCTATGCAGAGAGACACAGTAAAATTTATCAGTGCACTTTCCTCACCTAATAAATCATCGAAACAGGGAACCATATGGCAGATAAGACCTTGAAAACGGGGCTTCAGCATGTGAAGAGTCAAGTCGCTGAAAACTTGACTGATTACAGACTGTTTTTCCCCCCTCTTTTCTCTCTTAGAATATCTTACAGTTATTTTACACGCCATTTTCTTGTTCACCTTATCACCTTTTTGTCACTTGTTTTGGGAAAAAAGGTGGAAAAGAAGCAATTCTGGTATATAAGGACCTGGAGTAGATAAGGCATTTTTTATAGTTGTGTGCTGGTTACAAAGAGGGCTGGGGAGGTGCAGGGGCTGATGGGAAGGGATGATATATGTAGCGGCTCTGTCCCGGCTCTCCTCTGGCCCTTTGTCATTAATCATGGCCATTAGCTTCTCTCACTGCTGCCTTGTCTGCACCAGGCCATCAAAAGACTCCCTTTTCTCTCATATCACACACAGGCCTAATACCTTCACCTCATTGCCAGTGGTATGTTTTCCTCAGAAAAGACAGGAATTCAAACTTAAAACATAGCCTTATTAGTAATTATTTTTTGAGTAAAATAAATGTGTATTTATCAAATGTTGGTATGGATTCTTTGTTCATTTGCATCTACTACACAAATCTACACAAAAATGATCTAATTGTGTGTATTTGTGCATTTGTGTATGTGATTAATGGTCAATTCACTGATGTACGTATGTGTTCTGGTAAAATGGGAATGAATGACTACTCATGTCATCTCTATGTTGTACAAATTAAAGTTGTTGAGCTCTGACATATAGTCTAACGAGAGCTTTTGAATTTTTGGTTGGGTGTCCAAACGGTAACGAATGCAGGAATGAAACAAGCCATCATGCTAAAAGAAAATAGCAAAAGACAACCCATCAACTTTCATCACATTTAAATGCAGTGCATTTAATTAATGAAAGATGTCCTTTCTGTGACCCACTTCCTTGTAGTTGGTGCTCTTGTGCTCAGCTATTTTGTTATGACACTGAAAATGAAACACAAAGGACAATGAAACGCATTTTGTATGTTTTGAATGAAAGCTATATTTGTTTTTTCCTCATTTATATATTTTGTGTTGTCGCACATTTGTGTCCAACAGCATTCTGGCCTGAACAAGGGAAAGACTGTGACCAAAATAGTGATCTGAGGGCTTTGCTTTGTGAATTTGTTTCACATTTTTCTTTTCTTTTTGCAAAGACATATGTTTTTATCTCTGAATGGATGTCTGCAAAATGGTCACCTCGTCTCCACTAATGAGAATAAACAACTGGTCACTGCGGTGACCATCAAAAGTAATAAAGATGTATAGCAAGGTACTGGCTCAGGGACTCTTACATCCCCTGCTCAAACTCAAACCGACATTTATACTAAAGCCCACTGATTTCGGGCCTCAATCATCACTTACAAATGATATATTTGTCGAACTATTGTTTTCTAAATACAACAGTCTTGATAAGTGAATGCATTTCCCTCAATACTGCTGTATAATTATGAATATATACTATTTTTAAAAAATACACGTTGATGTAGGGGGCCAAATGCTTCCAAAGAAAGAATGTTTTATTTTAGAATTCTTAGTCCTGTGATATAACCGAAAGAAATTCAGGAGTAGATTATTCCCCCTATAGGGGAATAGATTTAGCTTTTTTAATGTCATTTTACATCCATTTAATATACCAAAATAGCTGATTTGAGTTAATAAATGAATCATTGCCCATTTTATTTGCATAGGGTTGCTGCTATTGGGTTGTTTGAATGCGGATAAAATTGCACACAAGTTATACATTTTTCTCAGTGCTTCTCCATTATTCCTCCATATTACACTTTCCAGGCATTTAATAATGTCATCTAAATGTTCACTTTAAAACTAAAGGATTTATGCTACCTTGCAAATGTTTTCTGTTACGAAGACCCGAATGGAGAAACTGCAACCCAGATGGTTTGGAACAGTGAGATCAGCGTTCATCTCCATTAGCCAAAGAGATGCTTGTTAGCTGAGCAACTACCTGGACGGCGACCGATTTTGACAACGTAATTTACATCTTTGTGTCGGACTGTGGGAGGCAGCCAAACTAATTTGTGCTGGATTAAGCTGTTTGTCTGCGCTTCAAACTAAGCATGCAATCTATCAGGCTACGATTTCAAATATCACTTTTCTGCTTGCCCTTGAGAGATGCAATTGATCTGGAATATAGAGGACCAAATTGCAGCAACAGCTGCATAGAACCAACAATTACTGAATCATACAGATGTCAGTAATTCCATAAAGCAGATATAAATGTAACAAAAGGATCTGACATGTACATGGAGGGTGAATTTATGAGTGCATTTGTCGGAAAGGGCTGAGGTGACAGTTCTTTAGCATTACTCCCATTGTTTCAGCTCCATAAAGGGCCGGATCAATTGGAGGCCTCAGTTTACACTAACACTCACTGTTCCTTCATGGCAACATGAAAAATGTATGCCTTTCGTGGGAGCTATTTTATCCATTATGCATGTATAGGTGTTTCACTTAAGTGTGTTTTTCAGATCATGTAGTTTCAGCATGTTCCATTATTCCTACAATCAGAGTGCTTCTATCTAAATATTTTTTTAAAATAAGGAAAATGGTGTAGATATGCAAAATAGCAGCTTTGTAAAGGTTTGGTTCAAGTATACCTATTCAGTTAAGCAGACTAAAGGCAGTGTAACAACCAAACATAACATTTACATTTCAAAATGCATTCATGTGTTTCTTAATTGTCTGTGGTTTATCAAGCCAGGCTTACATTGTTCATTGTCTCCTCATCTGAAGCGCCTTATGTTTACGTGCTTACATGTAAGTCCTTAATGCATTACCTGTGGGTTAATGAGTTTATGATTACATATGGAGCATTGCACTTCAGAAGTAGAGTTGCTCAAATATTAGAATTTTACTTCACAACACAATTAAATTGCTGCAACTTCCCTATGTTGTGGTATTTGCAAATCTAATTTATTAAACTTATTAAACTTAATCATTTGACCTTCATCAAAATATTGTCGGGTGTGCAGATATTTTCTCTTAAATTGCAATACAATACCAATAAAATACCTTCATTCGACTACAAATATTGACTTTATATAATGTATCTGCAAAACCATTTAAATCATTTTTAAAAATTGATTATTATTATCATACTACTCATCTAATAATGACATATTGTTCCATTTTCATCGTAACAATGAACTTACATACTTAGCATGTTTGTTCAGCAGAAAGGAATTTATCACACAGGCATTTCTTGAAAGCAATAATGTTGAAACTTTGGGAACTTTGGCTATAGGAGAGGAGGCCACAGGCTCTTTGAGACAGGGTTAAACAGAATGTTTCTGTTCCAGTAGGATGGGATATTCAGATATAGTACACAGCAAAATGTTAATATGTCACTGCTCTCACCAGGTGCGAGAAGGGACAGTTTCAACCTGCAGAGAAACTTGAAAATCAAACTGATTCCTTACAACCTTTTTTTTTTTTTTTTTGTTTCTGATTTTAGTAGCCAATTAGACCTGCTATTTTATGTCAATCCCCCCCTAGTAATATGAGTTCTCTGCTGTAGTCCTGCGACCGGTAGTGACGAAGGCGAAGTAACATGTCCTCTGAGACGGCACTCACCAGGCCGTCGACCGTAACCCGGTACTACAGGGCCACTCTTATGCACAGCGAACGTCCTGTCGGCTTCCCTCCCCCCTCCCTGGGGCGGACAGCCAATCGCCGCCCCGTGGTGGCACTCCCGGCCAGAGCCGACTCTGGCGGGACGGGGAATCGAACCCTGGTCTCCGTGGCCAGTGTCGAACTACTGGACCACGCGGGATTCCTTACAACCTCCCACAATGCTTCACTCTCTACTTCTATCTTCATTGTCCTAGTGGAATCACATATTATTCTTTTCCAGTGGGGTTACAATTCTGTTCCCAATGGGTTCATACAGTTGGGACACTGCAGTTACAGTACCAAGGTTTCCCTTTGCCATGTTTGTGCCATTTCACATAGGACTGCTTTGATGACTGTATTAAACTTCAAAGAGAGTTGACAAACATTCCAGATATTCAGCTAAATCTGTGTCATTAGCTATAAATTATCTTCCCAATCTGGCTAATAAGAACTCCACCTAGCTTTCTGACATTAACAAGATACAATCTAATGTTTTACTTTGTTTGGCTAGCTAAATGCTATGAGCTATACAATTCACTTTGAAAGGCTTTGATCAAGTTGTTAATTAAATGGTCAGATTTCTAAGCTAGCAAGGGTAGCTAGCATAGTTATCATTCAACATGAATTCATCTCCATATACCTTACAGTACTGAAGGATCAATTTGTTAGCTTGCAAGATAACTTACTCATAACATCCTATCTATTTCACGCAAACTAGCAAGCTACTTCCCACCAATTTGGTAGTTTCTTAAAACAAAGCTAGCTAACAAGCAAGGTAAGTAACATTACTTGTTTTCCCCCCCGATGACAACTCTAATGGCAACCTTATCTTGTTAGCTAACTAGCTATTACTAGCCAGAGTCACAAATTGATAGCTAATTAGCTTTCACGATAGACAAGGAAGAAGATTGCTAGATTAGCTATACAGATGGCCATATCAAGGTAACATCTCTGTCATGATCTCAGATTATTTGTGAGTCTGCAATTCATTAGCTGAATTGGTAATACCAGGTATAGCATCTCAATTCTATTTTGTGATAGCATTTTTCTTTACATTTCTTTTTTCTTTACAGACTGACCTTTGTTTTCTAGCTTATTGCACATTTCTCAAAGCTAGCGTGCTATAATGGAGGGGTTTACGTTCAAAGTATAGCCTGTTCTTTGAAATGGTTCAGTTGATCATTCACTCAATTAAAGGCCCAATTGGAATTTAAATTCTCTAACATATCTAAAAAAAGAAATAAAATTCAGGGTGGGCTTGTCATGGTTGTTCCCCTGACTCACCACCAGAGGGCGGTGTTGCGCCTTTCTGGTAGGAGGGGCGGAGCATATCAATCACCGCTCCTCACTATTTAAGCCGCAGCTGTTTACCGGTTCTTTGCGAAATCGTAAAACTTCACTACGATCTAGCCGGTAAAGGTTGTGGCGTCTTTTTTTAAAGATACTACTAAGCACGTTCTCTTACTTAGAAATTCTTCTTTAGCAAATGTAGGATCTGTTCGTTACCTGCTTTTGGAACACTCACTTGCTCCTCCTGAGCTAGTCGTGTTTCGTTATACACAGTCTGTGGACTGTTCGCAGGTCTTATTTCTTCGCTGGTTATTTGGCTCTTCTAGCCGTTTATCGTTTATTCAAACACTCGGTGTTGGTGATTTAGTTATTCCTTTTTGTGTCTTTGTGGCACCTAGTCACCCGTTGGGTGATATTTTCGGTTTTCCCCCTTTTGTTATTGTTTGTTCCTAGTCTCTGTTTATTCAGAGTTTGTGGTTAAACTGTATAATTACAGTTTAACTTATCGATACCCCTGGGGTTCTGCGATTGACACCAATCCCTTAACCCACCATAACAGTACGATTTCGCCATGAATACGGCGTCAGCGGATCCTCGTGGTATCGAAGAAATGGAGAGACAGAGATCTACCATTGACATTTTATTAAAACAACAACGTGTCATGCAAGACAACCAGGCTAGCATGGCCTTGTCGGTCCAAAGACTGGAGGGCTTGATCCAGACACTTATCGAGGTTCGTCCCCAGCCTGCGGTAGGATTCGCCGGTCCTAATCCGGGTGTCACTCCTCGTTGGGGTACACCTGTGGGAGAGGGATTACGAGAGGCAAAGTTCAGCTTCCTCCTCGTTTTAGTGGCGAGTCCGGTAAATGTCGGGGTTTTTTTAGCACAGTGCCAAATTGTATTTCAAACTCAACCATCTAGATATAGCTCAGAAGAGTCGCGAGTGGCACTCGTGCTATCATTGTTATCGGGGGGCAGCTCTCGAGTGGGCAGTACCTCTTATTCGGTCTCAAGCACCCGTATTGACAGACTCGCTGGGGTTAATGGGTAAAATGGAGTTGGTTTTTGACCACGAACTTCATGACAGCGAGTCTGCGACTAAATTGACGCGCATGCGCCAGGGTAACCAGAGCGTGGCGGAATTCTCTATCTCGTTCCGTACTCTCGCGGGAGTTACAGGTTGGCCTGAGAATCCTCTCATAACGTGTTTTACTAACGCGCTATCTGATCCGGTGCGAGACGCTCTAGCTACGATTGGCATTCCCGATTCACTTGATGAACTTATTTCCACTGCTATACGGATCGATAATCGTATTAGGGAACGCCAGCAAGAGAGGGGTAACAGGGAGTTCCGGGTTACTACGAGAGGGTTCTTACCTCAGTTTCCTAGACGTCTGGGCAAAACCGACGAACCCATGGAGGTTGACAGTGCTAGTTTTCGGGCTCCGGCCAGAGGGGACTGGAACGGTTGCCGGTACTGTCGACAGAGGGGTCACATTATTCAAAATTGTCCCAAACTGAAGGGAAACGAATAGCCTCACTATCGGGCCGGAAGCCGGTAGTGAGACATCAGTCCTCTTTCTTCCGTACCTTCATTTCTGTTGAACTATCCTGGGGAGACAAAACATTAAAATAAATGCATTTCTTGATTCAGGAGCTGTTGATTGTTTTGTGGACTCCGGGTGGGCTAAAAGAATTCATTTACCTGTTCGGGTTCTCTCACAATCTTGTGGTGTTACCGCTCTTGATGGCCGTCCGCTGGGTTCCGGTCGCATTAAGGAATCCACGGAGACTGTAAACATGCGGATCGCTACGGCGAGCACACAGAACAAATTAAGTTTTTTTGGTTGAATCGCCTACTTACCCATTAGTTCTTGGACACTCCTGGTTAATAAAACATCAACCACAGGTGAACTGGGGTAGTCATAAAAACCCTATTATTCAATGGGGGGATCAATGTTCTCTTGAATGTTTACCTTTTATTCCGTCGTCTTCCGGGTTCGGTGAGGCTAAAAGTCACGAGACCGATTCGGAGACCGACGAATCTATTTACTGTTCGCCTAATCATGCTCCCTCATCCGTACACTCCAATGAGACGGAGAACGAACTCGAATGGGATCCTCAGTGTGCTTGGGAAGTCCCACTGGAGGAGTCCACGGCCGAGGAGATTAGTGACCTGGAATCCTTACCCTTTGATTCTTTAGAGGCAGACATGCCGTCTACGGACGATGAGCCCAAAGTGTCACGAGTTCGAAAAGATCGGTTAGCTACTCCAGTTCCGATTCCCATAAAAATTCGAACTGCCCCCATTGAGCACGAGTTTCCAAGGGATAAGGAGGAATGGAACTCATGAGTACGGAGTGTTACTTGCTACCTTCCGGCATTCCTAAAACTTATTCGATCTTAGCGAGGTGTTTAGTAAGCAAAGGGCAACTAAACTGCCTCCACACCGGCCTTATGATTGCGCTATTGAACTTCACCCAGGTACAGTTCCCCCCGTGTGATCCCTATATTCACTATCTATACCTGAGAGTGCGGCCATGAAGAGATACATTTCGGAATCTCTTACTAATGGTTTTATCAGGCCATCCACGTCTCCGGCTGGGGCAGGGTTCTTTTTTGTTGGAAAAAGGATGGGGGATTACGACCGTGTATCGATTACAGAGGATTAAATAATATTACTATAAAGAATCGTTATCCCCTTCCACTTATGAACTCCGCTTTTGAACGTCTCCAAGGAGCGTCCATTTTTTCCAAGTTGGACCTTCGCAACGCTTATAATCTGGTTCGCATCCGTCAGGGTGACGAGTGGAAAACAGCGTTTAATACACACAATGGTCATTACGAATACCTGGTTATGCCATTCGGCCTCACGTGCGCGCCGGCTGTCTTCCAGGCATTCGTTAATGACGTACTCAGAGAGATGTTGGAGAAATCGGTGTTCGTTTATCTTGACGACATTTTAATTTTTTCCAATTCTCTCTCTGAGCACGTGAAACACGTTCGACAAGTATTAAAATGCTTGTTAGAAGCCCAATTATTTGTGAAAGCAGAGAAATGTGTGTTTCACGTACCTTCAGTTTCCTTTCTAGGATTTATTGTCGCAGAGGGCAGGATCCAAATGGACCCCAATAAAGTGACTGCGGTCAAGGATTGGCCTGCTCCGGTCTCTGTAAAACAGGTGCAGCGTTTTTTGGGGTTTGCAAATTTTTACAGACGGTTTATCCGCAATTTTAGTTCAGTGGTCGCGCCCATCACGGCGCTTACAAAAAAAACTGTTTCTTCTCGGTTCCAATGGTCCCCTAAAGCGGAGGCGGCTTTCGCTGAACTAAAGAGAAGATTCAGTTCTGAACCTATTTTAATTTCTCCCAATCCTTCATTACCTTTTATTGTAGAGGTGGATGCCTCTGAGCTAGGGGTAGGGGCTATTCTGTCCCAGCGGTCGGTCATGGATAAAAGGGTTCATCCGTGCGCCTACTTTTCTCGGAGCCTTTCCCTGCCGAGAGGAATTACAATGTAGGAGATAGGGAGTTATTAGCGGTTAAAATGGCGCTGGAGGAATGGCGTCATTGGCTTGAAGGGGCGGAACATCCCTTCACTGTCTGGACTGATCATAAAAATTTAGAGTACATCCAGGGTGCTCAACGTCGTAATTCACGGCAAGCTCGTTGGGCATTATTTTTACTAGGTTTAATTTTTTGTTGACTTACCGTCCTGGTTCTAAAAATATTAAACCTGACGCTCTGTCACGCTTTGTACGATGGATCCGAAATGGATCATCCGCCCACACCCATTATTCCCACCGCACAGATTTTATCTCCAGTCTTATGGGAGATAGAAAGGGTGGTGCATGAGGCTCAACGCCTTGAGCCGGATCTGGTGGGGGTCCACGGGGATGTCTCTTCGTTCCTTCAGGAGCTCGCTCCCAGGTACTGCAGTGGGGCCACTCCTCCCGGCTCACTGGTCACCCAGGCGTACACCGTACGCACGATTTTTTGAGTAGACGGTTCTGGTGGCGGGGTATGGAGAAAGACGTCACGGGAATTTGTTGCGGCCTGTAGCATTTGTGCCCGCAATAAGGGTTCACAGCTGGCACCTTCAGGGTTACTGCGGCCACTTCCGGTTCCACATCGTCCCTGGAGCCATATCGCCTTGGATTTCGTTACCGGTCTACCTAACTCGAACGGTCATACCGTCATTTTGGTGGTAGTGGACAGATTTTCCAAGGCTGCCCACTTCATTGCACTTCCCAAGCTGCCGTCAGCGCTCGAAACTGCGCATCTCATGATGGACCATGTCTTTCGCCTTCACGGCTTACCGCAAGACGTAGTGTCCGATCGGGGTCCTCAGTTTGCGTCCAGATTCTGGCGGGCGTTTTGTTCGCTGTTAGGGCGTCTGTGAGCCTGTCATCAGGGTTTCACCCACAGACCAATGGACAGACGGAACGCACCAATCAAACAATGGAAAATACTCTCCGCTGTCTTGCTTCCGCCAATCCATCATCATGGAGTCGGCACCTTGCTTGGCAGAGTACGCTCATAACACGCTGCGCAACGCGTCGTCAGGTCTCTCTCCATTCGAGGCTCAGTTCGGGTTTCAGCCTCCTTTATTTTCGGCGCAGGAGGGTGACGCAGGAGTGCCTTCCGCTGCGGCCTTTGTGCGACGTTGTCGTGTCACCTGGAGAAGGGTTAGGGCGGCTCTAGTACGCGCTGGTGATCGCCAAAGGAGTTTGCTAATCGTCGTCGACGGGCAGCTCCATCGTATAGGGTTGGTCAACGAGTGTGGTTGTCTACACGAGACCTGCCGTTACGAGTAGAGTCTCGAAACTTCGCTCCGCGTTTTATTGGGCCTTTTAAGGTCCTACGTAAAATTAACCCTGTCACCGTGTTATTACAGCTTCCCCAATCTATGCGGATACATCCTACGCTCCACGTATCTCGCATCAAACCACTACTCATTAGCACCTTGGCGCCTCCCGAAGTACCACCACCGCCTCCTCGTATCATTGGGGGTGGCCCCGCTTATACGGTGCGTAGTATCGTGGCGTCGCGGCGTGTAGGTAGGGGTACTCAGTTCCTAGTGGACTGGGAGGTTACGGCCCTGAGGAGCGCAGTTGGGTTCCGTCCCGACACATCTTGGATCCATCGTTGATCCAAGATTTTCACCGGCGTGGGTCTGAAGGGTCGTCAGGAGTCGTCCCTTAAGGGGGGGGTCCTGTCATGGTTGTTCCCCTGACTCACCACCAGAGGGCGGTGTTGCGCCTTTCTGGTAGGAGGGGCGGAGCATATCAATCACCGCTCCTCACTATTTAAGCCGCAGCTGTTTACCGGTTCTTTGCGAAATCGTAAAACTTCACTACGATCTAGCCGGTAAAGGTTGTGGCGTCTTTTTAAAGATACTACTAAGCACGTTCTCTTACTTAGAAATTCTTCTTTAGCAAATGTAGGATCTGTTCGTTACCTGCTTTTTGGAACACTCACTTGCTCCTCCTGAGCTAGTCGTGTTTAGATTATACACAGTCTGTGGACTGTTCGCAGGTCTTATTTCTTCGCTGGTTATTTGGCTCTTCTAGCCGTTTATCGTTTTATTCAAACACTCGGTGTTGGTGATTTAGTTATTCCTTTTTGTGTCTTTGTGGCACCTAGTCACCCGTTGGGTGATATTTCAGTTTTCCCCCTTTTGTTATTGTTTGTTCCTAGTCTCTGTTTATTCAGAGTTTGTGGTTAAACTGTATAATTACAGTTTAACTTATCGATACCCCTGGGGTTCTGCGATTGACACCAATCCCTTAACCCACCATAACAGGGCTATTTGGAATTTGGAATTGGATACCATTTTAAGGCCTTTTGAAGAGTGATACAGAGAAATGCATTCATGCTGCTCCTGTCCCCATTTGTAGTTGGTGACAATGCACATTTGAAGAGTGTTTTTCCAAAACTCACTCAGTTGAGTGAGTTTTGATAAACCATATTTTCCAAGGTGGGTATTATTTTTCTGATAAATGGTTAGACATTTGTAGTTTTACCTTTACACTATTATTCTTAGGGATTTAAGTATTAACATGTGATTTTTCAAGAAAAAAAACACCAATTTTAAATAAACAAAAATGTTGAGTTTCTCAAAATTGGACAATGTGGACTGAGTGAGTTTCGGGGAAAAACTGATTCTGTGAATCACTCACACTTGTGATTCACAGAATATGAATATATTTCAACATATATTTAATCAATAGAACATATAAATTATGTTCTATATATTAGCAATATGTTGCATCTGAGTTGCTTTGAACAGTGTTGCATTTTAGAGCCACTGGGCAGACATGAACTTGATTATCTCCAGACATTATCTGCAGTTTTGCAGACACTGCACAAACTGGCTAAGAGCAGATCTGACATGGGATAGGGCTGTATTTACTTGAAGCAAACATTTATAAATAAATAAATTAGCTTTCCATGGCTAGCTATAGCTATAGCATCAATCTGGATAAAAAAACATAAACAAAACAGACTCTGGCACAATGCCAGTAACTAATGTAAGCTAGCGAGCCATCTACATGCCAATGCCACATACTTAAAGTGTGTTCTAGTTTTTAAACCAAGACCAACAATGCGTGTGAAGTCCAGTCATCGGGCCTGAAATGCATATTATATACATTCAGGGGGCCCAGTCCCCTGGTCCTCAACAAATAAACATGCCTGTGGACCTGGAATTTGTAATGCATGAATATATAGACTCAGGCTTCAGTCACTTGATCTGCAGTAGTGCTTTTGAGCATTGCGGACCTGTCAAGCCATCAGCAATTGCAACACATAAATAAAATAAACAGTCACCAGGCCACAGTTGTGCTTTTCTGAATTTCAGGTCCGATGTTAAGATTCTGAACTCACCCCAATTACTGGCTCTGTAGTAGTACTTGTCAGCACTGGGGGCCTAATCAACTGGCATTGAACAGAATCATTGTTTTTTGTTATTTTCCTGTTCTGTGCCCTATACATTTGCAATATTACCATATCGTACATCCTTAGAACATCAAGATGCACTTTATTGATATAAACATGTTATACCACTAGCTAAAGCTACTAAATGAAAATGCAATTTCCTGTTCACAGAGTTAGCCAGCTAGCTATGTAGTCTCTCAATAAGAAAGTGCTTTTAGATGTGTAACTAACTACCGAACTATACATGTCAATCATTGCATTGGACAGCCAGCTATTCATAATCTTAAGCATATGCTACATTATGTAGCAACAATATGGCTATCTTGCTAAGTAACGTACCTCATTTATTTTTCAGCATTTATCTTAAATTTAGCTACTAACATGAGCTATAAGCTAGCTACATTACATGTACATTGCACAAGCTAGCTAACCAGTTTGTCATATTAGTTTGAGTAGCCAACAGTCATTCATTGAAGAAAGTAGTTAACTAGGTACATCCATTGCCTTGACCACCAGTAAAAAGGTACACTATGTATACTACACTTTTCGTGCTTCTGGACCTGATCACACAGCAGATACAATTTATTTATAGTTTTTGTTATATTTAGCTAGCAATGTTATTGTTGGATAACTCAAGACTGAAGTAGGCTTGTCAATGGAAAGTATGAATATAACTGTGCACCTTAGTAAAAGGCAATAGCAAGGTAGAAGGGTCTTCTAAAATTAAAAATGTATTTTGCTATTTCTCCAGTATGCATGGAAATAGCTATTTAAATTATTGTAAATTAGGCTAGTGCCTTGGCATAGGGAACCAGTGCATTGGTATAGGTAAAATTAAATGTTTTATATATAAGGGCCAGGACCTATGCATTGCACTCATTCTCCTTGCAATTTGTTGGTGCATTGTGATTGGATAAAAGCCACTGGCCATGAGAGAGACAGACGCATGGGCTCCTGGATTTTGAGCATACATTTATAGATTACATTTATATGAAATCCTTACAACTGTGCCCTATTCAGTGTAGTAACAACACAATAAATGAAACGCTGCTTTCTCCTTGGACCGATAACAAAGTCAAATAAAATATATTTTCCTCAAATGTACGTTTCTAAACTACAATTCCTTGTGTTACATCAGATTCCATCTAAAATTGCACACATTCACCATTTTGAATACCTGTAGGGGCACATACATTAGCCTACTATGATTTCCTTTTTAAATGATGTTGTAAATCATTGCTTTGTCTATCTATTTAGTAAAGCAATAATTGTATTTGAAATAAATGAGTGTCTGCCCTCTCACAGCATTTAAAGCTCTGAGTTATGGTATTGTTTCTTTAACACAACGCTTAATAAGTAGAATATCCTTCCCTCTATTTCAAGCGTTCCATTCTCACATTATTATCTCATTGTCTCCTATACTGCTCCATCCTTCCTGCGAGTTGCCAAGTAATCAGCAGTCCCCACTCTTGTTCCTTAAGCCTTATGTTGGAGTGTAATTAAATGAGCATTAAGTCCCCTCTTTCTTTTCCCCCCGCCATCAAAGCCTTGAAAGCTCTAATATTACAATAATAAGTGTAAACTGAAATGTGAATGGCATTTATATCCGCTCACAGACTCTAAATGTTTGATTTGCATAACTAGTTAAAATGATATTGGAGCAGCATATTGATTTAATTCCGTCTCAGAATACTGTTAATTAATAATGTTATAAATGTGTCATGCCTTTATTATCTGCGTTGGATTGGTGATGATGGCTATATTAGCGTGTTTTCAGTGATGTGCTGGTATTATGATGGAGCACAGATGAGGTAGTTGGAGCTCTCTAATTGTGCGGTGATCAGGTCTCCAGCGATATGTCATTAGAGGATGTGCTTGATGTCACTCGTTGAACCTACAAGTAGGGAGACATTGTAATGTTTTAAATTATACACATGCTCTGTATTTTTTTTCCACCCGACAACTGAATAAAATTAAGTCCGTTTTAACTTTATAACTACTTCACATGCCATGGCCGAATTGCGCATTGCGTTCTTATTTGCTCTTTTGTACTTTTGTTCTAGTTTTTCTTAGGCTTTGGGGATCTTAAAAGAAGCCACAGCCCTTAATGCGGGATAAATTAGGGCCTCAATATTGTAATACTGAGTATTGTAATACACTGAAAGAGCACAATTCTTTTCTAATTTGATTAGAAGTCGCTGGTTTTGCCACATGGTTCCTCTTTGTTTTCCCTGTATTGCTTCTGATTTAAAATAAAATAAAAAACGTATCCTTTTTCATTTTGCAAACTTGGAGTGCTTTGTATCAGTCTGAGAGGGCAATGAAGGAAAATGAGACAGGTGTGAAATGGAGAGCTGAACTGAACCTTTGTAATGAACTAGTAAACAGCAAACAATTCTAATGAGCACAAATGGCTCCACTCACGCAAAACTAGTTCTGAGTAAATGGTGCTTTCACAATTTGTTTCATTTCCTTAATAAACCCCCGGTACCTCAAGTTAGTTACAGAAGAAACAAATTATTGTCTAAATGTGTCAATAATACAAATTTGCATATGCACAACATTAACTACTTTTATATACCTACACTTGCACCCCCTTCCTCCCCCCAGAATGCCCAGGAAGTTGGGACAAGGGAACAAGATCACAGCAGCTCTGCCCCGATTTTAAATTTGGGGTTCAGCAGAGGTTTGGCTTAATTGCAGCGCAGGCTCAAGGTTACCTTTATCAAAATATGTATGCAAAATAAAGTGCTACTACTTTTAATGTTCTCACTCCATATGCCCAGGCATGACTACATGATAGGGCTGCCGGCTGCATTAACTTAATATTCTTCTTCTCAACTGCCTTTGTCCTCTTGGCCTTTCTGTTTTACTGCCAAATTAGGTACCAGTAATTGCCAATTATGTTGATTTTTTATTATATGGCTCTACTAAGAACTGGACTGAAACAGAACATATTTCATTTAAGCCACAGATGGCTGTAGATGCTCAGGCCTTTAATGACATAACAATGAGCCAACTAAAACACAGTTAAAGGGGGAAGCTAAGCGCATGACATGTGGGGACAGAGGTTACTGGGACGGCCTGTCTTCACGGAGAGACGAGGGGAGGTGTACAGGAGTTTTATAGAGGAAAAACTAAACAAACACAGGTCTTTTTAGCTTCTCACTTTCATTTGTCTTCATTGGTCTCCTCAGCATGGTCCAGGTCTCTCTTAACGTTGCTATGGGTGTGATTGCAAATAAGTCCCTTTCTTCTCGCCAGAATGAAAAAGACATACACCCCACCCGGAGGGAACCACTTTGTGTAAGATACAGTAGGTGGTGTTTGTCCCTCCATTTTTTATAGGCCTCATTTTCGGGATTTGTAAAAGGCATGGGCTGTGGAACGATGCCTAATCTTTCAGCTGACACAATTCTTGTCTGTATTTGAAACTTACGGACTGAAGCTTTTAAATGGAAAACATTCTGGCATTATTGAGAGTGCCAAGGTTCTGTTCACTGTGGCAGAGTGTTCCTGGAGCTGGAGTTAATAATGCACAATAACAGTTAGAGCCGCCACTCGGCCAGTTAAAGCAGTAAATTGTACATTTGCCAGGATCAATTACCAGAGCAGAAACAACTGATCTGTACATAAACAATCATTGCCACTCAGTGTTGATACGATATTGCCTGAGCCACTGATTTCATAGCCTCCTGTTGCGAGCACGAGACAAAACAAATAAGATAATGAGAAAATATTGATATGTAGAAATAATACATCCATTGCATCATCACGACAGTGGGCAATAGTTAGTACACAATGTAATGGTTTCTGTGGCATTAAAACAGTAGTAGAGTGCATTGTGTTGTGCTCAGGTAATATGATAGAACTTTTGGCAAAATATCAACAAAGGTACCTTCTACTTGTCATCTGACATTTTTAGAGTGTTGCATTCATTTTTTTCCTCATGCTTTTCGATGCCAGTGTTTTATTTAGCAACCTCAAATTATAGGAGGCAGAAAGTAAAAAAAACAACCCATCAATGCTGAAAAATGAAGGCTATTCAATTATTTAACAGCATGGTCCCTGATTAGAGATATACACCTCTCACCTTTCTTTTTTTATGAGATTAGAAATGATATGAGTGCAATTTGCTGTCATCAAGCTCCCCCCTCCACATATTCAACACAGCATGCTAAAAACTCTTGAATAACAATCACATGGCAGGCTTATTTGCTCTTGTCCATATGAGGGAAAGGTTGCTTGAAACAAGGGACTGCAGACAATATGAAAATGTATTTATCATTTTACATATTTTCCAGGTTATCACTTTTTCATATCTCTAAAGTGTATACAAATATCTGTGACAAGACAGCCCATGTTAATGGTTTCTGCATGCTACTAGCTCACAAACTATTCCCACCAAGAAGGTCTTCCTCTAGCTATGGGGAAAGAGAGCCTTTGTGTCATTCAGGAACACAATAAATCGCTGCTTTCATTTTATATGGTTGCTTTTTGCATTAAAGACCAGAATACCATTTGGCAGGGAAACAAATAAAAGCAATAAAAAAAAAAAACAAAAAAATTCTGTGCTCATAACAATGGAATGAATGTGGTTCATTTGGTGTGTACGGTTTCAAGAGGGTAATGCTAAACATTATGTCAAAATAAAAGAGCCATGTAAAATTTGTACTTTGCAATGCTATTGAGAATATTGCCTGTTGATCTTGTATTCTGTGAGCTGTATATTTAGCCTTAAACTTACTTCACTAAATCAGGTATGAATTCCTTATATAGCTCACAAGAGGGGTTCAGCCCATTTTAATGTCATACAAGATATAAGATGTGGCATTGTTAATGTTTTAGAAAGTGGAGAGTGTCTGAATTTAATAAGGTAGCCTTCATTTCAGAGTATTTTATGGAAGTAATATATTTGAACATGCCGCTTACATTAATAAAGAGAGAAAATTACATTGAAGGGTTGCAGTAAACTTGGAAGCACTGTATATGCTTGTCCCTTTTAAATGAGAAAATCCCATATGGTCAAAAGAATAGGAAACACATGTTTATCTCTCAGTATTTTAACTGAAATAGGTTAATTTTACTCTACCTTCAGTGGATTATAATTAATCCATGTACACAAAGCAAGCCTTTATTATAAAAATTAAGTTTAATTTCTGTGTTTCTGTATATATTTTCTTCAAACATAGGGTATCAGCTGGGGCCTGTGCTATTTGCAGGGCTAAAGTTGTGAATTGCACATATTAAAATGAACAAAAACAGCCATGCTATGGACGCCGTGCAAATATAGTATTTCGGATCAAATTGAATGCAAGTCCTAATTGAAGGACTCCCAGCGAGCAATTTGTCTAAATGAGCCTGAGTCGTTATTTTAGTTCTCCCCCATCCTTAAGTTTTTAAGCCTTATTGGACAGATATCTCTGTAAACACAGCAAATAGGTGGCCCAACAGAAAGAAGGGTGAGAGCACTCGATACTCCTTTTCTTCCTCTCAGCAATACAAAGCAGTGCATAATGTGCAATCTGATAAGTGTTCTGTTGCACGCCAGCCCCATCCTATATATCACAGCCCAGCTCAGCTGCGGTTTGGGAGAAGTGAACTCTGGGATTGGTCTGGCTGAAGTTGATTAATAGGCCTGCGAGGGTGAAAGACTCCAGGGCCAAGCTGTAGGTCCATCCTAGTGGCATCTGACGTTGATTGGCTTTGTCCTGTGCGGCTGCGCTGGAGGAGCGGACATTAAGATTAAGTGATGCTGTCGTGTCGAGGAGCGCTGCACTGCATCATTCGGCGAAGAGACAGCTGCGGCGGTTAATCCCTCATCACCAGGGGAGAGCTGCCAGCGCAAAGATATACAGCCAAAGATAACCCTCCATAACTTCTGCTAAAGATCAGGAAACTTTGAATTCACATCCATCTGCTCAATTCTCACAAAGAAAAAAGAGAGCAATAGGTAGATATAGGATAAAGAAAAAGAGGAGGGTGGGATGAATCCAAGAACGGAAGAAAAAACACTACTGTGCACAGATAACCCAACTCCTATCTCCCCCTCTCTTTTAAAGGTTGTTTAAATTAAAGGTTGTTTCTAAGCTTGTGTCGTCGGGAGAATGAGACTGAAATAAATATTTTGTAGGAACATCTCGGGAAAGGCTGAAAAAAAATCTATCATAAATATGTGTCTCTACACTGATCGGGAATGATCTAGAATAATTAAACATAAATATTTCATGCATACGAGTGTTTAGAAGACTTTGATTTAATACCAATTATTTTGCAAGTAACAGACTTGAAATATGTACAATGTTGTGAATATTAATATCAGTGTGATTGCATGCTTTGGTTTTATTAACAGCAAATATTACAATGTTATTGGAAATATGGTGCCTTTTGAAATAGCCTTGAGGTATTGATAAATAACAGAGGATTTGAATATTATAGTTGAATATGACAATGTTATTCAGAAGAAAAAAACACTTATATTTCACATAAAATGATCATATAAGAGGATTTAAGATTTTTTCTTTGTTAGTTTATGACTGGTTTAGCACCTCTATACATCTGGGGCAAAAGTACTGTACATCAGTAATTAGGGACAGAATTAAAATCAATGTGTGGTCAATTGCTCTATGGAAAAATGCATTATTAGGAAACACTAATGTGAAAGGCCTTATGTACTTCAAATTGTCATATTTTGCTCATTGGTATTGTTCTCCAAAACAGACCTTTTTTAACATTTATTTCCTTTAAAGATGGCTGGAAATAATACTCTGGAAAATAGGCAAAAAAAACACTGTGCATGTAGCTGGGCTGAATGAGAATTAAATAAAAAAATTGTCTATCAGTAGCGTCAGCATATTTTAGACTGCAAGGCTTTGCATGTTTGCAGCTGGTTTGATGCTGCTGTCAAGCTGTGATTGATGACTATCATCATTTAAAGTGTAAAAGAAAACGTCTATGTGAAAGGAGACATGATGAACTGCCGTCTGCTGGCCCGAACAGACATGGTCACTGTTTTCTCTCTTTCCCCCCTTTTTCCTTTCTCTTTCCACTGTCCTTGCCAGAGTCGAGAAAAGTCATCAGAGGCCTTCTCTGCCCAGCCTCTAGCCTTCGAGTATCACTTTGATAGTTGTCAGAACGTATAAAATGTCAGAATTCGCATGGACGGCGCGAAGAGATATATTTAGTACAGCTGCCGCATACCTACACACTGCCTCTGACAGTGACATATTAGTTATGCTGTCTTTTGCAATCTGATATCTTTAAATTTGCCACCTTGTTAAGTTTTGATTAATGTGATTCCATTTCACCAAAGTAATTGGCTTGGCCTGTTGTAGAAAATAATCAGCCTTTCTACGGAACAAATGCTAGAACATGCTAATGAGGGAGTGAGTTCGTTAAATTGATGGCGCCGAGTGACAGTTATTAATGATTGTTATGATAAACAGACGAGTGCGAATCAGGATGAGTCGGGCAAAAGTGACAGTTTAAAAATAACGTATATTGGGAAGTACTAACGAAGTAATATACTGTTAGGAAAACAATCATGCAAGTTGTCAAGGGAAGAAGTGTAATTATGCAGCCGCGTTGGCTGCCTGGAAAGACCAGAACCTGGACTGTAATGGATGGATTTGTGTTGGCAAGGGGGCAAAGAGGAGTATGCGGTGACAGAGGAGAGCGGATTGATAAATTAATTGGGTCTTTTTGGGGGACATAAAGGAAAGCAGAGCTGCATATGCTTTGGCGTGTTACTTTGAGAAGTTGAGTGACCCTGAAAGTTAAAGGCTTATGGTGATTTTTTTGTGCTGCATTTATCTTCTATTGGTTGGTGTTACAGTGAGAGGGTGTATATAGGCTAGTGAGTACTTTCTGCGCATGCAAGCTGCTCCTTTTGTTTTCTTAAAGTAAAATAAAAGAAAAAATCGCATGCCACTCTACTAAAAAGAAATCACAAAACATCCATAACAAAACCAAATCACATATCATCCCCATTTAGCTGTGAGGATTTTGGGAAAGTTACTCCCAGAACAGTTGTTTTCAATGTCCATTTCCGAAACAGTACATTTCCCTGCTCACTCTCATCTCACTTTAGCCCGGTTACTGTAAAAATTGTGTTGTTTGGTTCCAGTCAGGGTTGTATTAAGAGTGCAGGAAACAGTTACAAAATGAATTGCTTCCTGCTTAGTTTTTATTTATATATAACTGACAAAAATGTTCATTCTGGCGCAATAATTAAGCAGAATTTGATTCTTTTACATGAGTCTTGCCTAAGTGTGTTTGTGTATTGGAGCATATTAGTGTTAAACATTTAACTACGATACCTTAAACATTGGCAAACATTACGAGGATGATAACTTCATTTCTGTAGCTCCTGAACTCTCTGCTCAAGTGCATGGCTGTTGGAGGCTTTGTTTCGGAATGTGAGATGACTCTGTTGACCTTTGGGTGAACTTTGCCTGGTGTTGATTTAAGAGCCAAAGAGATCAACGTTTCTGTAACCTGATAGCCAGATCCTTGTCTGTGAGACATTGTAGAAAAGCTGGTGGACTAAACCAACAGCAGAATATAACTACACGATTTGCATACGAAGGGCGTCATTTACATAACAGGATCATGACCATACAGTAGGGAAGCGTGTGCCATACTTTGCTGTTCTGAAGTTAATTGACAGATTCCTTTACATAAAATGCAACTTTGAGCAGATTAACTGTACATTATCTAGAGTGCCTTGGCAGGAAATTTCTAATGTTGAAATAGTTCATGTCAATTTTTGTAATGTCTTATGTTGACAAAAAAACATTTAGGAAATAGTGCACTCCTTCCCGAATGTTGGAGATATTCTCATACTGCAGTGATTTTATTGTCAGTGTCAAAATTGAAATATTAGGCATTGGTTTGTGAAAAGCAGTTGTTCCCAGCATTGAAATGATATATACAATGCAACCTTTGGACAAAAATAGCACTATTTATTTTCTCATGCACTGTTAGTATTCATCAATTTTTACAATGACTTGTGATACCTCTTCTGTATTAATATACCCTATTTATCATTATAGATGTTATTGAATCACATTCAGTACACTGTCAATAGACTGTAATTGGAGTGATGCTGTATGTTATCTTATGTGTTTTCACCAGGAAAGAGATTTTTTCCTGTTTGTTCTGCACAGAACTGGTCATGTTCCTTGTATTACGGGCACATACATAAGATCCTAACTTTTTAGAACAAAACACGTTTTACTAAGTCTAATTGTAGTAGTGTTCAGCTACTATTTAGTTCTACTGTTTAGCTGCCATAAGCAAAAGTATACTGCTGGAATGTGCAGAATAGACTTTTATTATTATTAATAAATAATTTCAATGACATGGCATGCATAGCCATAATGACCTGTCACACCAACCAAATATCATATCACACTCTAATCAAAACCTAAAATGTGTTAAAGGAAATTATTTTCTCTTTTTGTTATTCTAAAATTGAATCAGTAGATTCTGTCATATAGCTAGCTAGGTTTGTGTTGCACATAACCTTATTGTTCCATTGCTGAATTACTTTAGATAACTAGCAACATTGTTTTAGTGAATCATCTCCCATTAAATTACTCAACATCTCCTTTTTTACAGGGGAAAGTTGGTGTTCTTCCCTTGGTAGTGGAGGAATATTTAAACTAGGGACTGGGGGGGCAGGGAGGGAAATGAGTATTAGTATTAAGGGCATGGTGGTACAGACTGCCTGGTTGGAAGATACCAGGGCAAAGTATAGTAACTATATATCATAAATAAATATATTTTAGAGCATAATGCTATTAGAGGTGGTTTAACACAGTCCGGAATGGGAGAGGGAGAGAAGAAACATACTAGAAATTCTCTGAAGTGTTTTTGCTTAAATGCTAGAAGAATAAAAAATACATTTTTGGAACTGCAGCTGTTAAGTTTAATCAGGGTTATGGCATTGTTAGGATTGCAGAGACATGGCTTTGTGAAGTGGACAGGGATGAATATAAGAGTGGTGCAAACTGATCAGGAAGGATAGAACAAATAAAAAGGCGGCGGGTGTGGCCCTTTATGTGAAAGAAAATCTCCATGTGAACCAGGCTGTTAAATGTGCAGATGATATAAAACTTGGGGGTTTAGCAAGAAAATTTTGAATGTGATCAATTTGAAAAAGACTTGGGGAGTAGTAGTTGATCAAAGTCTATCAGGATCTAAGCATTGTGCTGTAGCAGTGAAAAAGGCCAACGGGATGCTGGTTCTGGGTAACACACTACAAGAAAGGTATAGAAGCTCTTGAAAAAGTACAAAGAGGGTAGCTAAATTGGTACCTGGTATGAAAGGTCAAAGTTAAGGGAAAAGACTTAAACACTTAATCTATTCAAGTTTAGCAAAAGGAGACTAAGGGGGTGATTTGACTGAGGTTTTTAAATTGTTAAAAGGGATTAACAAAATTAACTACCTAAGATTTTGTAGGTTGAGTTAAATTGGCAGAACAAGAGGGCACAGGTGGAAATGAGTCAAAAATAAATTACACACTGATATCAGGAAGTATTTCTTTACACATAAAGTTGTCAATGCATGGAACAGCTTGCCAGGTCATGCAGTGGAGGCAGGGATAGGTATTCAAGTCTAGACTTGATGCAGTACTGTATCTTTCTTAGATGGCCTGCCTCTTAAGGATTGGACTTCACAGCCCCAGAAGACAGTGCACCAAAACCTGACTCCAAGGCACAAGAATCTATGGTCTCACGAGACTGCGATGCCATTTTTAATTCGTTTTTTTTCAGAATCCATGAATCTTCTTGTATTTTGATTTTGATCTTCTTGTATGTACTTTTAAATTCAGCCTGACTCTTTGTTTTTGGAAGCATTTTTATCAAACTTTGATTGGAAAAAACAATAACCTGAAAGTTGCATAAACTTTCTTGGAAGTCATAACTTATATGTCCTAGCCAGCTTGCAAACTTAAAGATAAAAATTGGAAATAAAATTTAACAGGAAGGTGTGTTGCTTGTAGCTAACTTGCTGGAGTACCACACAGTTTTAGAGCAGTTTAGCTGTAGCTAACGTAATTTAACAGTTGTTTGTCTATTTATGATTTTGTTTTATTTTTCAAATTACAGACGACATCCCATTGACATTCAACACAATTTTAAATAATGTTTTTGTGCCATAGGAAGCATGGAAAATGTATGTGGTGTTTGTTTCTTCTCTGAGAAACATTTGTTTTCTGTTTTCATGTCCCTCCTTTCCTATTTCCTGATTTCCACGGCAAACATATCTGGTTAGAGCATATACTGTATCTATATGGCATTAATTTGACTAGTAGCTTATGTATTAACTAGGGCAGTCATTTCTGCCGGTCTCTTTGTTTTAGAAAAGCATATATCTGAGTCCAGCGTTTTGCAACAGGTTAAATATGGTAATAACTCCAATATTCAAGATTTGAATTAAAAAAACTTGTTTTCCTCTGTTCAGTGAAATCAATATTATGTGAGTCAGCAAAAACCTTTCCAGTTTTCAGGGTTGCCTTAAGTGAATACTAAATGCGCAATGTCTAACTTAGTACGTGTGCCTACAAGAGGCTAATGGGGTTCTCAAAAAGGAAGACAAATATTTGTTATGATAATTCCACCAAGCATTCAGTCATACTGTGGCTGGCTATTGACATAATGTTTGTGACTTGTCATCATATAATCAATGTAATTTTGTATGAGCAGTATATTGAAAACTAATGGAGAATGTAGTAGATTGGTTGGGACTTGAAATAAATCATTGAGAATATCCAAAAATCTCAGCCCTTTTTTAACCTCAAAAGGCATTATTAAACAATCATTTGATTTACTTAAGTAGCTGACATATTTCAGATTACTGCACATCTTGAAAATCACAAACATTTACAATGTCTCTATCTTTTTATTTTAAATCTTTGTTTATCATTTTTCCAATTTTTCTCCCAATTTGATAGCCAATTATACCCTCTATTCCTTTCAATTTACCCTCCCCCCATGAGCCTGCCACTCGTTCTTGGAGGCAAGCCTGTTTCTCCCACACAGGGATGCCTTTCGTGCTTCTCGGCGAGCCTGTGCCGGCTCACCCTCCCCCCTCCTTCAAGGGCGGTCTGCCAACTGCCACCCCCTGTGGGGTTCTCGGCCAGAGCCGGACTGACGCAGCTGGATTTTGAACCGCAGCTGCAGTAGGCAACTAGCATTTAGAGCGAATGCTTTGACACTACCCGAGGCCCCTCTATTTTTAATTTTGTGGTGAGCTGGTTATACTGATGGTCAGTGACCCAATATTTCCTAGTGATTCTGTTGAAAATTATAGTGGCAAACCAAATAGTTGTTATCATAAACAAAATATGAATTGCTCTTGCTACATGGCAAAATCTGAATCTGTTCACCAAACAGGCAGAGGACACGACTCTATTTAATAATAATGTTGGGTATGGTGTTCACACATGCTCTACATAAAAATAAGAAATTATATCCTGCAATTTCAAAATTGAGTTGACTGTCTTCAGCTAACATTAACTGTTTACAATTTGAGAAAAAAATATACAAAATGCTAACCATAGCACTGGCATGTCTGTTATTGCTATCTTTCAACATGTATGAATACCTTTACTTTTCTGTTTAGGGGATTAAGTCAACTATCAGCTTATTAATAATCTAAATGTATAACTGTTTTGCTATAATGATGACGTTTCCTCATTTCTTGGTGCTGTCTTGCAGCTTATCGTCTTTATTATATTAGCTCTTAATTGAAGACAGCGGTTTGTAGCCACATGGAGCCTGTCCATGTGTATTTCTTTTGTCAAAGTACTAGTTTATATGCCTCCGGGGGCTCCAAAAAAGACACAGCTAACATAGTTGCTGCTGGATGACTGTCACTGCTGGTAGACTACCTGTCAGTTCTCAGTTTTGTTGAGGTGAGGACCAGCATTGGCCTGATGTCTAAAGTCACTTGCAATTAATCTGAAGCAGAGAGGGAGGATATAGAGATAAGGATGATGTCTTCTTCCTCTCTCTGCCCTCTTCTAGAAATAGTTTGCCAAAGATTTTATGGCAGACAAAAACAGGTTTGGCTTTTCTGTTGTGTGGCAAAGGGCACCCTCAACAATTCCGGATGAAGAATGTCAAATCATCCAAATCGTAGATGTAAAAGTTCACATTTTTACCAAAGAAAGACAAAGGTTGTAGGTTTTTTTCTAAAACAAAAGTGGTGAAAGCTGATATTTGTATATCTCGGCCAATGGTTGGACGACCACAAATGTCACTCACAGCATTAAGACACTTCCTGTCATGTCCTCCCAGACTCTCTGCTCACCATTGACTCCTGCTGGGCGATGTAGGTCAGACGCAGCTGAAAGTTCACCCAGCTGCTCACCGTCACACTGGGCTCGCTTCAAACACGGCTCCTTTGACTTAAACTTCTTGCGATGTCTCCGGCTCCCCCCTCCCACCTCTTGTCTAGCGACTGCCTCAGCCATTACTGTACACTGCAAGAGCCAGCCTCTCACATCCGCAGAACTCCCAGGCCCATCAGAATGAATTTAATTACAATGTTGGTGCCCATGCCACTTTCGTGCCAGTGATCATTAAACGGACACAAATGCTGAGGATCCTTGTCAGCCGTTGTTTCTTTTTCGTAGCGAGCGAGGTTTCTACTTCTCACTGCTCCCATAGAAGCATATACAGTACATTCACCCTTCCTGCCGCTATAGAGGCATGCATCTCTCTTGAATCCTTACATTTCCCCTCCCCTGCAATGCTCTTAATTTTTAAGGCGCTTGGTAACAATACAACATGTGGACATGCACATGCAATTATAATGACCCTTTCATACACCATCAAATATTTAATGTTAGAAGGATGGACCAACAATGTAAGTATCAGTAGAAACATTGTCCATTTTAGCTGTAGGGTCTAATGAAGACCCTACTCTTAATATTTTAGCTGTCTGCTGGCATTTCTTCCTCAGATGCCCATAAAGGTGTACAGCTAGCTATGCGATTTCTGCTAGCACAGCATTTACGTACATATCCTAGTCTGTTTAAGCAGATATGCAGGATGATTAGGCCCATTAATTCTCTCTCTCAGAAGCACCTACAGCCACATAACTCTGTAGGTTTCCTCCTCCGTGGATTCTATAGATGTTCCTTCCCTGCTGACTCTTTTTTTTACCCCTCATTTTCATTTTACGTTTATATGAAGAGACAGTTGAGCAAGTGCACACTGAACTTCAAACCCCGGCAATTGTTTCTCATGGAGAACGAAAGTTGTGAACTAGACATGGATTGCAAAAGAACAACAGAGCTGATTAGCGGTCGTTAGATTTGCTTGCTGGACCGTTTTGACACCTGTCTCCCAGCTCTTTTCCCGAATGCAGGAGCCGATCCTTCTATACTGCCAGTCACATGGCTGGCAGGGAAGGAGAGATTGTGGGTAGGAGAGGAAAGATGTCAGGCGGGGGCATTCGTACAGCTCTGCGTAAAGAGCAACATTAAGCAAAGATGAGTCTTATGATGAGCGGAAACCATGCATGTGCTGACTGCAGTTATCAGTATGGTGACCAGATTGTCAAAACTCTGAACCCATAAACATGGTGAAATAACTGATGAAAGGTGCCTAATTTTCTGTGCATGTATGTGTGTGTATCTGATACTAATAGCAAATATAGACTAAAAAAATAAATATAAATTAATTGAAATGGAAGGTAGACATTCTTGGTTTAGTGCTAAATTATTCATTGATAACATGTGGCTATTAAAAATGTATATTGTGTGCATCTCTAATTTAAATAGAGCACACAAATCATACAACATGTATTACTTTGGTGATCACTTGTAGCTCAAAAAGTCTATAATTGCAACTAAATGCATGATACGTCTTTGTGAAACTATATATTGCAAAATCTTAGGATTAAGGTTATGAAGGTACTGTTGACATCTGGCAAAATGGTGATCTGCCAGTGACAAAAAGGTCACTTTTTTTTTTTTTTTTTAGATGGAATTCATAAATGTAGGAGAAATGGAGAGAGAAAAGGAGGATGGAGAGAGAAGAATTTCCCCTTTCCAATTCCACGCATGTAGAATTAATATATGTAAATAATGAGCTCGGGCTAATTTTGAAAAAGACTAACTTTATCACGCAAGTTTTGCAAAGATAATGAGTACGATTTTCCTACTTGGAAAAATGCCCTCCATGCAAACCATCTGGTAGCATCTTGTTTACTGTACGCCATGCCAGCTTGAGGTTATTAATCATGCTTACACAAGTATCTTAATTACTCCCTGTGTAGCTGCTCTGTCTCGAACTCCAAAGTTGACCTTTCTCTTTTTATTCCTTAAAACCATTAATCATAGAAAAATCAACGCTAACAGGCTAAAGCCACAGAGAAGGCTACCCGGATTCCTCAGCGCAAGCGAGGCCCTCACAGACGCTAGCCCCAAACTGATTCGGAGCCAGCACTCAGGCATATCCTAATTAATGGCTTGCATATGCACATACGTGTGCAAAAGCTGTAATGTTAAACCGGCGGTTCATTTCTGTCTGCCTCACGGAAAAGCTGGCTTGTGTCAAATATGCTCGGTGTGTGAAGGCGGCATTGTTCTCCACACACGAACAGTTCAGTTATGTGAAAACATCAAACCGGCTAAAATAAGAAGGGAAAAACAACTACTTGTGAGGGTTTCTTGTAAAGAGACCTTTTGTGAAAAAGAGAGTCCCATACAACATGATGTTCATTTTCGGCCCACGAGGACACAGACGAAGTGTAAGCTAACCCACCGTAAGTTGTAGACAAAGTAAATGTATTTTAGCATCAGCTGAAGCTTGACACTCGACAATCTTCATAACAGAGTTGATTCGTACGTGATGGGAATCAATAAACGTGGGGAGCTGATGGACAAACAACAAAAAAATATATATATATGAGACGGGGCTTAAAATAACAAATCTTGTGTACATTGATGGATGGCGTTGGGACAACTGGAGGTTTCTGTGTAGAAGGAAACTGACATATTTGTTGCCCCTGCAGAACGAAAACTTAATGTACCATCCATCAGTCAAAGATCGGCCTTCATTCACTCATGGCCCTGAGCTCACAAATTCCACCACTGGTGGAGAATCATTGTTGGGCCTAGTTTCACCAAACACAGCCAACATTCTTACATGTGGTGGGAGGTTCCAACTGAATGTTGAAGCTGGCGAACCTCAGTCAGTTCAGCACAATTGATTCCACACATGTTTACATATAATCAGTTTAACGTGTTTATGTACACGATGCTGAATAAAAATAAATGCATACGGTTCTGTAAATATATGTTTTCATTCATTTAGCCTCCCCTTCGAATACTGAGCACTTGTGACCCGATGGAGAAAGAGGACTGTATTTTCCGAACATGAGATCATACCACTTCAGAGAACGAAACAAAACAAAGCAAAACAAACAAAAAAAAGATACACTCTGCTGATAGTTTTATGTATATACCCACAAATGAGTGTTTACTGATATTTGCTGAATGTGATTATTGTGTTGCAAACTGTAATAGAGAATGACCTGAAATGGAACTGGATGAGCCAGATGAAAGGATGGAACAACTCGATGACAACAGTCATTGTTCAAAGCTGTTCTTTTGATTTGCAGCTTCCCTGGTGTTTCTTTTTTAAAGCACTTCAACTTCAGCGCAACTGACATCTTTAGTCTCTGGCACATTAAAATGAGTTATGTATTTGCTACAATAAAAGCAGGTTGCATTATTTATGGCGTGCAATTAATGTCATTACCTCTTCTGTTTTCGAGGAAGATCAACTGGCGCCCGTATGCCAAACCTATGCGGCAAGAAAATGGTAAGTTATGCTTATATGATAATCTTGCATTTTAAAGGAATAGACATGCATTTTTTCACATTTCAAAAATGAATAAAACCTGAAAAAAAGTAAGAAAAAATGTTTGTTGTTGTTTTTGTATTCAGTTAGTAGAAAATAAGGATTTTCAGTCCAGCGAGTTTAAGTTTGATCCCTGATTCCCCATGCTGAAAGGCTCCTCTGATAAAAATGTGTAGTTGTGGCTAAGCACCAGTGTCTCCTATTATTGGTTATCTTGGTTGAGTCCCAGGAGAATAAAATGGATGATTAAGTACAACCCCCTACAGAGACATTTGCACACTGTGTACACATTGAACTCTTGAGTATTGTGTATTATCTACCATTAGTTGGTGATATTACCAGACCTGCTGATAATGGATTCTGTTAGGAATTATTACAGCGACTCTCACCCGCCATGGTTCAGTGATGCAATAACACAGGAATGGAATTTGCATTCAAGTGTGTTTTTCCTGGTCATTTCTTTTTTTTTGTGCAGACCACAAAACCTGTTTCTCTATTGTGGCAAAATAAATTGATGCTCCCATGGTAATGCGAATTTCATCGGGTCTGATCTGAACGACTCAAACTATTTTTTAGCAAGCGAGCTTGAAAAATACACAATTTCTTGTAATTTTGTTTTTCCTGAAGATCTTTCTGCTGCTTTGCCTTCATGGGAAAGTCATGGCATGGGAAATGACCAGATCAATATTTCTAATCTGAGTGCATTATCATAATAATCCTTTCATGTGAAAACTGGGAAGATGCAGATACTGGAATGTAAGAAGTGGATGTGCTATGAACAAGGGATTAGCAAAACAAAAGGCCTTAAGCTCATATTTACATCCATAGCAAAATAAAGATAAAAAGCTTATAAAAGCCTGTAAGGGCATGGACATTCTTTTGATCAACAGCATACAAAACATGTTTTTCTTTGGCGCCTATAAAATACAAAAGGCAACATTGTGTTTGAAATTTCCTGGTCTTTTCTTTTTGTATTGTCAACACACTTGCACACATTCTCACAGGTTATTGTTGAGCTGGATTTGTTGATCACCTCAACCTGAAGTCAAGAAAAAAAATATCTTTGAAGTTTTATTGACACCTGGTCATGCATTACTCACTGAATGAAGTTAGATTTACATTGTTTTTTTTTTTGTACGTACCAAACTTATTATTTAACCATGCTTAAATGAACTGTTCAGGCCTGTTTGTGGTTCTTGCAAGCCTTTGGGGCAACACCCCAAACTAATCCACACTTTAATAATGGAACAAGGTAATGTTAATTTAATCAGATTTTTAATTGTGTGTCATAACCGAACTATTTGTTTGACTAGCACATGATGTATTGGCATGTACTCCTCAGATACTGCCAAGTATTCTTTCATAGGAAGTTGAGATGTTTTGTACAAACAGAGAGCCTGGTCCACAGCCAGTCTTTGCAACTGTTTGCAATCTGAGAATGCTTTATTACACCGAACACATCTATGATATTGAATTAAGCATCTTGACCATCCAGAGGTTTTTTATTAGGCACTCAACATGTTCATGTTATTTTAGGTTCTACATAAGAGGGGGAAAAATCAGTAGGTGTGAAAAGATGTGAGAAGATACAGGTTTAGTTCAAGTAAAGAGTTCAAGTACATTTGTCAGTTTGCTTTTTCTACATACATTTGCAGTTTTCAAACTACGTGACTTTATCCTTCCAATTCTGTCAACACCCTGTTTCAGAATGTATACTCAGCTGGCTCCTGTAGACCTACCTGAAATAATGTGCTTTGAAGCCGTCAGTAAATATCTCTCTCCAGGTTTAATTGCTGTCTCTTTGCCATCATAAATATACCTGAAGGAGAATCGTTTCTAAAATGAATCTGACAGGTAAATCAGTGGCTGTGTGAGGTCTGACTGTTTTCAAGAAGCTGCTTCAAACTGTGGCCATGAATGCCCTTGCCAGAAAGTCAATAGGCCATGGATCTGTTCAGAAGCCTGCAGCCTGGACCCTTACTTTAGCTCGCCATACAGGAAAAATGCCCATCTGCTTCCTTTGAAAACTGTCACTCTCCAGCATAATTCCCCCAACTGAAAAAAAGCAAATTGTGAATAATGAAATGTTGTTAGCTCTGAGACAGAACAAGCAAAGAAAAACACAGAAACACGGTGGTATAAGAACTATAATTACCCAGAAGGCAGTGCACTTCAGAAAGAATTGTTATTGTGTTCGAATGACCTTTCAAGTCTTTGGAATGCAGCTCTGCGGTTGTTAAGTATTCTCGGTGACACCACAAAGCTCCATATTGAGATAGCAGACGTCAAGAAACAGAAATATGGGTTTTATGAAATGCTAATTTTAATGAACAGTGGCAAAGATTTTCTGCTCATATGGCGATGCATTCACACATTTTGAAGCAGCATAAGGTACCATGCACTGAGATGTATTGCTTGCCTTCAACATTAGTAAATTCCACTTGACTGGGAAATGTGATTTATTATTTAAATCACAGGAAGTAGTTGGAAAATGCCCTTGAACCAAGTAAAGCTTTTACATTGTTACACACCGACCTAGGGCCTGAAACACCTCTTACACTCAATACCTTTCGGATCACTTACAGTGGAAAAAAATGACACATTGACTAGCAACCTACAGCATGAATATACATAGCCCTCTAAAGGAAAGGAATACAGAATAAACCTTCCAACTTTCAGGTCACTGTGTGAGCTAACTAGTTTGAGTAAAATCTTACAGGCATTTTAGGCGTATTTTACCGGTCAATTAATTAACACAATTTGAGGATCAGACTGACTGCAGGATTCACTTCACCACTTCAAAGGGAAAAGCAGCCCCTCCTTTAAGTAGAGGCCACCGGGCCTCTGCGGTTTCTGCTGTGTTGGCTTGGAGTCAGCGTGCAATTGTAAATGCAGCTACTATGCATTGAAGTGCTGACCCATTACATCAGGAGGTCGGGAGTTCAGATCCCAGCCTGAAGAGTTGAAATGCAGGTTGCGAACCTCTGACCCCATAATGTGAAGGGACAAGCGCTGAGAATCTAGTGTTTAACAGTTCTCCAACCCCCGGTAGGGCACACCCCTCAGCCGCCAGTCTACAGACAATGAAATCTTGGCTATAGCAGTACTGATGTGAATCGTGGCTGCCCCATGAGGCTAAACCTGGAAATAATGTTTAACTGTTTGGAGAGATTAAATTACTCATCAACTTTTTTTGTTTGTTTGCCATACAGCTAATGCTAATTTATATGTATACATGGAATACAAAGTGTATTATACAGAAAAAACAATGTTGTATACAATTTATGTTAATTAAATGTACTATATATATACAGTATATCTAGTTGTAAGTCTGGCTCTGAAGCAGTTTCACTGTGGCCTTCTTGATCTGCTCTTCGCATGCTTGCAGTACTTAAAGTGTTTTTTTCGATTTATTTTTTGTAGCATTGCAAAGGGAACCTGGATCTGAACTGCTGCCCTAAGCTCACATCCGTGCATATGCCTTTGTGGCCCCGACAAACAAGCTCCAAACTGCTTTGATGAAAGCTTGGACCATTTGCACTCATAAATGTTAATTTCTTCAGTGTTATTCCTCCAAGTGTAAAATTATCATTTTTTTTGTAAACATATGAAGGGACCACTTTGCTTTATTGCCACTAAAATTTGCATACACCCTGTTTATTCCGACTCTTTACCCTCTGTCTTTTACCTTTCTTTTAACCTCCATTAAACAAGAAAGGTTTTCTCAGGCAAGCAATTTCCTTGTTAAAACAAGAGGGAAGAATTAAATATCCACATGCAGATTTTATGATCTGATTAAGGATGATGTTTACTGTTGGTTGATTTATGGTCTGCAAAAGTTTGTAAGATGAAGGTTCTTTACAACAGTAGTAGTATTGTAGTTTTCACATCTGTTGAGAAGTTTTCATGGCCATATTTCTCAAAGGTACGCTTCATAAGAAATCAATTTTATAATGCAATATATTACCGATGGGGGTGGGTGGGGGAACAGAATGCAGCTCCCAAACCAAAGTTCACCCATGACAATTCATTATACTGTAGCTATGGTAGCCATGGCTGTCACATCCTGCATCCTGCTTAATCAATAGAATTGTGCAGCTAATTCTGGGTTTTTGGGTGGGGAGGGGTCCCTGGATAGATGTTCAAGGTGACTGAATGGATGCCTACCTTGGCAGGTTGGAAGCGACAAAATCAAAATCACACCAAGCTGGTTAATTGTATGGAGGGGGAAATTTGAGTGGTTCTTGTACAACAATGACAACATTGGAATACTATATTGTTTTTTTTTTGTTTTTTTACCATACCAAAGTCACCCATTGGTGTGGAAGGCATATTTGAGTTGAATTCTCATGCCATGTGCCAACATTCAGTTTCACCTCAGGGGCAATATAACAATATGAAGGTAATTAACGTCTGTAGTTGGTTTTCTGACAACAAAAGCTGTGTTATTTTGTTTTCGTTTGACTTCATTTCCTTTTCTGAGTGCTAAATCATATCTACCAAACATGAAAGCTACAGTAGCACATTTTGCCAGAAGTACTCACTAATATAAACACAATGCATAAAGGTTTGGTTTCAGCTTTCTCATTCTTTTGGAATACACTCTCAGAGTTGACAAGTTATTTGGACTTATATTGGAACTATAAATAGTAATTCAGCCGAGACAATATACAGCTCTAGCGCTAATCATACACAAAAGTCACCTCTTTTAATGAGTCTGATGGTACTCCATGAACAGTTTGGACTTTGGATGCTAACGCGTAGCCCAGTTTGCAAAATACGCCTCGTCATGTTGTGTGGAATTTTGTTTGTGCTTGCAACCATGGCAGAGTGGAGGCAGTGTGCTTGTTAATGGCTGATTTATGGCTTGCTAGAACCCTGTTAATTACACACTGCATCTACCAGTTGATATATTGCTTTTAATAATGTGGTTGAAAGAGGTTTCCTCTTATGAGCATAGTTTAAGGCTTCATTGGTGTTTAGTGGCTTTTCTAATTATATAGGACAAAGAAATGATCTTATTTTATGAAATGCAGAAATAAGTTAATTGTTTCAACACATCTGTTTAAAACTTTTCTTATTTTTTGGAATCTTCCTCAAACCATTAAGTTATTTTGAACACTATCATATCCATACTAACAACAAGATTAAAAGTAAGTTAGGATTGAACAGAGCTGAAATAATCTGTTGTCTTGGAGCTGCTCTAATTTATTACTGCCTGGGACAAACAAGCATTCCAAAAGGCACTTGAAAAATGTACCAGGCACGTAATACCACTCTATTTTTCCAAACCTTCCGCTTAAGTCGTACATTCAGTACATATTTTCAGATACATGATAAGCAGCCTCTGAGTCTTTGTGGCTAAGGCAGAAACAAAGTTTCATGTTTTCTACTAAAAACCGAATAGTTGCTTTTCCAGAGACCTTTTAGCCCTTAAGAAACGTGCAGTAATATTTTTCAGGCACATGAAAGAAAAAGACAGCCTAAATGCATGCATCAGTCTTCTGAATAATGTGGAAAAGGGAACACAGATTTTTATTTATATACCGCTATGGGCAAACCCAAAACAGAGATTTTAGTTGATCTTGGATGCGCTGCTTCTGGCCTGTCAGCACCTTACTTTAGAACTGCTTTGGCACTTAATACTGTACGATTTCATAGAATGCTGGGATTTTTATATGACAAGTCCTTGGCTATTGTCACTGTAATACACTTCAGATATGCTCAGGTTATTCATTTTGTTTCAATGACATAATGTCTCTCTTAGCACTGAAATATCTAACAAATCTGAAAAATATATATTTTTCACATAAATCTTATACATTATGTCTACTTAGTATGCCTCAGTATGCAGACCTTATGTTAACTTTTTCTTTGAACTGGCACCCTTTGAAAAGCACAAGGAATTCACTTCCAGTAAGGGTGAGGGTGGTGGGAGGATTCTGCCTGCTGTGCCAAAAGATCTAGGTCTTTGGTGTGGCAACTGTCATCACTCACTGAAGTGCTTTATGTCACCATCAATTATGGCTTGATGGTACACCCATGAGCCCCATTACACATCTGTCCCAGTGATGTGCAAGTTTTATAAGAATCAATTCTCATCACAGTTTCAACATACAGTAGTAAATAAAACGAACGGAATTAATCTGTCTGACAGCTACTTATAAACTGAATTCTAACCACGAGCAGAATGTTTTACAGAGTAAACACTTTTTATTAGTATGTAACGCCATTGTTTTTCCAAACAAATGCTTGTTTTCAGTATCATTCAATGACGAGCTGCAATGATGAGTAGTTGAGTCACAACCACAATCAAGCCACAGAACTATTGACCCTGGATCTTCTTTGTTTTCCAGAAGAGGTTGTTTGCTTCTGTTATTCAACACACTGCTTTGCACACAGAAGATGGAAGACAGTGATAGACAGTGCAGAAGCTGGAGACTTTGCAGTCAAACTTAGTTGAACTATGAGACTATGTTTTATGCGAGCACCTACACTCTAAAAAGACGGACTGAAGAAGTATTGACACAAGACAAGCATTGCCACAGGACCATCAGTTTTTGACTGATGTCTGTAAAAGAGTCCTGTGCAAACCAGACATGTCATCAGCTCTACAGTAATTATCAAGGGCCAAAAATGCGATTCAGACACCCTCTAGTTGTTAAAGTAAATTCAATAGAGTGAATTGATATCTCTCAGTTTTCAGAAAATACACAGCTGTATCCCAGTAATAGAGGAATACAGAGACAGACGAAGTAAGATGGATGTGATGTGTAACAGCATTGTTTGATTTAGGTAACTTATCATTAGTCATTTATTATTATTGTTCATAATAACTACCACCATGTAACATATTCATTGTCATATTTAGTATCTATTGCTTTTTTGGTTGTTGTTGGTTTCATTAAATACACTACTGCTGCTGTAGGTCCTCATGCTATATTTCAATGGTAATAGCTGTGATAATTGAAATTCTGTTAGTATTTCATTTTATATTCCCACAGGGTCTGCAATACTTTGAAAAACAAATGACTTTTGTTCAAATAAAATGTTATTGAATGATAGACTGGTAGTTTATTTCTTTCCGTTTGAATATATTACATCCAGATCTCAGCTGAAAGGAAATGTCCTCTGGCCAAAAAAGCCGTGATGAATAATTACTGATGATTTTAGGGACCCTGTTGATTTCAGTTCCTTATATGATTAGTACAATAAAATCACAGATGTCAGATTTTTTATCAAGCAAATAGCTCACACCTCCTCAAGTAATACTAGTCTCTTGTGAATAGTGCCTTAATTGAAGATGAAACTACCCTGTCCTTTAATTAGAAGATATCTTAAAGATAGGTCCCTTGACCCTTTTGTGTGTTCCTTCTTGTTGACTTTTCTTTCCCCTCCTTCCTCCCTTCCTCCCTCCCTTTCTCTCTCTCTCTCTCCCTCTCCCTCCCTAGTGAACTCTCTTTGCCCTCTGACTGCGTGATCCCCACTTTTCACACATTTGGCCTTTTCCAGTTTAGAGGCCCTGAACGTCTCACATTTCCTTGAAGTATGGCTGCCACACTCTAAGTTCAGGCGACTGTGCATTTTTACTCTATTTCTACACACACACACACACACACACACACACACACACACACACACACACACACACACACACACACACACACACACACACACACACACACACACACACACACACAGTATATATACAATAGGTTTTCTCAGTCTGATTAAGGGCTAATTATTGAGTCAGTTCATTTTGCACATTGTTTATGCACAATAAAAAAAGACTTATGTTTTATGCTGGTGTACATTTAAATGATATGCCAAACAGCTAAACAAACACAGAACATACATATTATGCACACTGATTCAATATTTTTGGAATCCATTTTATGTACTGATCATTTGTGACGGTACACCCATGAGCTCCGGATATATGATCAAGCGACTTTTATTATTGCATTAGCGCTATGTGCTGAGGTTTAACCATCCTGTTGAATATTAAGCTTTGTGAAAATATAAAATAAACAAAAACAGAAATAAACCAACATGCCCCTTTTAAAAAGAGGACAATACATCCATGCCGTCGTCATGTTTGAGACAGGAATTAGTTGGCTCACTGTCGGTCTCTGTCTTGGCTCTTCAAACCAGCAGTTTCTAACCTGGCATGATATTGCACTGTAGCTAAGCGGTGTCCACCAATCACGATCTGGGAGACAGCAAATCGCAACACATGGCCAAGATTGAGACATCATCGTGCTCCATCTTCATGATTGTTTTCACATTGCCACTTCCATTTCATCTGAAACACCAGCAGAACTACATTCACCATGGCTTGTAAAAAAAATTGATTGCTAGCACGCTGAATGCTTTAACATTCAATATTGAAACAAGCTGACAAGCTAATCCTCTGAAAATGGGACCATTCCAAGATAACAGCCAGCTCGTACTAGAACAATAGTCGGCTGTTGTTACGTACTTCTCTTACATACTCTCTGAAAATAGATGTTGTGTAGCTTGCATGATCTTTATGATAAAGTGACGTCATCAATACCATAATCACATTTACATTAAAGACGTAACCTATCATATGGAAACCATGATGCATAGCTTTTCTTTCAACCAAAGCCCAGTCTCTCTGGCTTGCAGTCCAGATAGTGTATGTTAGGAGTGCACAACAAACATACTCAATTTTCGAAATATGGAATTTCTGTATTACTGGGTGTATAATAAATCTATATTAAGTACCCACCCCTAAAATTTCCAAACCCTTGATAAATATGAGCAAAGGGTGATTAACTATATTGTATGCTCAAAAAATGGGAAAATATATTCTTTGGACTAATCCAATTGCTCAAGTAATTGTTTTCCCCAAAAAAGCATGTTGCAATTATTCACCCCCCTGTTGTCAGTAATTTGTACACCATCCCTCACAAGGATAACACTACTGAATCTTTTTATATAGGGTTTTATGAGATTGGAGAACATATACAGTATGGGGGGCTCTTTGACCAATCCTCCATACAGAATCGTTCAAGATCCTTCCTGTTGGTGTTCCTGGCAGAGGCAACCAGGTTTTTGGACAAAATAATCTTGGTACTTGCTGGAGGTCATGATTCCATTGAATGGGGTGGCAGTGTGGTATAGTGGTTAGGGAGCTGCGCTTGTAACTCAGAGGTTGCAGGTTCAATTCCCAGGTGGGGCACTGATGTTGTACTCTTGAGCAAGGTACTTAACCTGAATTGCTTCAGTAAAAACATCCAGCTGTATAAATGGATTGTATGTAAACTGTGTAAGTCGCATCTGCAAAAAATGGCAAAAAAAAAAAAAAAAAAAAAAAAAACTTAACAAGAGCCCCAAATGCAAAACAAGCCCATAACATCAAAGATCTACCGTAGGTATGACATACTTTTCAACATAAGCGTCCTTCTTCCGACGCCAAATCCACCACTGCTGTGCATGGCCAAAAAGGTTAATTTCGGTGTCATCTGACCATAACACCCTATTTCAATTGGAGTTCCAGTGCCATTTAGCAAACTACAGATGTTTATTTTTGTTGACTGCCCTCAATATAGGCAATTTTTCTGGCAACTCTTCCAAAATGTGTATTGAAATGGAGGTGACATCTGATGGTAGAATTAAATAATTCGTTTTCGCAAGACGCAACCAAGTTTTGTAGATCTTTAGCTATGGCTCTTGGGTTATTCTTTGCCTCCCAAACAATCTGCCTCACTGTACATAGGGGCAAGATGCCCTTGCATTCTCTACCAGGCAGATTTACCACTGTACCAGTAGTTTTGTTGTAACCACTGTAACAACCTGTTAATTATTTACCTAATAGTGGTAAGTGGTATCTTTAGTTTTAATTTATTTGTTTGTAACCATCTCCCAACCCTTTGTCTTGTCACTTATTTGTTCTTTGCCTTTCCCTATGGTGAGAGATGGCATGTGTGTTGCCTCTTTTTTATACCTCAGTGAAACAGGAAGCCATGGGAGGCCACAATATAGTTCCCTAAGACTGAGATAAACTTGAAGAAAGTAGTATGTCAATGCAGATTTATTTTTGTTGGATTTTATTTAAATGAATACTTAGGGGTGTGAAAAATTATGATAAATATCTTATTGAAGAAAACAAATACTACTTTGTAAAGCAAAATCTTTTTCTCTGACCAATTGTATTAGTATAAAATAATATAATTTCCCAGCCGGGTAGCCTGCTTCATAAATCTTTATTTAAAATACAAAAATGATTTCTCAAGAACGAGCAGAAAGATTAATCCATTATGTATTAGTGATGTAAGGAATAAACCACTACGGAAATACACTACCGGTCAAAGGTTTTATATCACCCCCATTATCCAGTTTTTACTGAAATTTAGCGGTAAACTGCTAGAAAAACAGAAAAATAATTTACATTTCAGTTATAAAAAAAGGCCCTTTTCAGGGAACAAGTAATGGGTTAACGTAGGTTAACAGTCACTCTGTGCAAGTTGCCGACTCTGGATCCAGCAAAAAAGCCCCAGACCATCATGCTTCCTCCTCCATGTTTGACAGTTGGAGACCTTCTTCCAGTCTTCAGTAGTCCACTGGCGGTGCTTCATGGTCCAGGCAAGCCTCTTTTTATTTTTTTGCCATCTTAGCAATGGCTTTCTTACTGCCACTCGACCTGTCAAACCTGCAGCTCAAAGTTTTCTCTTCACAGTTGAAACTGAGACTTCCTTACTTCGACCAGTGTTAAGCTGCACTTGAAGCTGTTGTCCTGTGAGCCGCCTATCCCGCAAGCTGTTGACTCTCAGAAA